>CM054119.1:17282668-17735168 GCA_028673005.1 Tanypteryx hageni | reverse complement strand
AGGATACTAATATTTAGGCACTTCCAGTGGAGCTGGAGACTCGAAATTTTTTTCATAGGTAGTATTTTGTGCAAAACCGACTAGAAAAAACGAAAATCTGGAAAAAGTGCAACAATGCGGCCGCTAAAAATTTCGCAAGTGTTTAAACAAATTTTCAAGGTTTATGTATTTCCGAATGTGCTACGGAGCTGAAATTATTTTTAGAGGCAGGATTTCTAAAAAAACGAATTTTGATATTTTAAATTGTATGGCAGTCAAAAATTCCTAAATTTTAAACTAATAGATAACTGTTTAGGTACTACGGGGCGAGTTAGTGTCCTGAAATTTTCAAGTTATATAGAGTTTAGCCTTTTCAAACAAATAAACATTTCAGAGTATTGATGAAATTCTTATTACGGCCGTTAAAAATTATTTAACTTTAAAAAATTAGATATAAGTTATTTCAATTCTAATTGTGCTACAAATTCAAAACTTGGCATAAATGTGTGGTATTATTAATCCAATGTGGAAAACGTATAATATTCATAAAATTGCAATAATTAGCAATTGTTTTACTCCATTATTGTTCCATAAGGAAAAAAGAAATTTGGTCCCCGGGAGAAATCTTTTGAATCAAAGAAATATCTCCCATGATGAAATATCTCTCTAAAATATTAATGCTTTTTCAAGGTGAGGTGAAGTGCTTATATATAGCAAGATGATCATAGCGGAGCTTGTGACGCACGATCAAAATGGAACTTCTAATGCTTTAATTTCCATTTAATCATTTATTCAATACTTAAATTTGCTTTAATAGCTTTTAAATCACCCCGGATATGTAGCTCTTTGCGTTCCCAAATTCCGTAATTTCTAGAGTTTTATTATAATATATTACAAACGCATTCGAACGGAAAAAACGAAATTCTTCGCGCGTATTTACGTGACTCGTTTGTTTGCTAGACTGTACGGAACCCGAATCCGACAATAATAGAAATGCAATCAATAAACGAATCTCTACGATATAAAATTAGAATCTGCATTCCTTTCTTCAGAGAATAGTAGAAATCCCGCACCGATGTTACAACTCGAAGATATCCCTTCCTCTACCAAAGCATTGTACAGCTTACTCCTTCCAAGGGGGGGTTTACCCCACCATTTTCGCTGTCATTGTTGGTTGAATTTTGAAGAAAATTATGATTTTATTAATTAATCTTAAAATAAATGAAAATAGCTACTGGGAAATATCTTTATTGGCAAAAATAGGTCAGATAATTAAAATTGAAAACTTTTTTCAAAACATTTTCTATAAGACATTATTCAACATTTCGAAATTTTTCCTCACATTCGAAAGACTTAGAGAAAGTGTGTTCTTTCCTGTGTATACGACACGCTGGTTTTCGGCGCTGCACGTACATCAGTCTGGTCTTCCCGTCCTCACCTCTTTTGCAAAAAGCGCGTCTCTTTCCTTGTGATGGTATCTCAGGCACTGTAGCAGCATCGCGCCAATTTTCCGATTTACGCTGACTCCTAAGCTTTCCATTGCAAGTAAGATACTATTAAGTAGGGATGGGACATTCGATTACTCGAATCCCGCGAATCTTGAAAAAGATTCGAGACTCGAAAACTTGAATCTTCGCGCTTTTTTCGTCATTCGAATCTTTCGAATCCTAACCTAAAAAAACCGTTAAACATTTTAACTCGAAACTTTGGAAAGATTAGTTTTATTGACGTCCAATTGAAGCGTTCATTAAAAAAGAACGCGTTTGTTGCAATTCCAGTGGTACCCGGATCACCGATATCGCCTCGTGGCGACCCAGAGCGAGTTCAAATTCTAGTTTTCTTAAATAAAAATCTCCATTGAAGATTTCTGCTCTTTTAGATTGTCCTAAAAGTGTTCAGTACCCGCGAAGTCACCACTGCGCTATACGCGGACGATACCGCTCTCTGGACAACGCAAAATACAATCAATAAGACAAGAAAATTCCTCCAGCAAGCTGTCACCTCCCTACAAGGATGGATTCAGCGCTGGACGCTCCTAACAAACCCCACTAAGTCCACCCTTCTCCTCTTTACAGACCGATTCGCCGGACGCGCAAAGGATCCAATCTGCATCAACCTTTGGGGGAAGGTGGTGCACCCCAGAGCGTCTGGAAAATACCTACGAGTGGAGCTGGACCGATACCTAACATTTGCAAACCACCTACAACAGACACGTGGCAAAGCATGCAGACGAAGCAACCTCGTACGAGCAGTCGCGGCAGGAGGACGGGGAGCTTCAAACAGCACGGGACTCACCATATACAAAGCCTTCATAAGACCGGTCATGGAGGGCGCCGGTGCTGCCATCACCCCGCTGTGCCATACCGGAGTACTACGAACAACAGAACGGAGAATCCTCCGACAGATATTCCATCTACCGTCTGTTTTTCCCAGCAATGAGCTATACCAAACCACCAACATGGAGCCGATACTCCACCGTTTGTCCAGATCGAGAGCCAAAGAAGCAGAGAGGATCATTACCCACCTCCCTAGCCTCTTGACCCAACTCCTAACCCCCCCTTACCTTGCTCCTTTCCAAAAGACGTAAACGACAAGAGTGACGGTAGATGCATTCCAAACGTACTACCCGGACACTCCTCCACCACATTCCAATCCCATCCCATCTCCTACCCATCCCAGGATACCAACCCAACCAAACCCAACCGAACCCAACCCAGGATTCCCTCTGCAAACCGACCAAAAGGAAAAGAAAACGCCAAGTCCCACAGTAAAAGAAACCCAGAAAAGTGATTACCCCAGAGATTTCCAGTGCCTCGTCTTAAATCCAGTGATACCTACAAAATTTATTCATCACACCCACTCTGTTATCTAAATTAGTTACATTTCCCTAGCCCATTGTTAAGTTTCGGCGGTCTGCGGGGGGTTTTGCCGGTTCCCCCTCCCCTGAATCGCGCAAATGCCAGACCAAAAGCCATCCCGGTAGAAAAGAAAAGAAAGGAGGGAAAACATCCCACAAGTGACATGCCGAAGGCTGAGCAAGTAAGAACAATTCAAAAGGACATATCCCAACCCGGAGAGGCTCAGACCTAAACGGGATTCCAAGTTTTTTTAGGGTGCATTGCGCAAACTGTCGTCTGTTTGTCCGTTATAAACGTATTTTACTGTTATCTGTTACCTTGTTACTATTTATCTTTGTGCAATGTATTTTGAAACTGGAATAAAAACCTTTGAAACTTGGCTGAACTTCACGCAAATATACGCAATAAAATTTTTTTTTGTATCCCTATATATAATTTGCTTGGTGACGTCGCGATGTTTCAACAACAGCGGTTGCTATGGCGACGCTGTCGCAATGATTGATAAAAACTGCAAAAACGCCTGTATTTAAGTGATATTCTAAGATATAGAATCAGTAAACGAAATTCTACGACGGAAATTAGAATCTCCTTTTCTTTATTCAGAGAATAGTAGAAATCCCGCGCCGATATTACAATTCTAAGATATTTTAACGCGCGAGAGAAAACTACCCCTGAACACGTTTCGACCATTTTCACGATGATGTCCGTGTGTGAGACAGTTTTTTTTTGTTGGTGCTCTAACTCAAAAACTATTAATCAGATCACTGCGAAATTTTATAATTAACATTTTTACAAATGTCAAAAGAATTGTGTAGTTTTTGGTAAAAGTCGGTCCAACGGAAGGGGGTGTTTACTCTTGTCACTTATGCGTTATTTTGAGATATTTGCGTTAATATTTGATACATGTAAAAATGTATTGAAATAAATGTGTAGAAACTTTAATATTCTACAACCTTTGTTTGAGACATTTTTCCATATAATGCATTATTTACGAGATATCTTATGTTTTTAGCTGCCACCACCACGCCCCCTACCGACTGTAACCAATTGACGATTAGTTGCGTCTTAGTAACGCTCCTTTAATTTTTCTTAATTGTTGGAGGGTTATGGTTCTATCCAATATCAGAATGCTATGGTTTTGAGTTTATTTCTGTTCATTGTAAAGTCTATAAAATTTTCTCGCCGTTTCTTAAAATATTTATTATCATGTAACCTATTTGGAATTTTTAGAAATATTACAGATATGGAGAAAGTTATTTTCTGGCCACGCAAGATTTTTTTCTTAGGAGTTGCCATTATCAATTAAATCGAACGTGAAAATCCCAACCTTAAGTCGAACTTGCAATATTTCTTGCGTTGGTTATTTCATCGTCATCGTTAACATAAAAAAAAATCTCAAGTTCGAAAACTTTTATTTATTTATTTAAAAAGTTCAAAAACAGCACTCTGGCCTGTTACATTGAACATTACAACCAATAAATAATAAATGCATATAAAAATATATAAACCTAATTTATCTAATCATCGCACGAAACGCAATTTGCGACGCGCTGAAAATTTTCCTAACTGCTCTGTATGTTGTATTGCAGGTAGGGATACGAAAAAAGTAAGGATACTTTACTCACATCGGTAATTTCCTTGCGATACCAAGTACTTTTGTACTCGATTCTTTCCTTTCGATTTTCTAGTGACATCGGTACTTTGGGTCCGATACTTTTGTGGTATCGGTACTTTTCACTCGATACATCATATGATTACGGTATCGATACTTTCGTTTCGATACCGTATCCCTACCTCAATGCTGCATGCCGATTGAATAGAATTCTGAAGGTTTAGCTAGACATTGAGGGAAGTGTAAGATACAAGGCCCAGGAGCGGTAAGGCATTCTTCCCTATCTCTTCCACTTCCTCACCCTTTCCTCTCAACAACATTTGAGTGAGGTATCGATACTTTCGGACTACCAGTATGGTTTCCGGCCACATCGTTCCACGGTCAACCCACTGATGCTCCTAACCTACGACGCCATAGAAGGACTAAACGCCAGGAAGTATACGGCCGTACTCTGCCTGGATATCGAAAGAGCGTTCGACAAGCTCTGGCATGACGGTCTAATCGACGAATTAATAACGACGCCCGGTTTCCCAATGGGATTAGTCCGCTTAATTAATTCTGTCATCCGAAACAGGACCGGAAAAGTGAGAGTACAAGATGAACTGTCCTCCTCATATAGCATCGCAGCAGGAGTGCCGCAGGGAACAGTCCTATCACCACTTCTGTTCATATTATACTGCTACGACATGCCAGCGGACAGGACACGCGAAGTCACCTTTGCGCTATACGCGGACGATAACGCTCTCTGGACAACGCAAAATACAATCAGGAAGACCAGGAAATGCCTTCAGCAAGCTGTCACCCCCCTACAAGGATGGATGCAGCGCTGGAGGCTCCGACCCAACCCCACCAAGTCCACCCTTCTCCTCTTTGCAGACCGATTCGACGGACGCGCAAAGGATCCAATCAGCATCAACCTTTGGGGGAAGGTGGTGCGCCCCAGGTTTTAGTTTTTGTAGATATGATGGATAAATCTACAGATAAAATGAGACTTCACACCTATTTGACATGAGTTCGACTCCAGAAATTCCGAAAGTTGCGTTTTTTCCCATAAGAAAAGCATTGCGCCATTTTTGTAAATTAATTATGGGCACTGGCCGGTAAGCTAGAAATATGAAATTTTAAGTGATGCTAGATAGCCGCAATTTCTATTAGGAATTATTGTCACTTTTGCTTACAGTGCCTTGGGTTCGACTCCAGAGACCCCGGAATATCTCCCATAAGTTAGCATGGGAAAACGCAATCCAGTGTGTAGACCAATCTAATAAGTTTAGGAAGCTGAAATTTTGCAAGATTATAGAACTTTTCTCATAACCAACTATAAAAATCGAAAATTTTAAAATTGTAAATTTTAGGGGTTGTTTTTTAACGCCATTTGAACATTAAAGTTTAATAATTTTTTAGGTTCTACGGGATGAGCTAGGAAGCTGCAATTTTCAATTTATTTACAGAACAGTGCATTTGCACAAATAAACATTTCAATCTCTCCATATATATATTGTGGCAACCGTTAAAAATGTTTAAATTTTAAACAATTAGAAAAATATTATTTTACTTCTAGAAGTGCTACAACTTTAAAATTTGGCAGAAATGTGTAGCATTAGTACCCCATAATGGAGAAAGTACAAAATGTTTAAAATTGCAACATTTGGGGATTGTTTTAAACTATTATTTTTACATTTACGAAAATCGCTGCGTAGGTGAAATCTTTAGAATTTATAGAATATTTTTAATAATGAAATATATGTCTGAAAAATTAATTGATAGAATAAAGTGCTCTAAAGATCCTATGCAGACAGGCATAAGCTGTAATGTTGGGAATAATTTTGAAACGAGAAAAAAGTCTGCTATGACCGGGAATCGAACCCGGATCTTCCACTAGCCAAGCTATTATCAAACTGCCCCAATAGCTTGGCTAGTTCTGTCCCAACCAAGAAAACATCCGCGTTAAGAAACGAGAAAATTGATCTGCTAAGATAGTTCAGTGGTAGAATATCCGCCCGGCAAGTGGAAGATCCGGGTTCGATTCCCGGTCATAGCAGACTTTTTTCTAGTTTAAAAATTATTCCCATAACAATACAATATTAAGAATCATGATGAAATTCAATCTTAGTATTACCTTTGAAAGACATTTAAAACGAAATTAAAAAGAACTTGTTTGGATCGAGAAATATTTATTCGGGGATTTCATCCTAATGGCACACATTTTAAAACATTTTGAAATAGATGTAAAATGAGATTTGTTTTGAAAATCAAAATTGAAATTAAAAAAGTTTTGAAATCCAGGAAACGCATCTGTATTAAAATATCAAAATTTCTATAATCCCTATTCCGTTTTTTTTTTACGAATCCTACCTCGAAAAAAAAAATTCAGCTCCGTAGCACATTCGGAGATACATAAACCTTGAAAATTTGTTTAAACAATTGCGAATGATGAGCTGGGGATTCGTAATTTGTTCCTTAGGTAGCATTTTGTAAAAAATACCGACTAGAAAAAACGAAAATCTTGAAATAGTGCAACAATGCGGACGCTAAAAATTCGCAATTGTTTAAAAAAAATTTTCAAGGTTTTTATGCATTTCCGTATGTGCTACGGAGCTTAAATTTTTTTCAGTTGTAGGATTTGTAAAAAAACGATATAGGGATTACACATATATTTAAAATTTAAATTTGTTTGGCAGTTAAAAATTCTTAAAGTTTATAATAATAGATGACTGTTTAGGTACTACGGGATGAGCTAGGAAGCTGAAAATTTTAAGTTAATTAGAGTTTCATCTATATAAACGAATAAAGATTTCAATGTACCCGTGAAATCGTTATTACGGCCGTTAAAATTTATTTAAATTTAAACAATTTGATAAAAATGTCATTTCTCTTCTAATTGTGCTACAAACTTAAAATTAGGCAGAAATGTGCGGCATTATTAACCCAACGTGGAAAAAGGATAATATTTCAAAAATCGCAGAAATTAACGATTGTTTTACTCCATTATTGTTCCATAAGAAAAAACAAAAACCCGTCCAGAGGAGAAATCTTTAGAATTGAGGAAATATTCCTCATGATGAAATATCTCCCTGAAAATTAATGTTTTTTTTTCAAGGTGCGATTAAATGCTTGCAGTATGCAAGCACCTTCTACTAGTGTATATATATATATATATATATATATATATATATATATATATATATATATATATATATATATATATATATAAGTATTTAATGAATATTTATGTGGGAAGTAGGCATCACAAGCTACGTTTGTATCATCTTGTTATCGGTCCAGAGGAGGAATCTTTAGAATTAAAGAAATATTTCCCATGACGAAATATATTTCCGGTAAATGTAAGTTTTTAGTTTACTGAAATACGTATTATCCGCACATTTCTAGGTAAATGTGCACTTTTACCGATGTGCCATTGGTTACCCTTGGTTACCCGTCGAGATCGACGGGTATCAGAGAGCGGCTGCAGAGATCCGGCCTGCAGCTCCCGCGTGTGGCGACCGACACCCTCAGGATCGCCCATCCCCCCATCCGACTGCCCGTCTCCTCCTACCGTCCTCCTGGCGGCGTTTGACCGCCTTCGAATTCCATTCAGATCGGGTCGTTCATGCACCTAGGGGATACGAAAAAAGCATCGATACTCTACTCACATCGGTGGTTTCCTTTCGATACCAAGCACTATTGCACTCGATTCTTTTCTTTCGATTTTCTAGCGATATCGATACTTTCGCCACGATACTTTTGTGGTATCGACGATTTCCATTCGATACATCATATGATTACGGTATCGATAATTTCGTTTCGATTTCGTATACTTAGATACGAAAAAAGTATCGATACTCTACTCACATCGGTAATTTCCTTTCGATACCAAGCACTTTTGTGCTCGATTCTTTTCTTTCGATTTTCTAGTGATATCGATACTTTCGCCACGATACTTTTGTGGTATCGACGATTTCCATTCGATACATCATATGATTACGGTATCGATAATTTCGTTTCGATTTCGTATACTTAGATACGAAAAAAGTATCGATACTCTACTCACATCGGTAATTTCCTTTCGATACCAAGCACTTTTGCACTCGATTCTTTTCTTTCGATTTTCTAGTGATATCGATACTTTCGGTCCGATACTTTTGTGGTATCGACATTTTCATTCGATACATCATACGATTACGGTATCGATAATTTCGTTTCGATTTCGTATCATTAGACACGAAAAAGTATCGATACTTTACTCACGTCGGTGATTTCCTTTCGATACCAAGTACTTTTGTATTAGATTCTTTTCTTTCGATTTTCTAGTGACATCGGTACTTTCGGCCCGATACTTTTGTGGTATCGATACTTTTCATTCGATACATCATATGAGTAAGGTATCGATACTTTAGTTTCGATTTAGTATCCTTAGACACGAAAAAAGTATCGATACTTTACTCACATCGGTAATTTCCTTTCGATGCCAAGCACTTTTGTACTCGATTCTTCTCTTTCGATTTTCTAGTGACATCGGTACTTTCGGCCCGATACTTTTGTGGTATCGATACTTTTCATTCGATACATCATATGAGTAAGGTATCGATACTTTCGTTTCGATATCGCATCCCTGCATACACCCACCATGACCTATATCGAAATTCTCTCTCTATTCAAAATATCGATAGAGACGCACCCTCCCCCCTCCTGATTGAAATTCCGATATTGCATGCGGCCATGTTCTATGTTGGATCGACATTAGGATAAGTTGCTAGTTTCGCGCAAATCGATACAGCCGTTTTTTCGCTATTGCCGGTTTATTAGTTGCCCCCCCCCCCTCCCCACAACCCCCCCCCCCCCTCCGTCCTGATTGAAATTTCGACACGAAATGTAGCCTAAGATCTAAGTTGGATCGACCTTTCGATGCGTTGCAAGTTTCGTAAAAATCAGCCCAGCCGATTTCGCGCCACCCCCGGGTTTAATTTCCCCGTTCCCACAATTGGAATTCTAATGTGATTAATGCCATCACAACTGAATGGTGAGACCTTTCTTTTGACGCTTCAGCGATATTCCTAGGTGCTGCCGTGGCATCACACGTTCTATTACAGGAAAAAGCGATTTAAATTAATATACGGGTGAGAAATGCCACTCTTTAATAATTACGTTAATTTATAACAAAAATCACACAGGGTTCGGTTCCACTGGTATTATATATTAAGATGAACGCTTACCAACCCGAGGGGGGAACACAGCGAACGTGAGGAGGAGACGAAAACACTTTGACTAACTTACCCAACCCGGTGGGGCCGGGTTAAAAATCTTCCTTCATTTTACAAATTCAGTTTGGTTTAGTTTACCAGGAAATTTACGCATTTGCCGTACTTTTAAAATGCAACATACGTTCCCGACGCCGCCATGTTGTGGCATGTGTTGCAACGTTAATCCACATTTGCCAGTGTCTCTTGGTAAATGCTTACCGAAATTGGTGGCAAATGTGCACATTATCCGAACTACGCACATTTACCGTGACTAGCGTTGGGTTATCGAAACGAAAAAATCGATACCGTAATCATATGAGGTATCGAATGAAATGTATCGATGCCACAAAAGTATCGGGCCGAAAGTACCGATGTCACTTGAAAATCTAAAGAAAAGAATCGAGTACAAAAGTACTTGGTATCGAAAGGAAATTACCGATGTGAGTAAAGTATCGATACTTTTTTCGTGTCTAAGGATACGAAATCGAAACTAAAGTATCGACATATTACTCATATGATGTATCGAATGAAAAGTATCGTTACCACAAAAGTATCGGGCCGAAAGTACCGATATCACTCGGAAAATCGAAAAAAAAAGAATCGAGTACAAAAGTACTTGGTATCGAAAGGAAATTGCCGATATGAGTAAAGTATCGATACTTTTTTCGTATCCCTGAACGTGATATTATTATTCTCTAATTTTATATATATATATATATATATATATATATATATATATATATATATATATATATATATATATATATATATATATACATGTCTATGAATTGCATTTGTCATACATGTGTATAGTGTGAGCACATCTTAAGAAGCAGCTATATACGCCTAAGTTGTATATATAATCATAGGATGGTCAATTTACAGGGTTAGCGTTCTGACGTGGAATTTGTTCCTGGATTTTGAAGCGAAGTATGGCGAGAATTGGAAGATGGGAGGAGGCAGGGAGGGAGAGGAGGGGAAGGGAGGGAGGGAGGGAGAGAGAGAGAGAGAGAGGGGAGGGAGAGAGAGAAAGGAAGTTGAATAGGAGGGGAGGAAGAAGTCTCAAAGATGGATGGCCGGTTGGGAACATTCGAAAGGGAGAGAAGGTTAGAGCCTATATGAAATCACGGAATATATATATAAATCAATAGCGTGAGACATTGAGGGAGGGGGAGAGAGAGGGAGGGAGGGAGGGAGGGAAGGAGGAAAACGGGAGAAAATGATGGAGGAACAGAGGTCCCAAGTCCTTGCACTGCCAGCAGAGTATGGAAGGCAGATGTGAAGATGGGAGGGAAGGAATTGAGATTAAAGAGCGAATGGAAGTAAGGGTCGTAAGAGAGGGGCAAGATGGCGCCGTAATTATAACGCGAAGACTCGCTACAGCGCGGATCGTTAAAACGAACACGTGGTTGGTGCGGAAACTCGGAAATTTTACAATGATGTTGCAAAAACACCAAATTTTATTTGTTCCTATTGGTTATATATATATATATATATATATATATATATATATATATATATATATATATATATATATATATATATATATATATGTATGCTATCTCAAGGACCAGAAGTTTCCCCATGAATCTCAATGTTTCATCAATAAGCAAGTAACCCGATGAGACCACCGAATGACTTATACCGTGCCCGTCATATAATTCTAAAAATTCCAAATAGATTAAACGATAACGAACGTTATAAGGAACTGCGAGAAAAAAATTCAAAGGACTTAAAAAGCACAGAAATGAACTTCAACCGTCGCCTTCTGATGTGGGATGTTGCCGCTAAGCTCTTTAACTATCGCGAAAATATAAAGAAGCGTCATTTGAGACGTAAACTAATCGTAAAATTCTCGCGAAAGTAGGTAGGTAGGTGGCGCGTTGGTGGCGGCTAGGGATACGAAAAAAGTAACGATACTTTACTCACGTCGGTAATTTCCTTTCGATACCAAGTACTTTTGTACTAGATTCTTTTCTTTCGATTTTCTAGTGACATCGGTACTTTCGGCCCGATACTTTTGTGGTATCGATACTTTTCATTCGACATAATATATGAGTAAGGTATCGATACTTTCGTTTCGATTTCGTATCCTCAGATACGAAAAAAGTATCGATACTTTACTCACATCCGTAATTTCCTTTCGATACCAAGTACTTTTGTACTTGATTCTTTTCTTTAGATTTTCTAGTGACATCGGTACTTTCGGCCCGATACTTTTGTGGCATCGTTACTTTTCGTTCGATACATCATATGATTACGGTATCGATACTTTCGTTTCTATATCATATCCCTAGTGGCAGCTGAAAAATATAATTTTTAAAATATCCCTTAAACAATGCATTCTACGAAAAAAAATCTCAAACAAAGTTTGCGGGAATTAATATTTTCTGCAATTTTTAAATGTAATTTTGTTGTATATTATGATGTTTCAATGGAAAAAGTTTGTAAAAACGAAAAAGTGACCAAGGGTAAATTGTCACTTTTATGCAAACACCAATCAACTCTTATCGCTTTAATAAAAACGATAAATATTAAGTTTCGCTTTGATCTGATAAATAGTTTTTGAGTTAGATAGTTCACACACAAACACAATGGAGAAAATTATCCAAACGTGTTAAATGGACCTTAAAAAACGTGTATTTTCGGTTTAAATTTCGAAATCGATTTTTTTCACGAAAACAATACACATTCCTTATACTGCGCATGGAGAATGTAAAAAAAGGAAGGATTGTGAAAGAGGGGCAAGATAACATCGTAATTAAAACGCGAAACCTCGCTTTAGCGCGGACCGTTAAAACGAACACGTTGCAAGTGCGAAAACTTATCGAAACTTGGAAAAGTTCCTCCAATTTTATGATGACGTTGGGAAAAGATTCAATTTTTTTTTATATTTGTGTTATACACTATATTCAAGGACCCTACTTTGTCACAGGAACCTTCAAAATTTCATCAGTAAACAATC
The DNA here is from genome assembly GCA_028673005.1 of Tanypteryx hageni. Taxonomy (NCBI): domain Eukaryota; kingdom Metazoa; phylum Arthropoda; class Insecta; order Odonata; family Petaluridae; genus Tanypteryx; species Tanypteryx hageni. The sequence goes on along the minus strand of CM054119.1, from coordinate 17,722,514 downwards.
AGTAACAAGTTACTATAAGAATTAAACATTCATAACCAAATCTCAGGCTTCATTCTACTCGGAAAGCTCGTTAAAAAGTAGCGTTTACACTCAGTCATAAATAGTTCCAGATTATCCCACCTCTTTTCCGGCGGTTTCTTAAGGGCGGCGCCACAGTCGATCGTGACAGGTTTAGCTAGCTCGTTGGGTAGAGCGAATAAAAATCAAGCAAATGCTTAAAGCAAACAGTAAAATCAAATGCATTTGCTAAAAGCATTTGCTTCATATTGAGTGAATAAAAGTTTGCTTTTGCTTATAAGCATTTGCTACTCAGTTTTGAGCAAATCCTTAAATTTTACGGAAGAAAGCTCTTTGCATCTCTTCCTTCACTTGTTTTTGTTTACATTTAAAGTTTCACATGGTTGAATTTCAAACTAAAAACATAAATATATTGGGTGATGTTTTTTGAAAAGTTAATTAATAATTTTTTAAAACTATTTCTTTTATAACCAAATTCGATGATATCACAAATCATGGGTGCATTTTTATTCAATTAGTTATAGTAATTGTATCAAGTCATTTACCTTTATAGTGATTTTGGACGCCACACACACCTAAGTACCTTAAAAATATTTCTATCTTCTGTTTGGAAGACAGTACCCCCGCCACGTCTCTCCTGACATTCTCCGAGTAACAGATTTGATATATAGGTACTGAACATTTTCTTCAGAGAAAGGATATTAATTTTTATAACCGTTGGTTTTTGAAACTTTTCTCGTGTTTTTTAACCTTTCGTTTCACCATAAATTACCGTAATTTTATTTAGGATCAATTATCATGAAAATACAGTACTTAGAAATATCTTAGCAACCACTTTACCTCACTTAAAAATGTTTAAGCATATGCTTTAAAGCATTAAGCAAAAAGCTCGGTTTTATTCGCACAATTTTAAGCAAACGCTATAGAAAAACCATGAAAATATGCGATAGAAATCTTAAGCATAAAGCATTTGCTTATTTTGTATTCACTCGACCACAAGCACTAAAAAAATGTTTGAAATGCCATACGGTCTATGACAATCCCAAGGAAAAATCTGGGCCCTACAAATGATTTGGTCGACCTGGCTTAAAAGAAACCGCGAGATATTGGACGATGTGGACAGAACGACCAAGAGAATAGGTGTTTTACGGTGATTAAGACTTATATCCATCTATGACAAATAGGATAGTGTGTCAGCTTTCAAGTTAAAACGACATTTAGGGAACGATTCGATATTCGCGGGGAAATCGGCTTTAAAGTGTAGGAAACTTTATTAATATTCCTTTGAAACAGTCCAGGCCTGAGGAGAGAAAGTCAATTTTTTCTAATTTTGATTTGCAGAGAAAATAGAATGCTGTACGTCGTCGAATAGTTCTCCAGATACGTAGTATAGGGGAAATTACCTTTTGTATTCATGAAAAAAATCGAATTAGAGATTTTAACGGAAATACACGTTTTGAGGACCCCTGAACGCGTTTTTTTTTACCATTTTCTCGATGTCTGTGTATGTGAATGTGATAGCTTTTTTTGTGGGCGCTATAACTCAAAAACTATTAATCAGGTCAACGCGAAATTTTATATTTAACATATTTATAAAAGTTAAAATATCTGATTAGTTTTTGGTAAAAATCGGTCTACCGGAAGTGGGTGTTTACTCTTGTCACTTATCCGTTATTTTGAAATATTAACTTTAATATTTGATAAATGTATAAACGTACTAGAATAAAAGTTGTAGAAAATGTAATTTTTTACAACTTTTCTTTGAAACGTTTTTCCATATAACGCATTGTTTAAGAGATATCTTATATTATTAGCTGTCACCACCACGCCACCTACCGAAGACTATTGTTAACAATTGACGCTTAGTTACGTCCCAGTAACGCTCCTTTTTCTTTTCTTGATTGTCAACCGGAAGTAAATATTGACAACGATCCCAGAGCTAACAACATGTAATTTGCCATATAAATATGGAGAAAGTCATGATTTTCCCAATTCAGTTTATTTATTTTATGTGTAATTTGTTGTGGTTTATAATTTTTATTGAAAATATAACTTGGTACTTATAAGTACCATGAGCACATATTGAATATTTTTCTTTTACCTCCTTGATGATATATGGATATACTGGTTGAAATAACCCGTTTAAAACCAGTTAAGTAATCAAACAAACGGTTGATATTGTGCCTGTATTAGAATGTAGAAATCTCTCTCTGAAGTCGAATCCGGGGCCTTTTTTGATTTTCTAACCTACTTTCCAGAATGGAAATAGGCTTATAGGTTTGTCGTTGTGTCTGTCTGTCTGTCCGTCCGTCTGTCTGAGTGTCCGTGCTCCCCCTTAAATTTCGAACCAATGAACCGATTTTCATGAAACTTGGTGGAAATCTCCCGTGTATAGCTTTTGCTGCGAAGATTGAAGTCCCTGGTTCGATTCCAGGAACTATACTTGCCGTTTAATTTACGTGGGAAATCTGAAATCCATCGGGCGGGGTAATTTTCTCTCGCTGGTTAAAATATCTTAGAATTGTAATATCGGAGGGAGTTTTGCACTGTTCTCTGAGGAAAGAAATGAAGCTTCTAATTTTTTTCCCTAGAAGTTTGCTTATCTATCCATTTTTTTAGAATTTCGCGTAAATGCTGGCGATTTTGCAGTTTTTATCGCTCATTACGAGAGTGTTGCCATGGCAACGACTATTGTTGCCCTCGGATTCGGTATATTCTATTATGTACGCGCGTTATTTCCGGCGCACAAATTAGCATGACCAATTTAATATTCCGTTCGAATGTATTTGCTGTATTTTATAACGCTTAACTGTGAAATTTCGGGACACAAAGGGCTACCATACCCGCGATTACTTCGAAGCTATTTATAAATGGAAGGTAGACGTCATCAGTTCTGTTTGAACCATCATGTTTTTGCTTCGTTAGCTATCGGTACGTGGTATTAGAAATCCTACCGAATTCTGTTGAACTGGCTGGAGAAACGGCCGAGATAATGACCGTTACGGACAGACTGACCAACAGAATAAGGGTTTTATTATTATTGTATTTCTACGCTACAGTTTTTAACTTGTGCTAATGTAAAAGTTTTGATTGATGTCGTGTGTTGTTAGCGTTTCGTGTTCCCTACCCCTGCATAATTATCCTTCGCCCATGTTGGTGAGTGACGTCCATGCGTTGCCTAGGATGCGTCACTGTGTCAAGACGGTGGCCTCGTATTCCTTATCCTAGCTTATTTTCTTTGTTTCTATCTTCTGCGGGCTGTTGTTCGTCTATTTCTATTATACGGAGTCATTTGTTTCTTTTCTTTCGATCGTGTCTTCTCTTATCTGTTGCGGACTAATTTATAACATTCTTTTGTTTTTTCCTCGTGAATTTCTTTTCGTTTTCTCTGCAACTCTTTCTTCCTCTTACGCTTTCTTTTCCTTTCTCTGTCTTGACATCTCTATTTCCCCAATAAAGTTGTTCGTCGTTCTGTCTTATCCCTCTCTTTCTCTTTCCTTCAGTTTTTCATTCGTTCTCTCTTAATTCATCGCTTTGCCTTTGTTTCTTCTCCTGTTTCTCTCTTCCTCGCTTTCTTACTATATCTTTCCTTTTCATTTCATCTCTTTCTGTCTTCCTCTCTATTTGTTTTCCTTCCTCTCTTTGTTTCTCCGCGTTCTTCTCTTTCTCTTCCTTTCCCCTCCATTTCTCCATTTTTTTCTCTCTCTCTTTTCCTCCCTCCCCTTCCTTATTCTCTGCATCTCTGCTTTCCCTCTCTTTATCTTTCTCTCGCTTTCTCCATTTTCGTCTCTCCTTCCTCTATTCTTCCTCTCTTATTACGTCGTCCTCCCTTCATTTTTCTCTTTATTCTTCTTTTTTTCTTCCTCTCTCTCTCTCCCCCTCTTCTCTTCCTCATTCTCTCTTCATTTCTTTCTCTTCGTCCTCATCAATTTTCCCTTCACTTTCCTTCGTCTCTCATTCCTCTTTATTTACATCTCAATTCCTTTGTCTTTTCCTGTTCTCTCTTTCGCTCTCTCTACCTATTCCTTTTTCTCTCATCCTTCCTCTCTTCTTTACTACGTATACTTTTCTCGCCCAGTTCTCTTCTCCCTTTATCCTATTCTTGCCTTTCCTTCTTCCTCATTCTTCTTCCCCCTCTTTCTTATCCTTTTAATTTGTTTCTCTTCGATTTTATCACTTTTTCTCCTCTTTGTCTTCGTCTGTCTCTCCATCTGTTCCACTTTTATCTGTTTTCTCTTCCTCTCCTTCATTCTCCGTCTATTTATTTATGAATGTTTTTTTTCTCTCTGTTTCTCATATAATTGATTTTTTTTCTTTTCCTTCCCCTGAACTATTTAGGAATTTTCGCGGTTTTTTACACCTCTCTTCTCTTCGTAGGTGTTTTCCGCAGGGGGAATTTTTCTGTGTTAAAACGTAACCGATACACAGTTTTCTATGACCCACAAAACTAACATTCTTTGGCAATGCTCCGTTATCTACTAACAAATATATTAACTTGTAATTAATTTGTATTTTGTTAAAATCTGTATGTATTTAATTCCTCTTATTTTGTAAATATTGTAATTACTTATGTGACGAAAGGGTTAAATGTAAGAAGGGACTACATAGTCTCAATTTCGCCCTAATAAAGTCGTTTGTCTGTCTGTCTGTCTGTCTATATCACTACGTCCCCTTTTTTCAGCGCCTTTCGTTTTCCTTTCCTCTCCATGATTTTCCTCCCATTTCCTTTTCCCTCTCTCGTTTCTCTTTCTTCCTTTCTTCTTAACTCTCCCTTTTCCTCTTTATTCTTCTCTTCGTTCATTTCTTCCTCTCTCTCTCTTACTCCCTCTCTCTTCCTTGTTGTTTTTATCTTCCTCTTCATCTTTCTCTGTCACTATTCTTCATCTCTTCATCTCCAGCTCTCATTCCACTTCCTATTCATCTTCATTTCTTCTTCCTCTCCCCGTTTTCCCTTTCTCTCTTTCACTTATCTACTTCTCCGCGTGTCCCTTTTGTTCTACTTTCGTAATACATCTTTTCAAAATCCTCTCTTCTTTCTTTCCTCTCCCCATTATTTCATCGCTTTCTTCCTGTCTTTCTTCTTCTTTTCCGTCTTATTTCCTCTCTCCTTTATTTTTTCTCCTTATCCTCTCTTCCTTCCTTCTCTCCCTTCCTCTCGTTTCCTCCAACTCTTCCCCGTTCTCTTAATACATTTCCCTTAATCTCTATCGCTTATTCTCTCATTATCTTCTTCTCTCGTTCCCTTTCATATCCCTCTTCTCTTTTTCCTCTTTCGCTCTCCTCTTCCTCTTTCATCATGTCTCCTCTTTCCGGAAGTTTTCATTCTGCCTTCCTCTTCACATTCTCTCTCCTCTTTCTTTTCTTTTCCCTCCGTTATTTCATCTTTTCCTTCCTCTCATCCTTCCGTCCTGTATTACTTCTTTCTTCTCCCTTCCTTCCTTCCTGAATTACTTCTTCTCCCTTCCTTCCTTCCTATATTACTTCTTTCTTCTCTCTTCCTTCCTTTCTGTATTACTTCTTTCTTCTCTCTTCCTTCCTTCCTGTATTACTTCTTCTCTCTTCCTTCCTTCCTGTATTACTTCTTCTCTCTTCCTTCCTTCCTGTATTACTTCTTCTCTCTTCCTTCCTTCCTGTATTACTTCTTTCTTCTCCCTTCCTTCCTTCCTGTATTACTTCTTCTCTCTTCCTTCCTTCCTGTATTACTTCTTCTCTCTTCCTTCCTTTCTGTATTAGTTCTTTCTTCTCTCTTCCTTCCTTCCTGTATTACTTCTTCTCTCTTCCTTCCTTCCTGAATTACTTCTTTCTTCTCTCTTCCTTCCTTCCTGTATTACTTCTTCTCTCTTCCTTCCTTCCTGAATTACTTCTTTCTTCTCTCTTCCTTCCTTCCTGTATTACTTCTTTCTTCTCTCTTCCTTCCTTTCTTTCTTCTTTTCTCTTCTCTCTTACCTCCTTTCTTCGTTCACGTCTTTCTTCTTCTCTCTTTCTTGTTTCCAGTCTTTTTTCTTTCTTCCCTCTTCCTTCCTTCCTGTTTTTCTTCTTTCTTCACTCATCCTTCCTTCCTGTGTTACTTCTTTCTTCTCTCTTTATTCCTTTCCGTTTTTCTTCTTCTTCTCTCACCATTCCTTCCTGCCTATTCTTTCTTATCTCTTTCTTCCTTCCCGTTTTTCTTCTTTCTTCTTCTCTTACAATTCCTTCCTGTATATACTTCCTTGTCTCTTCCTTCCTGCCCTCCTGACTTTCTTATTCTCTCTTTCTTCCATTTTCTTTCTTCTTTCTTCATCTCCCTTTCTTTCTTCTTTCTTTTCTCTTTATTCATTTCGTCTTTCTTCTTTCTTCATCTCTGTTCCTTCCCCTCTTCCTTTCTTCATTCATCTTCTCTCTCACCCCCTTCCTTCCTTGCGGTCTTTCTTCTCCCCTTTCTTCCTTCTTGTCTTTTATCTTTCTTCTCTCATCCTTCCCTGCTCTCTTTTTTCTTTCTTCTCCCTTCCTGTTTTTATAATTTCTTCTTCTCTCATCCTTCCTTCCTGACCATTCTTTCTTCTTCTCTACCTTCCCTCCTGTCTTTTTTCTTTCTTCTCTCTTCCTTCATCCCTGATGTTCTTGTTTCTTCTTCTCTTTCTTCCTTCCTGTCTATTCTTTCTTCTCCCATCCTTCCTTTCCTTATTTATTCTTCTCTTTTTTCGTTTCTTCCTCTTCCTTCCTTATTCTCTTCATTTATTTCTCTTTATCTTTCAATATCACTTTCTCCCTCTATTTATCTTTATCTTTCATTCTTCCTCCCCATCTTCACCTAGTCTTCATCTTCCCGTTTTCTTCTTTTTTCACGTTCGCCTTTTCAATCTGCCTTCTCTCGCCATTTTCATTCTTTTTTCCTCCGTCTTTTCATCTCTCCTTCCTTCCTTCCTTCAACTCTCTCTTCATTTTTCTCATCCTTCCTTTCTTTCTCAGTCTATCCCTTATTCTCTTTACGTCTCCTTCGTCATGTTTCTCTATTACTATTCGTATTTCTATTTATCTTCATCTCTCTTTCACTCTCTATACCTTTTTTATTACGTTTCCGTTTTCATTCCGCTTCCTTCTCCGAATTTTCTCTTTCCTTTCTTTACCTTCCCATCATTTCATATCCTCCTTCCTATCTTTCTTCTTCTGTCTCTTTCTTCCTCTCTTTCTTTCTTATTTCTTTCTTCTCTTTATTTTCTTTCTTCCTCTTTCTTTCTCTTCCTTTCTCTTCATCATTTTCTCATTCTTCTTTCTTCCTAACTTTCCTTTCTTTCTTCTCTCTTTCTTTTCTTTCTTCCTCTCTCACATTCTTTCCTCTTCCTTCCTCTTTTTCTATATCTCTCTCTTCATATCTTTCTCTTTCTTCCTCTTTCTTCCTCATATTCTTCCTCATATTCTTCCTCTTCCACTTCCTTTCTATTTCTTCCTCTTTATCTTTATTTCCTTTTCCTTCCTTTTTCTTTCTTCTTCTTTCACTTCCTTCCTCTTTCTTCCTCTCTTTCTTTCTTATTTCCTTCTTCTCTTTATTTTCTTTCTTCCTCTTTTTTCTCTTCCTTTCTTTTCATTGTCTTCTCATTCTTCTTTCTTCCTAACTTTCCTTTCTTTCTTCTCTCTTTATTTTCTTTCTTCCTCTTTCTTCCTCTCTCACATTCTTTCCTCTTCCTTCCTCTTTTTCTATCTCTCTCTCTTCATATCTTCCTCTTTCTTCCTCTATTTCTTCCTCATATCCTTCCTCTATTTCTTCCTCCATTTCTTTCTCTTTCTTCCTCTTCCACTTCCTTCCTATTTCTTCCTCTTTGTCTTTATTTCCTTTTCCTTCCCCTTTCTTTCTTCTTCTTTCACTTCCTTCCTCTTTTTTCTCTTCTTCTTTCTTCCTCTTTCTCTTTATTTCCTCTTCCTTAATTTTCTTTCTCTTTCTGCCTCTTTCACTTTATCTAGTTTTTATTACCCCCTTTCTCATTCCTGTTTCCTCTCAATGTACTTTCTCTCTTCCCCTTCCTTTCTTTTCCCTCCCCATCCTTTCTCCCTTCCTTGTCCTTCCATTTCTTACTTTCCTTCATCACTTTCTTCTTTACTTTTTGTTGTTATCTCTCTTTATTCTTCTCCCTTTCTCCCTTTCTTTCTTTCTCTATCTCTGCCCTCTGGCTTTCTTTTTCTTAATTTATTTCACTTCATCTTTCTCCATCATTCTTTCTTCCTCTCTTTATCTCCATCTCTCTTTCCCCTTCGTCTCCATCTTCATCTCTTCTTTCTCTCCATCCTAATCTATTCTTCATATCCCTATCCTCCTCTCTATTATTACGTCCACCTTCCCATTTCGCTTTCCCCTCCATATTCTTCCTCCCTCCTATTTCCTTACCTTCTAATCATCTCATCTCCCCCTTGCTATCTATCTTCCTCTCTCTATCTTTTTCTTTCTCTCGTTTCCCCTTTCTCTTTTCCTTCTCTCTCTCTCTCTCTAAACTCTCTCTCCCTATCCATTCCTCTTTATTCTTCTCTTCTTTACTCTCTCTCTCTCTTACTTATTTCTTCCCCTTTACCTTTTTTCTATAACTTTTTTATTCTCCTCTTTATCTCTTTATTCTCTTCTTCTCTTACTCTCTTTCGCACTTTTATCACGTCACCATTTTTAATTCCACTTCCCTCTCCATATTCCTTCTCCCTCCTCTTTCCTCATCATCACCACATTTCCTCCTTTCTGTCTCTCTTTTCCTCTCTTCTTTTCTTTCTTTCAATTTCTTCCTTTCTTTTTTCTTTCCCTCTCTTCCTCTTCCCTTTTATTCTTCTCTTCATTCCTCTCTCTCCCTCATTCTTTATCACTTTTTATCCCTATCTTTATCTCTCTTTTCCTTCCTCTCCCTCTCTTCTCTTCCTCCCTTTCACTCTTTTATTACTTCACCCTTCCCATTTCGCTTTCTCATCCATATTCTTATTACGTCACCATTTTTATTTCCACTTCCCTCTCCATATTCCTTCTCCCTCCCTCCTCTTACCCCCCTTATCACCACATTTCCTCCTTTCTATCTCTCTTTTACTCTCTTCTTTTCTTTCTTTCAATTTCCTCCTTTCTTTTTTCTTTCCCTCTCTTCCTCTTCCTTTTTATTCTTCTCTTCATTCCTCTCTCTCCCTCATTCTTTATCACTTTTTATCCCTATCTTTATCTCTCTTTTCCTTCCTCTCCCTCTCTTCCTCCCTTTCGCGCTATAATTACGTCACCATTTTTAATTCCACTTTCCTCTCCATAATCCTTCTCTCTCCTCTTCCCTCCTTTATCATCACATTTCCTTCTAGCTTTCTCTCTTTTTTCCTCCCTTCTTATCTCCTTCTTTCAATTTCTTCTTTCTTTTTTTCCTTCTCTCTCTCTCTCCCTCTTCCTTTTCATTCTTCTCTTCGTTCCTCTCTCTCTCCCTCATACTCTTCTTTATCACTTTTTATCCCTATCTTCATCTATCTTTGTCTCCTTCTCCCCTCTCTTCTCTTCCTCCCATTCGCCCCTTTATTACTTCACCCTTACCGTAACGCTTTCTCCTCCATATTCTTTCTCCCTCTTTTCTTTCTCCTCCCTCCCTATCACGCCATCTCTCCCCTTTCCCCTCCCCTCTATATATTTATAAATCTAACATATCTCTTGTCTCCTCCCTCTCTCTCTTTCTCCTTCTCGGCCTTTCTTCTCTCCCCCCCCCTTCCATTTTTAAGCTTCCCTTTTCCCCTCCCTTCTCCCTCCCTCCACCTTCCCCTCCCATCTCTCTTAGACCTCAGTAACTCTTTCCCCATCCTCCACCTGTCACAGTAGATCACTCCCCGTCACTTCCTACTCATTCCAAAGGAGTACGGTAGGAGGCGGGTCGGTCAACTGGGCCTTCCCCCCTCCCCCTCCCCTTTCCCTATATTTTTTCTCGCCTTCCCCCTCCTCTCCCCCCCCCCCCCGGCCCTCCCTTTCTCTATTTCTTTCTCCGCCATCTTCCTCAACCTTCCCCTTTTGCGCCGGATTCGCCCCTGCCTGCCTTTCCTACCCAAAGAGTCGCTTAAACCTATACCTTTCCGAAGCCGCATTCTCGCTGGAAGGTGGATGATCTTGCTTCCCTATTCTATCCATCTATCCCTTTCTCTCTCTCGCCTGTGCGCTCTGTCGCCTTCTTTTCTTTTAGGCTTATAGTTTCGTCGTTGTGGCTGTGCGTTTGTCTGTCTGTCACACCCATTAACTTTTGAACCGATGGACCGATTTTGATGAAACTCGGTGGAAATATCTTTCTACTGAGCCCTAGCTATACCCACAGGATAATATTTGTCGCGAAGATTCAAAGTCCCGGGTTTGATCCCGGGAACTAATCTTTCCCGTTCGATTTAAATGGCAAATCTGCGAAATCCAACATGCAGGTAGAGATACGAAAAATACATCGATACTCTACTCATATCGGTAACTTCCTTTCGATACCAAGTACTTTTGTACTCGATTCCTTTCTTTCGATGTTATAGTAATATCGGTACTTTCGGTCCGATACTTATGTGGTATCGATACTTTTCATTCGACACAGCATATGAGTAAGGTGTCGATACTTTCGTTTCGATTTCGTACCCTCAGATACGGAAAAAGTATCGATACTTTACTCACATCGGTAATTTCCTTTCGATACCAAGTACTTTTGTACTCGATTCTTTTCGTTCGATTTTCTGGTGACATCGGTACTTTCGGACCGATACTGTTGTGGTATCGATACTTTTCATTCGATACATCCTAAGATTACGTTATCGATACTTGCGTATCGATATCGTATCCCTACATGCAGGGTGATTTTCTCTCGCGCGTTAAAATATCTTACAGTTGCGATATCGGAGCGAGATTTGTACCGTTCTCCGAGGAAAGGAATGAAGGTTTTAATTTTCGTCTTGGAATTTAGCGTATCGACCTCATTTCTTCGAATTTCGCCTAAATACCGGCGTTTTTCGAAGTTACCACCATCACTCATCGCGAGAGTGTTGCCGTGGCAACGAGTACATATTGTTGGACTCTCGATGATGTCCGTGTGTCTGTCTGTATGTGATAGATTATTGTGGGCGCTAAAACTAAAAAACTATTAATTAGGTCAATGTAGAATTTTATATTTAATATTTTTATAAAAGTCGCAAGAACTGATTAGTTTTTGGTAAATATCGGTCAAACGGAAGTGGATGTTTACTCTAGTCACATTGCCGTTATTTTGAAATATTTGCTTTAATCTTTGATAAATTTAAAAATGTACTAGAGTCAACGTTGGAGGAAATGTTATATTCTACAACATTTGTTTGACATATTTTTCCATATAATGCATTGTTTGAGAGTTATCTTATATTTTTGGCTCCCACCACCACGCCACCTACCTACGACTATTGTTTAACAATTGACACTTAGTTACGTGTTAGTAACTCTCCTTTTTCTTTTATTAATTGTTGGAGCTTTGTGGCTGTATCCAATATCAGAAGGCTATGGTTTGAGTTTATTTCTGTTCTTTGTAAAGCCTGAAATTTTCAAGAAGTTTCTTAAAATATTTTTTCAAATTTGATGTATTTCAGATATGTCCGTAACGCATACTCACCTCCAATGTTCTTTCTTATTTTCTTTTTCAGGAAAGGGGCACATTTTAAACTTCGGACGCCATCCGACAGGAGGTTCTCCGAAGGTCCTGTCCGAGAACTTCACAAAGGCTGGCAATGTAATTACAAATATTTATGGTTGTTATGGCAACTGGGACTTGGTGTTTTTTAAAGGTTCATTTCATGTGAAACGATTACGGGACAGTTGAACCGCGTGTTGCGTGGAAGCTTAAGGTTTCGATCGGGAACAAATGAATGTCGATTTTCGCGATGTTTACCGGAATGTATCGAAAAGGTTGCAATTCTCAAAAAATAAATTAAAATCTTTTTTGTTCTTCGCTATAAAACGTCAGCGCAGCCGAGATACGAATTCAGGAATTTTGCAGGTCCATTGGAGAAGGTATATTGTCTGGTTTAGCTGCGTCAATATCATGATTACGGTGAAAAATTGAAAAAAAAACTGATTTTTACTTTTTGCATACGTAGTATAGGGGAAAGTATTGTTTTCGCTAAAAAATCGATTTCGGGATTTCAACGGAAATACACGTTTCGAGGTCTGCTTAACAAGTTTTCGCCATTTTCTAATTGATGCTCGTGCGTGTGTGTGATAGGAACATTTTGGATGCACGAACAAAAAAAAACTATTATTCAAATCAACGCGAAATTTTATATATGACGTTCGTTTTTAAGGGAAAATATCTGATTAGTTTTTCGTTAAAATCCTTCCACCGGAAGTGGGGGTTTACTCTTGTCACTTATCGGTTTCTTTCAAATATTAGCGTTAAAACTGGATAAATGCAAAACATTACCGAAATAGAAATTGTAGAAAATTGAATTTTATACAACTTTTGTTCGAAACATTTCCGCATACAATGCGTCGTTTAAGAGATATTTTTGAAACCGTATTTTTCATAACCACCACAACGCCACCTACAGGCGGCTTTTGCAAACGCGTTTGTTTTGCGCCTAGTTACGTCTTAGAAACGCTTCATATTATTTTCTTAATTTGTGAGCTCAGTGGCTATATCCAATATAAATAGTCCAATAGTTTTTCTATGTGTCTATCTGTTTTCGAAGTTCCTTAAATATTTAGTATCATTTAACCTATTTGGCAATTATAAGGATTATTAATCACACCCAATTTTCCAAAAAGATCCGAATTTAGCGCTGAGTGAGTGAACGCGCCATTTCTTCAGCCAGGTCAACAACAGTGTGCATAGCCTCCTCAATTTTCCTCATGTTAGCCATAGGACGCGACGGAATTTCAAAAATTTTATGATGTGATGAGTTAGCTCATCCACGTGACTTTCAACCGTGGCGCCTCCCTTGAAATCAGCCTTTACAAAAGTGCGGGAGAATCGAGAACTAATTACGACTGACTGTAAGGCAATTAATTTTTAACGAACTTTCCGATTAGGCAGGAGATTGAAATTTCGGCAGGATTCTTATGGCAGAGGCAATTTACGTGAAGGAATCCCTCAAAAAAGACCCGGGTTCGACTCCAGTGGTTAATTTCTATTTCCCATAAGATAGCGCGCAAAAAAAATGAAGTTATCGGCGCGCAAGCCTTCATTCTTTTAGTCGTACGAATTATAAAAATCAACCCACGAACTTCAAACCGGGATTATTTTGAAGTAAAATACACAAGGTTACTTAATTACATCGCCGATTGCCTTCTTTAGATCGGAAAACGCTCGAATTTATACGTTTAAAATGACTTATTTTGGCGAAATTTTCCAATTCCATCAGTGTTTTGTTTTGGCAACCAAGCCATTGTCGTGATGGAGACTCCATCGCTGTCTAGGTATAATATATATATAAAAAATACCTGATTTTATAAGTTAATTAATAAGTAATTTATTCCTTCCCGTCATATTGACTGGTTTTTATGCTAGTGAATGCATTCGTATGTACATAAGAATATCGCAAGACCTCAGAGAAAAAGACGCGTGTGGATATATATATTTTTATAAAATAGGAAAATCCGCAGTATAGTAAGAGAGGTAAAGTAATAAAAATTTGTCAGGGGCAAAGAGCGTTATAACAAATCAGCGTTGTACGAGAAAGCGTTAAACGCGGTATTATAAAGACACACCGATAGAGCGTTATAATGAATCAGCGTTGTTCGGGGGAGCGTTAAACGGGATATTATACACACACGTATGGAGCGTTATAAGAAATCAGCGTTGTAAGGGACAGCGTTAAACGAGATATTATATAGGCACACACGTATAGAGCGTTATAAGAAATCAGCGTTGTACGTGGCAGCATTAAACGGGTTATTATATAGACATACACCGGTATAATGAATCAGCGTTGTACGAGACAGCGTTAAACGTGATATTATATAGACAGACACACACCGATAGAGCGTTATAATGAGTCATCCTAGTTCTGGGCAGCGTTAAACGGGATATTACATACACATACAAACACCCACGTATTGAGCGTTATAAGAAACAAGCGTTGTACGGGACAGCGTTAAACGGGGTATTATATAGACACACCGAGAGCGTTATAAGAAATCGGCGTAGTACGTAGCAGCGTTAAACGTGGTATCATACGGACACACACCGACAGTGCGTTATAATGAGTCATCGTAGTGCTGGACGGCGTCAAACGGGATATTATTACATACACATACAAACACCCACGTATTGAGCGTTATAACAAATCAGCGTTGTACGGGACAGCGTTAAACGGGGCATTATACATTAGCACATACGCGCACGAATGATTCATAAAAAAATATCGGAGACACACACACACACATATATATATTTATATAATGGAGGAAAATCCGCAGGAGTGTGTAAGGGGAGGTAAAGAGAGAGAGAGGAAGGAAGAGAGGGGGCAAGAGAGAGAGAGAGAGAGGGAGGGAGAGGGCGTGTACTAGGAGTCCAAGATGGCCGCCGAGGTGACAGCTTGGTGATCTACGGCTGACAAGGCTGCTGTTGAGAGAGGGAGGGAGGGAGAGAGAGGGAGGGAGGGAGGGAGGGGAGGAAGTAAAAAGGAGTTTTCCCGGGTAGATCCAGGGAGGGAGGGAGGAGAGAGAGGACTGGGGAACAGTTCTGGCCGGGAATAAAGCCTGGGACTATAATTATGTGTACAGAGCGATTATAAAAACCTTCCCCCACCATGCTTTTAACGTTGCCGACGGTTTTCCCCCCGTTCCCTATCTCCCTCTCCCTCCCTCCCTCTCTCTCTCTCCCCCCCCCTACCTCCGGTTCTAAAAGAAAGAAGATGGTCTTATTTATGAATATTGCCGCGGCGGTGGGAAGATGCGAGCTTGGAGGGAGGGAGAGGAGGGAGAGAGAGGGAGGGAGAGGAGGGAGAGAGAGAGGGAGGGAGGTGGAAATGATGACTGAGGAAAGGGCAGAGCTGTGGGGTGGTTATTAAACCCGGCGTACGGGTGTGTCTTGGTGTGATTGTGTATGTGTGTGTGATACTTCCCCTGTGTGTGTGTGTGACACTGTTTATTTGTTTATTTATCACTAGCGTAAAACCCCGTAAATGTGACGGGGAGGAATATATTCACGTAATACACACATTGCTCGCATGAGAATCGAGGCAGTGACGGTGTCTCCGATTCGACAATGCCACCGTAGTCGTCAAGGCGACTCTTCACGGAATCGCTATAAAATTTGCCGAAATTACTCATCTAAAACGTAAAAAGTTTTTGCGGACTCTAGGGGACGATCTAAGATAAAAATTAAGACACTCGGTTCATTTTCCTTCGGGGTCGAATATTTCTAATTTTTTTTACGAGCGGAAGAATGAATTAAGGCTCGCTGGATCGATCTTTACACGTTATTATCTTACGGGTCAAGGGGAATTATCCGCCGGACTCGAACCCTGGTCCTTCACGGAGGTTTTTGTAATCGTAAACGGCTTTCACTGCAAGAATTGAACGTTCCTAACAAAATTCCAAGCTTCCACCCGCTCGGAAAGATTGTTAAAAAAATATCGTTATGCACGGGCATGATTAGTTTTCGGTTCTTCCGTCCTTTTGTGGCGGGTTTTTAATGGCGGCGCCACGATCGAGTGCTACAGGATGAACTAACTCGTCATATTATAATATTTATGCTGGGATTATTTCCGTGAATGACTTTTACTGGGTGTGTGTGTGTGTATGTGTGTGGAAATACTTGTAATATGAAAAGAGGGGTCGAGGGGGTGAGACAGAGAGAGAATTGGAATGCTAGGGGAGGGGGAAGGAAAAGTTGAATACGATAAATACTATTTGAAGGGGTGACAGTTGCAAGTCGGGAAGAGATTCTAGAGAGAGGGAGGGAGAGAGAGGGAGAGGGAGAAAGAGGCAGAGGCAGAACAGATAAAGATAGTTCGTTAATAGGGCTTGTTTTCCTCATAAAACGAGGTAATCCGAACGTAACTGATGATGCTAGATTTCCATTTAACAGTCTGTTTATTACTTATACCGGTTTTAATAGATTCAAAATAATCACCACGAATGAGTTGCGCTTTGCGTTCCCCAAATTTCGTAATTTAGCGTTACGCAAAATATTACAAATACATTAAAACGGAACATTGAATTGATCACGCGATTTTTGTGCGGCAAAAATAACGCGCGTATGTGTTAGACTATATACCGAATCTTGAGCACAACAATAGTCGTTGCCACGGCAACGCTCTCGCAACGAGCGATTAAAACTGCAAAAACGCCGGTATTTACGCGAAATTCGAAGAAATGCGATCGTTGAGCGAAATTCCACGATAAAAATTAGAATCTCCATTCCTTTCCTCGGAGAATAGTGCAAAACTCGCCCCGATATTACGATTCTAAGACATTTTAATGCGCGAGAGAAAATTACCCTGCGCGATGGATTTCAGATTTCCCACGTGGATCAAATGGGAAGGATTAGTGTGTTCCTGGAATCGAACCCGGGACTTTAAAATCTTCGCAACGGAAGCTATTATGGGGGGGGGGGGGAGAGCTCGGCCCACGTAGCGAGCGATTTCCACCAAGTGTCATGAAAATCGGTCCATAGGTTCAAAAGTTAATGGGGGGTAACAGACAGACGTACACAACTACGAAACTAAAAGCCTATTTCCATTCCGGAAAGCAGGCTAAATCGGTCAGTCTTGTCTGATTTTCTTGATAATGGCTACTCCTACGATAAAAATGTAAAGGAATGGAAATACTCTACATAACTAGTTCTACAAGTATTGTTTCAGAACAATTTCGACGCGACAAATATTTTACGAGATACGACGGAAACTTTGTTGTTTTTATCGCCGGTGAAGTGGTACCCCTGATTGGCTCACGTGATTTTTCTTACCGACTTTTCACTGCAAGACCTGAATATCAAACTCCATGAGGATCCGTCCGGCAGGTGCCTGGAACGAACACTCGGACGGACAGACGGACGGACAGTAGCTAATAGGCGCTCGCGCCGGGAGGGGAATGATCCTAAAAAAAATGAACATTTTATTAAACCATTGGATCCTTGCCTTCGATAGCGCAGACAATGGCCTATCACCGCGCCAAGCTTTAGATCCCCAATCCTTCTGGAAGAAACTAAGATTATAATTTAATCCTAAGTATTTGAGGAGCAGCTATTTTTATAATAGACATATGTATGTATGTATGTGTTTATATATATATATATATATATATATATATATATATATTCAGCGTGAGGGCATTGATACCTCTTAGGCATTCCTTCCCTTTCAAACCCCTCACAGCTCGATCCGGACCAATCACGGCGGCCATCTTGGAACTTCACCTATCTCTCTCCAGCTTATCTGCCGAGCTAATTTCTCCCTCTCTTGCTTTAGCCATATCCCCTCCCTCCCCTCCCCTCCCCTCCCCCCCCTCTCTCCCTCCCCCTCTTATCCCTTCAGATCCTTCCTTCACATATATAATACCTCTTTTTTGGTCCGAATCCTTCTCCCCTCCCTCCCCCTCCCCTCCCCACCTCTTCCCTTTTTGTCTCTTCCCCTCTTTTCCCCCTCCCCTCCCTCTCTATACCCTCTTTTCCCCCCCTTCTCTTTGTGTCAGCCGTAGATCACCGGCCTGTCTCTTCAGCCATTCTGTATCTCCCACCCTCTCTCCCTCTCTCTTCCTCCCCTTTACTTTCCCCTCCCCCCCCCTCCTCCCCACTTCCACTACCCAAACCTGTCCTCCGCCTATGGATTTATGACTGACCGTTTCATAAGGATCTCGTGTTTGGGAGGGGGGAGAAGGAGAGGGGAGAGGGGGGGCAAGGGGTGGGAGGAGAAGGGCGAGAAGGGAAAAAGGGGGAGAGAAAGATTGGGCGAAAAGGAGAGAGATAAAGGAAAGACAGGAAGTAAGAGGGGAAGAATGTGGCTCGGTTCAGACGAAAAGGAGAGAATGACTTCGTGTTAGATCGGGAGAAAGTAGCGAAGGAAACGGTGGTGAAAGAATGGGGAAGGAGCGAAGAGGAAGGAAAGTGTGACGAATTGAAGGGAATGGCGCCGGATGAAGACGAAGGAGAAAGACTAGAATTATGCGAAGGGAAGGGAGAAGGAGAAGGAATTGGAGGAAATGGAAAGGAAAATGGGGGAAAAAGATTAAAAGTGCAGAACGCAAAACGAGAGAGAGAGGGAGAGAGAGAGAAAGAGAAAAGGAGAGAGGGAGAGAGAGAGAGAGGGAGAGAGAGAGAGAGAGAATTAAAGAAAACTGTAGTGAAGGGAATTGAAAAGGGAAAGAAGACAAAGATGACGCAGAAGACGAAGAAGAAAATATTTCAGTACGTGTTAGTCATTCCAAGGAAATCTCAAACCATTCGTAGTCAATAGTTTATCAATCATTTCCATAGTAGCGTGGTTAAAACACTGTCGCCTTGGTTTACTTACGAGTTTAGATCTTGGTGTGCGGCGATTTTTTTTTAAAGCGCTTGCAGCATGCAAGCACCCACAACTCGTACACTTAAATGCACGTGTACGCAAACAAATGAAGAGGAACCTGCGTTTTTTTTTCAAGAAAATCAAAGAAGAAATACTTGGTTCGAGTAGACAATTTGCTTCGCGGGTGCGTCATCATTGTCGCTAAGGCGCACAACCTCACGAATATATATGTTTATTAAATACATGAAATTACGGTTGTTGTTGTGAATACAAGAAGTCCAAACCAGGACTAAATGCGGGCTGGTTTTCCAAATTTGGCGTCCAGAATTGATTACTTATATTTCGACAGGAAATGTTTCGGTAAGCGTTTCTCATTCCAAGGAATTCTCATACCATAAATACCACTTGTAGTTCATAGGTAGTATATCAATGATAGAGAACGGTTGTAAAACAAATGAATAGTGCATTATCAGGCATCGAAATACTAACATCAACGAGAAAATCTATTTCTGGCATTATGTTTTGCTTGTGTTTTTTTGAATAAACGAATTTAATAAACGCTTTACAGTTTATGCGCTAACAGATAAAGACCAACCGTCCATTGCTGAAGGGTAGTCTAGCGGAAAAGACAATAACCCATTTGTCCACTCGACTACGCTCAAGCAGAGTTCGGTAACAATCGTCTCCAAGGCAACGATCCGATAAAATGCCATTTGAGATGCAGAAACGCCGTGTTTAAGTAGAAATTCAAGGAAATATTATCAATTATCAATGTTCTGCGGTAAGAATTAGATTATGCATTCTTTCCCCCTTAGAACAGTAAAAAACTCTCTCCGATATCACAATTTTAAGATATCATAAAGTACTTTGCATGTTCGTTCTCGGCTCCTACCCAACGGACTTTCACGAAATTTGATAATGAGGACTTACATAGAAGGGCAATAAGAAAATCCCATAAACGAGTCACGTGAGCCAATCCAGAGATACCGCTTTACTGGGGAGAAAAATGGATTTTCCGTCATTTATCCTGAAGTATTGATAACATGAAAATAGTTTTCAAACTAAAGTCGCAGGACTAGTAAAGCTGAGCATTTATTTTCCTTTACATTTTTACTCTCTCCATATACGTAGTATAGGGGAAACTAATGTTTTCGCGAAAAAAAATCGATTTAGAGATTTATAGCGGAAATACACGTTTTGAGGTCCCATGAACAAGTCCTGGCAATTTTTCGATTGTGTATGCGACGGTTTTATTGTGGGTGCTCTAACTCGAAAACTATTGATCAGATAAATATAAAATTTTATATTTAACATTTTTATAAAAGTCAGAGAAACTGATTGGTTTTTGGTAAAAATCGGTCAACCGGAAGTGGGTGTTTACTTTTGTCACTTATCCGTTATTTCGAAATATTTGCTTTAATATTTGATAAATGTAAATATGTAATTAAGTAAAAGTTGTAGGAAATTTTATGTTCTACAACATTTGTTCGAAACATTTTTCCATATTATGCATTGTTTAAGAGATATCTTATATTTTTAGCTTACACCACTACGCCACCTGCCGAAAAATATTGTTAACAATTGACGCTTAGTTACGTCTTGGTAACGCTCCTTTTTCTTTTCTTAACTGTTGGAGCTTTGTGGCTATATCCAATATCAGAAGGCAATGGTTTGATTTTATTTCTGTTCTTTGCAAAGTCTAAAATTTTTTCGCAGTTTCTTAAAATATTTATTATTACGAATCCTATTTGGAATTTTTAGAAATATTACAGATATGGAGAAAGTCATGTGTATGGCCACATCAGATTTTTATAGAACAGACCGTATCGGAAATAATCTGATTAATTTTCAGTTTAAATAAAAAAAAATTTCTAATCTTTGATAGCCTTTCTTGCGCCGCCAAGGGTAATTTTAATTGCGATCAATGCCATCTAGCGTCATATTCTGTAAGCTAATTTTCATGTATACAATTGACAGCGATTCCAGCGCCGCCGGCGGTAATTTCAATCAACCCATCGATATTTTGTTTTCCATAGCAACATAATTTTGTTTTCTGAATGTATTTCTAATGTGAAGAGGACTTGAAGGGATATTTCACTGTGAAAATTCTTCCAAGTGTTTAAAAATTATTCACAAGTGTGTTGTCGACAATGATTCTTGAAGGCGCTGATGTAAAGAGTTACTTGAATATGAATAATATTTCAATTATATTTACGAGGTGAGTCATGTCGTGGACAAAATAGATTTTTACTGCGTCTATACGTAGTATAGGGGAAAGTATTGTATTCATGAAAAACTCGAATACGAGATTTCAACGGAAATACACGTTTTGAGGTCCCCTGAACACGTTTTTATCATTTTCTCGATGATGTGTGTGTATGTGTATGTGATGAGAATTTTGTGGACACTCTTAACTCAAGAACTGTTACTCCGATAAACGCGAAATTTGATATTTGACATTTATATATAAAAGGAATGAGTTTCTGTAGTTTTGGTCAAAATCGGTCAACCGGAAGTGGGTGTTTACTCCGGTCACCTATTCGTTATTTTCAAATATTTGCATTAAATGTTCACATATGCAATAACGTATCGGATACTTGTTCTAGAAAATTTAATTTTATACTTTTTTTCGAAACATTTTGCCATACAATGCATTGTTCAAGATATATCAAAAAAATATTTTAGCTGCCACCACAACGTCATCTACCGGCGGCTCTTGCAAACTCATTTGTTTGCGCTTAGTTACGTCTCAGTAACTTAGTAACTTTTACTTTCTTAACTAGCGTTATTTCCCATCAAGTATGAAGGGTATTTAAGGCTCTTCCCGTTCTTCCCCTCCCCCCTCCTCTCTCTCCCTCTCTCCCATCCTCCTCCCTCCCATTCTCCCTCCCTCTTTCTCCCTCCTTCTCTGGAAAAATACTTCCTAGTCCCAAATCTAAGGCAATCTACAATTCGCTCGTATTTATTGCATTCGAAATTATATACATATATGAGGATTGTATATGTATAAGGTTTACTTACTTGTACTAATGTCCGCTAGGAGGGCCACCTTAACATCACCCGTTATTTCCTACGTCGACTAATGTCCGCTAGCAGCGCCACCTTAACATCACTAGTTATTTCCTACATCGGTTAATGACCGCTAGCAGCGCCACCTAAACATATATATATATATGGATGTCAACAAGGTGTTGGGATGAAGAAAAGTTCTCTCTCTGTAGCTGAAGAAGGAGTAGTTCCGAAAGCTTTACGTTTGTGATGTTTCTGTGTTTTTGTGTTATTTTACGTGTGTCGCTTCGACATCCCCGGGGCCTCGCCAACCTGAAGTCGTCTGATTGGTGAGTGCTCACTAGGTTTCTTCATCCCAACACCTTGTTGACATCCATGTATTCATTTTACCTTTCCTTTTCCGTAAGTTGTTATATATATATATATATATATATATATATATATATATATATATATATATATATATATATATATATATTTTTTTTTTCATTGAAAAGCAACGGATTCGTTGCTATGGCAGTTTATATTTTCCATTGTTAAAAATCGGAAAATATTCCCTGTTTTTTTGTTTAAAAATATTTTTCTCTCTTATTCTACGCGGATTTGAATTCTCTTTTCAGCGAATACAAACCTCAGTCATTCAGCTGTAGAGCTGTCCATGTCCTTAGCTCTTATCTTAATTATTACAGCCAAATGTGAGCCTATGGCCTATGGTCAATTTTCAATCGCGTCGCGAATATCAACATTGATTGGACGAATATTAATCGGTGAATAGCGTGAAATTAGTTCTGAAACTATTTAAGGAAACTAAAGTATCGAAACCGTAATCATACGATGTATCGAACGAAAAGTATCCACACCACAAAAGTATCGGGCCGAAAGTACCGATGTCATTAAAAAATCGAAAGAAAAGAATCGCGTACAAAAGTACTCGGTATCGAAAGGAAATTACCGATGTGAGTAGAGTATCGATACTTTTTCCGTAACTGAGCATACGAAATCGAAACGAAAGTATCGATACCGTAATCATACGATGTATCGAACGAAAAGTATCGACACCACAAAAGTATCGGGCCGAAAGTACCGATGTCATTAAAAAATCGAAAGAAAAGAATCGCGTACAAAAGTACTCGGTATCGAAAGGAAATTACCGATGTGAGTAGAGTATCGATACTTTTTCCGTAACTAAGCATACGAAATCGAAACGAAAGTATCGATACCGTAATCATACGATGTATCGAACGAAAAGTATCGACACCACAAAAGTATCGGGCCGAAAGTACCGATGTCATTAAAAAATCGAAAGAAAAGAATCGCGTACAAAAGTACTCGGTATCGAAAGGAAATTACCGATGTGAGTAGAGTATCGATACTTTTTCCGTAACTGAGCATACGAAATCGAAACGAAAGTATCGATACCTTACTCATGCGTTATGCCGAATGAAAAGTATCGATACCACAAAAGTATCGGACCGAGAGTACCGATGTCACTAGAAAATCGAAAGAAAAGAATCGAGTACAAAAGTACTCGGTATCGAAAGGAAATTACCGATGCGAGTAAAGTATCGATACTTTTTCCGTATTCCCTACTAGGGATACGAAATCGAAACGAAATTATCGGCTCATATGATATATCGAATGAAAAGTATCGACCCGAAAGTACCGATATCACTAGAAAATCGAAAGAAAAAAATCGAGTGCAAAAGTACTTGGTATCGAAAGGAAATTACCGATATGAACAAAGTATCGATACTTTTTCCGTATTCCCTACTTGTTTCTCTTAACGTTTATCAACATTTCCCTCTATAGAACTGCGGTATCTTTGCTGGTTAAATTTCGAATATGATGCAAGCGTTTTGTTATGCGAAGAAATCGATGTTAAACCGATGGAATTTCCATCGGCGTGGACGAATTTCTGATCGAAGCAGTTCAGGTAACCGTGGAGACCGTTTCTGGATGAGCCATTTAAGCCTCTTGACTAATGCGTCATAGCGTGGTTTGCGCTGGGGTCGATCGGCAATTGTCGGGCGGTTTGCTAATGCACGACTTCACCTGAGGTGGTTCAGCGTCGTCAGATGGCACTGTAGTCGATTTATCGACGGCGTCTCTAATAGATAGTTTCGCTCAGGGCAAAGGTTTGTAATGAATCTGTGAAACTGAAGAGCGTCAGAGAATTTTCGGATTGGTTATATCATTATATATAGACGTTCCTTACAGAGGAGGAGGAGGATATAACATATATAAGAGAATACTAATGTTTAGGCACTTCCAGATGAGCTGGAGATTCGAATTTTTTTCCTTAGGTAGGATTTTGTGCAAAACCGACTAGAAAAAACGAAAATCTTGAAAAAGTGCAACAATGCGGCCGCTAAAAATTCGCAATAGTTTAAACAAATTTTCAAGGTTTATGTATTTTCGAATGTGCTACGGAGTTGAAATTTTTATTAGAGGTAGGAAATGTAAAAACAAAAAAAGAAAAATTATAGAAATTTTGATATTTTAATTTGTGTTGCCGTAAAAAATTGTTCAAGTTTAAAAAAATACATAGCTATTTAGGTACTACGGCATGAGCTAGGAAGCTGAAATTTTCAAGTTATTTACAGAGTAGTGCATTTGCACAAATAAACGTCTTAATCTCTCCATAAACATATTGCGGCGGCCGTTAAAAAAATGTTTAAAATTTAAACAATTAGAAGAATATTATTTCACTTCTAAAAGTGCTACAACTTTAAAATTTGGCAGAAATGTATGTAGCGTTAGTACCCCATAATGGAGAAAGTATAAAATTTTTAAAATGGCCAAGTTTGGGGATTGTTTAAATCTTTTATTTTCACGTAAGGGAAAAACGAAAATCGCTGCGGAGGTGATATCTTTAGAATAAAAAAAAATTTGTAATGATGAAATATCTGTCTGAAAAATGAATGTTTTTCAAGGTGAGATTATATGCTTGCAGAATGCAATCACCTTCTACTAGTATAGGATATATATATATATGTATATATATGAAGTTCATTTTAAACATTCGCGTCCTAGGAAAGAGATTATTATTTTTTCATCATATTTATAATGCCCATAATTGGATCGAACAAACGTGATAACTGGCAACTTAATTAATTTTTGCAGCCCAGTTTTGAACTTCACCGCCAACTCCGCCATTTTCGATGACGTAACTTTTAAAAGTTGAAAATTTAAAGAAACGCCGTCATTTTGGGATTTATGGTTTTCGTCTGTTATAATCGTCTTTGAACATGTTTCGAAAGTGATTTAAGGAAATGTTATTTGTTTAGGGTTTCGTTATTTTTATTGCGAATTTTTAATTCGTCTATTTTTTTGCAGTTTTTTATCGCTCATTGCCCGAGAGTTTCCATAGCAACCACTGTTGTTGGTTTCATTTTTTTTATAGCGGATTTTTAAATGAAATCCGAAAATTTCTATCGTCTCGCACTGTTCGTCATATTTTCTGACAAGTATTTTGAACGCGATCACTAAAAGTTATGTTACTACGTTAACGCTTCGATTTTATGTGACGTATTTTGAACAATTGAAAGAAATGCTATCGCTTTCTTACGCTGTTTTGTTTTTCTGTTAAGCGTTTCCAACGAAATCAATAAAATAAAAGTTTAACCATTTTTATAGCGACAGTGTTTTTTTTTTGCGGCTTGGAAATGTTTCTTTCGGAGCCTAAGAAAAATTCCCCCATCTCGCACTCGACTTCAATTTCAGCAAAATTAATCCATTTAAATTAAGGCGTTTTCTCCCGAATGGACAAAAAGAACGTCGAAAATCGCATGCGAAAATGTACTCGGGTTAACTGCGGGAATTGCCGAAAGGAGTGTTCATATCCCTTTGTAATGCTGGGTTTTCATTTGCTATTACGCGCTTTAAAAAGTAATTACATTAATTTTTACTTTCTCCATATATATAAAGAATGCATTCTTTAACAGATATTTTCGAAAATACATTTTTTTTCTGCCTCCACCACGCCACCTACCGAAGACTTTTGTTAACAATTGAAGCTTAGTTACGTCTTAGTAACGCACCTTTTTCTTTTCTTAATTGTTGGAGCTCCCTGGCTATATCCAACATCAGAAGGCTATATGTTTGAGTTTATTTCTATTTTTTGTCAAGTCTTTAAAATTATGTCGCGGTTCCTTAAAACATTCATTGTTATTTAAACCTACTTGTAATTTTTAGACATATTACAGTTATGGAGTTATGGTGGGCACTTCAGATTTTTTTCTTTCCGATTCAATCTATCAAAATCAATCCGACAACAAGCCATGCGTGTTTAGTATATGGCTCAGAGAGAGACAGACAAACGACTTTATTTAGGGCAAAATTGAGACCATATTGTCCCCTCTTACACATATGTAGTAGCCCTTTCGTAATGTAATTACAATATGTACATATTAAGAACACATTAATTGCATATAATTTAAGACGAAGTACGCATAAATTATCAATTAATGTTAATTAATTATATATTGGTTAACGGATTATTAGCATTGCCATGGAATATTGTTAGCATTTTTGAGTAAAACAACAAGTATATCGTCTTTATTTAAGAGAGATGTAAAAAAAACCGCCATAGCGACGACTATTGTTGGACTCGGATTCGGTAAAGTGTAGTAACAGCGTTCCCCCAACCTCTTTCATTTCGCGAACCGCTTTAGCTAACCTGATTCTCGTCGCGAAACAATTTGGATTGACCAACCTTTTCATTTTCGCGATCCCCTTGAGTAGAGATACGAAAAAAGTATCGATACTTTACTCACATCGGTAATTTCCTTTCGATACCAAGTACTTTTGTACTCGATTCTTTTCTTTCGATTTTCTAGTGACATCGTTACTTCCGGTGCGATACTTTTGCGGCATGGATATTTTTCATTCGATACATTATATGATTACGGTATAGATACTTCCGTTTCGATATCGCATCCTTAATAACATATGAGGAAGGTATCGATAATTTCGTTACGAAGAAAGTATCGATACTTTACAACGGTAATTTCCTTTCGATACCAAGTACTTTTGTACTCTATTCTTTTCTTTCGATTTTCTAGCGACATCGGTACTTTCGGCCCGATACTTTTTGTGGTATCGATACTTTTCATTCGATACATATTATGACTACGGTATCTATTCTTTCGTTTCGATATCGTATCCCTACCACTGGATTTACCAACCTTTTCATCTTCGCGATCCACTTCAAATTGCGAACCCCTATAATGCAGGGTGAATATTCCAGAAACATCGTTATGAACACGTTTAATTCGTGAAAAATAAATATTTTATCTAGTACAGAGTGAACAGCAATCTAATTTGGATGAAAAAATACAAGTTTAAGTTTACGCTAATCTTGAAAAAGTTCTCTTTTATACAAAATCACCATATTAGTCCAATATATAGGAAAAACTTTGTAATGTTAGCTCATCACCGTAGAAATGCCCATTCCTACGTGGAAAGTATATTATTAGTGCGTCAATTACTTCTTCATACTATTCCTGGCAATGAAAAGTTGCCATAGATACTTTCGCTGTTCATAATTTCAGCGTATTGTTTCCTCATTATCACGGAGCGATCTTAACGACATCTGTGGGCTTAATCGGAAGGATATTTTTCCTCGGAAATAATGATTCTAAATCGAATTTTGCGAAACCTCAAGACATCATTTGACGATTGAGATCAACAAAACGTTACGTTTCGCCGCATTAATATAACAAAAGTCCAAGTCCTGTCGGTACGTTTGTCCGTAACGCTCTATACAAATCCCCAAATGAGAACGCTTTAAATAAATCTCCTTTTTTCACTTTTGCAGGATTTTCTGCTTTTCTAAAATTAAAGTGGAAGTGATTGACCTGTCATCTTAGGACGGTGACTATTTTAAATAAATATAAACATAGATTCTTAGTTTTGTCCTCGGTTTTTCCCGTACCGTAAGAAATCGCCCGAATTTTGGTTACGAATTCTACATTTCGTAAAAATGTTGGGTTTTTAGTGAAAGGTTCCCTTGACGATTGAAAGAATTGATCTACTCGAGATCCTCGTTGACAAGCAAAAAAAAAACAAAATAAATTGTCTATCATAGAAATCGGTACATTTGTGTTAAATAACTTTTGATATCCAACAATTATAAAAAGGATACTTCTGCCCCTTTGTGGCTCCCTCTGTCACGCCATAAATATGCGAATATCTCGATAATGGAACGAGATTCATTTTTTATATTTGGCAGGAATGATTTATTACATATTTTAAGATGATGACGAAAAGAAATCTCGATAAAGGTCCTAGGTTCGACTCCGAGGTAGACCTTTCAATTTCCCATATGATAACAAGTAAGAATCGACTTTTTGACTTGCAGGCTTTTATTCTTTTTGAGATATAAATTATAAATAACTCACCTGTGATCTTCAAATTTAGCCCATTTTAAAGATAAAACTATGAAGTTTGTTATTATGGTCATCCTTTTTCGCCTGTAATTCGAAGTTCCTCATGTTTTACGTTTAATTGAAATATTTTGGGGAAATCTCGCCATTTTAACTGGATGTTTCCATGACAACCCATTACATTATTTAACCTCGAAATCCTATTGTTGTTTCAATCCTTGAAAGCGTGCTTTGAATGCTCTTACAATTAGTACGAGGGAGAGAGAGAGAGGAGAGAGAGAAATTCCTTTCGTAGCAACCAATGTAAACAACATTCGTTGCGTTATTTACGAGGAGTGCATTTGAATGTGGAACATTATATCATTCGCATATCAAAATTAGGTACATTGAATCATCGTGGGAGTTCGATACCTGAAACAACGAACGCCTAATAGAAGGAAAGTATGGTTTCTCGCCATCCAAAGAAGGTCAAGTTAAATTTATTAGTTCGTTTTTTTACTTCCCAAAAACCTTTCTAGTTGAATTTCAACGGGCGTCTCTCCCTAGCCGAATGAATAATAATTATGCGGAAAGCGGGAATCATAGGTTCCGTTCGTATCGCCTCGTTCGGTATTCTTTTTCGACGTTTCTATTCCACCTCCCACTAACTCCCATTGTCGAAGCATAAAAGCGGGCCAGTCTCGTAAAACAGCCGGCCACGCTCTCGCAAACCATTCCAACTACAAGCCATGCAAGAACATGAGTACGAAAGGGGGAAAGAAGGAGTGTGTGTGTGTGAGAGAGAGAATACGGAATAGAACGATTTTTACGTGTTATCAATTGGGAAACGGAAAGGCATACCTTGGAGTCGAACCTAGGACTTTTTTCGAGATTTATTTTCTTCATCATGTTACAATATGCGAATTGATCATTCCTGCCAAATATCGACGATGAATCTTGCTCCATAATCGAGATATTTGCATATTTATGGCGTGACAGAGGGAGCCACAAAGGCACAGACATGGCCTTATATTATTGTTAGATATCAAAAGTCATTTAACGCTAATATACTGATTTCTATGAAGGACAATTTATATTGTTTTTTTGTTTGTCAACGAGGATCTCGAGTAGATAAATTCTTTCAATCGTCAAGGGAACCATTTGCTAAAACCCAAAATTTTTACGAAATATTGAATTCGCGACCAAAATTCGAGCGATTTCATACCCTACGGGTAAAATCGAGGACAAAACTAAGAACCTATGTTTGTATTTATTTAAAATAGTCCCCGTCCTAAGATGACAGGTCAATTATTTCTACTTTAATTGTGCAAAAGCGGAAAAACCAGCAAAAGTGTTAAAAAAGGAGATTTTTTAAAGAGTCCTCATTTGGGCATTTGTATAGGGCGTTACGGACAAACGTACCGACAGGACCTGGACTTTTGTTACGTTAATACGGCGAAACGTACCGTTTTGTTGATCTCACTCGTAAACGGATGTCTTGAGGTTTCGCAAAATTCGATTTAGAATCATTATTTCCGAGGAAAAATATCCTTCCGATTTAGCCCACAGATGTCGTTAAGATCGCTCCGCGTTAATGAGGAAGCAATACGCTGAAATCATGAGCAGCGAAAGTATCTATGGCAACTTTTCATTGCCAGGAATAGTATGTGGAAATCATTGACGCACTAATAATATACTTTCCACGTAGGAATTGGCATTTCCACGGTGATGAGCTAAAATTACAAAGTTTTTTCCTATTGTTGGACTAATATGGTGACTTTGTATAAAATATAACTTTTTCAAGGTTAGCTTAAACTTAAACTTGTATTTTTTCATCCAAATTAGATTGTTGTTCACTCTGTACTAGATAAAATATTTATTTTTCACGAATTAAACGTGTTCATAACGATGTTTCTGGAATATTCACCCTGCATTATAGGGGTTCGCAATTTGAAGTGGATCGCGAAGATGAAAAGGTTGGTAAATCCAGAGGTAGGGATACGATATCGAAACGAAAGTATCGATACCGTAGTCATATGATGTATCGAATGAAAAGTATCGATACCACAAAAAGTATCGGGCCGAAAGTACCGATGTCGCTATAAAATCGAAAGAAAAGAATAGAGTACAAAAGTACTTGGTATCGAAAGGAAATTACCGTTGTAAAGTATCGATACTTTTTTCGTATCTAAGGATACGAAATCGAAACGAAATTATCGATACATTCCTCATATGTTATTAGGGATACGATATCGAAACGGAAGTATCTATACCGTAATCATATGATGTATCGAATGAAAAGTATCCATACCACAATAGTATCGCACCGGAAGTAACGATGTCACTAGAAAATCGAAAGAAAAGAATCGAGTAAAAAAGTACTTGGTATCGAAAGGAAATTACCGATGTGAGTAAAGTATCGATCCTTTTTTCGTATCTAAGGATACGAAATCGAAACTAAAGTATCGATACCTTACTCATATGTTATGTCGAATGAATAGTATCGATACCACAAAAGTATCGGACAGAGAGTAACGACATCACTAGAAAATCGAAAGAAAAGAATCGAGTACAAAAGTACTTGGTATCGTAAGGAAATTACCGATATGAATAAAGTATCGATACTTTTTTCGTATCCCTATCCAAAGGTTTCGCGACGAGAAATAGGTTAGATGAAGTGGTTCGCGAAATGAAAAAGTTTGGGGGAACGCTGTTACTACGCTATACCGAATACGAGTCCAACAATGGTAGTCGCTATGGCAACGCTCAAGTAACGAGTGATAAAAAGTGTAAAAAATTAACTGATGTGGCACGTGCTGACGTGCCTTTCTCGATATCTATATGGCAAATTACATTTTGTAGCACTGCTAGGAGTAACTTAGGTTTCATATCTTATCCTATATAACCTGTATAAAAAGGAGATATTATGTACCTAATGATATGTTCGGTGTTGCTTTGAGTGTGTTCGTTGTGTATATTTGTTTGCAGTGTTTTTACGTGTGTTCTTTGAACGGAATTTTCTCTCTCCGTATCTCTCTCTCTCACCACAACTTGCGTTACAAAACAGACTTCTATTCATGCTCCGCTTCGGCACGCGACCTTGACGTTATTCAGTGTGTTTCCTCTACTCACTCTTTCTCCCTCTCTCTCTCCCTCCCTCCCTCTCCCTCCCCCCCTACTCCGCTGTCTGTCGCATGTTAGATTTCAGGCAAAAGGGGAGAAATCGTGTGTTAAAACAGCAGGTTAGAGAGATATTGGGGTAGGGGGAGGAAGAAGTGTGTTTTGTGTGGAGGGAAATGGATGTAGAGGGAGGGAGTTAAAGGGAGAGAGAGGGAGGGAGAGGGAGAATTCAAGAGAGTTAACGGAAGGGATGAGAAAGGAAATAGAGGGAGAATAGAGGAAAGAAGAGATGGGAGTGAGGAGATAGTAGGGAGGGGGAAGAAGTGAGTGAAAGGAAGGGTGGGATAAGAAGGAAGAGAGGAAGGAAGGAAGAGAGAGAGGGAGGGAGTGGAAGCAATAGAGGAAGAGGAGAGGACTGAAAACGAAGGATAGAATATTACGTATATGGGGGAGGGGAAGGGGAGGGGGAGCGGGGGTGTGAGAGAGAGTGGGTGATAGGGAGGGAGGGAGGCAGGTAGAGAGAGGGAGAGAGAGGGAGGGAGAGAGAGGGAGAATGAGAGAGGGAGAGAGAGAGATAGATAGATAGATAATCGTCTTTATTCGGGAGAAATTTAGACCATAAGGTCCATTCTTACATTTAACCCTCCGTCAATATAATAAATACAAGAAAAAGAATAAAATAAGGTATAACAAAATACATTATATAAACATTATGTACCTAAATCATACAAATTAAAAAGATAAAATTGAATACAGATTTGTGTTTGTGGGGAAAACCTAGGTAAAAACAGGCATGTCCTCCCTAGTAAAACCCACGCAGGAAAACACCCACCTAGAAGGGGGTTGTGAAAAACCTGCTAAAACCCTGGATAGTGTACATATTATAATACAAAACTACAACATTAAATAGAAAGGAGTATCTACAGTGGGAGGGTTCGTATATACAGCGTAATTATATACCGTCATAAAAAAGTACACGTAAAGGTAATAATGTAATGTAAACAAGAAATATACAAGTATGCAGAATGAGATGAAATATACATGAAATATATACAATGAATGAATATAGAGAATGTTGTTGGGGCATGCATATTATAAGAAAGCAGGAAAAGATATAAAATACATAAATAATATAATACAATACAAAATAATATAAAACAATGGAAAATAAAAATATAAACAACACGAAAAATATAAACAATAGAAAAAATATGGAAACAATACAAAAAATATATAAAAACAATAGAAAATTATATTTAAAAAGAGAGAGTAAAGTGGAGAGATGAAAGAGGGAAGAGAGTGGAAAAGAGAAGAGGTAGAGATTGGAAAGAAGAGAGATAGAGGAAGATGGATGAAGGGAGAGAAGAAGTGGGAGAGATGACGAGGAGAGAGAAAGGAAGATAGAAAGAGAAAGAGGAAGGGAGAGAGAGAGGGAAAGGAAAGAAGAGAGAGGAATTGGAGGGGAAAGAGAGGAGAGGGAAAGGAGATGAAGATAAGAAGAGGGCGAGAGACGAAGAATACAGAGAAAGGGAGAGAGGAAAGTGTAGACATGAAAGATGAGAGAGGGAGTGAGAGATTGAGAGAAAGGAGGGAAGTAAGGAAATGAGAGGAGGGAGGCATTGGAAGGAAGAGAGGGAGAAAGGGAGAGAGAGGAAGAGAGTGAGATGAAGAGAGAGGGAGAGGAAGTGGGAGAGAGGAAGAATAGTGAGAAAGGGAGATAGAAAGAGAAAGGGGAAGATGATAGAGAGAGGAAGGGTGATTGAGAGAGAGAGAGATGAATTAAGAAGTGAGGAAGGGAAGGTGTCGAAGGAAAAAAGGGGAAGAAAGGGAGAGTAAGGGGAGAGAATCGCCTAATCTTTCGATAACGTTTCATACTTATTTCCCATTAAGAACGCCTTTGAATTCTCTGTGCGTTCCATTTATGGGGTATACTTTTCCATCTTGTTCAGTTAAGCTTTGATTTAACATAGTAATATAAATAAACTAGTAGAAGGTGCTTGCATGCTGCAAGCATTTCATCTCAACTTGAAAAAACATTCATTTTTCAGACAGATATTTCATTATTACAAATATTTTTTTAATTCTAAAGATTTCACCTCTGCAGCGATTTTCGTTTTTCCTACATGTAAAAATAATAGTTTAAAACAATCCCCAAATGTTGCAATTTTAAACATTTTACATTTTCTCCATTATGGGGTACTAATGCTACACATTTCAGCCATATTTTAAAGTTGTAGCACTTCTAGAAGTAAAATAATATTTTTCTAATTGTTTAAAATTTAAACATTTTTAACGGCCGCCGCAATATATATATGGAGAGATTGAAATGTTTATTTGTGCAAATGCACTGTTCTGTAAATAATTTGAAAATTGCAGCTTCCTAGCTCATCCCGTAGAACCTAAAAAATTATTAAACTTTAATGTTCAAATGGGGTTAAAACAACCCCTAAAAATTAACAATTTTAAAATTTTCCATTTTTATAGTTGGTTATGAGAAAAGTTCTATAATCTTGCAAAATTTCAGCTTCCTAAACTTATTAGATTGGTCTACACACTAGATAACGTTTTCCCATGCTAACTTATGGGAGATATTCCGGGGTCTCTGGAGTCGAACCCAAGACACTGTAAGCAAAAGTAACAATAATTCCTAATAGATATTGCGGCCATCTAGCAACACTAATAATTTCATTTTTCTAGTTTACCGGTAAGTGCCCATAATTAATTTACAAAAATGGCGCAATGCTTTTCTTATGGGAAAAAACGCAACTTTCGGAATTTCTGGAGTCGAACTCATGTCACTTAGGTGATAAGTCTCATTTTATCTGTAAGTTTCTCCATCATATCTACAAAAACTGAAGCTTTGAGCTCTCTAGCTCTTGTAGTTTGTACTGGACATTAGTATCCTCCTGTTATATCCTCCTCTGTAAGAGTCGTCGATATATAATGATAATAAACTTATGTGGACAACGCATGACTTTCTCCATAGTTATATGGCAAATTACATGCTGTTAGCTCTGGGAATATACCCTTTCAGTAGTTATGGATTTGGAAGGAATTGGCTGAACGGATGTCAACTAAATTTAGTATATAAGATTTCTACGACATACCATAATAATATGAGGTTGTTAAACGCAGGGTGACCACAGTAAAAGGTCAAATAATATTCATTTAACACATATTTCTAGAGAACTGTTAACATGGATTTAAAACCATTACGGTATATATAATATTAACACTATACAACGGGAAAACCGTTTACACAGCTACTTGTTGAGTCCATTTTCTCCCATGTAATAAAATCAAGAAGTTGAAAAAAGAAACAAAGGAATGACGAAAACGAGTGATATATTTTTTTTTTAATTTTTATTCTCCGGTTTGGTTTTGCTTGCCAAGACGAAACAATGTTTTTGTCCACCTATACTCGCTAAAATAAATTGATGTGGGCAACACATAACTATCTCCATATTTATATGCCAAATTACATGTTGTTAGCTCTGGGATCGTTGTCAATATTTACTTCCGGTTGGCTATTACGAAAAGAAAAGGGAGCGTTACTAAGACGTAACTAAGCGTCAACTGTTAACAATAGTCTTCGGTAGGTGGCGTAGTGGTGACGATATCTCTTAAAGAATGCATCATATGGAAAAATGTATCAAACAAAGGTTGTAGAAAATGAAATTTCCTACAACTTTTATTCCAATATATTTTTACATTTATCAAATATAAAGCAAATATTTCAGAATAACGGATAAGTGACAAGAGTAAACACCCACTTCCGGTCTACCAATTTTCACCAAAAACTAATCAGATCTTCTATATTTTATAAAAATGTTAAATATAAAATTTTGCGTTGACCTGATTAATAGTTTTTGAGTTAGAGCGCCCACAATAATCTATCACATACAGACAGAAAGACATAATCGAGAAAATGGTCAAAACGTGTTCAGGGGACCTTAAAACATGTATTTCCGTAGAAATCTCGAATTCGATTTTTTTCATGGAAACAATACTTTCTCTATACTTCGTAAATGGAGAAAGTAAAAACAGTCGGTTTAGTAAGTGAATAGGTCAGGTTATCGTGTCCCTCGAAAAGAATAGCAAATGAGGGAAAGAGTTACCAACCTTAGAGACCTTGATCATCTGCGTAATACGGGGGATGCTAACCTGCGTCACGCGCGCTGCTAGTGGCGCCACGGGTAACTCTTGTCTGTAGCACGCCACCCGATTTGGAAAAAATTAACTTTAAAATATTATGAAAGTGATTTTCAAAACAGTAATAGTAAATAACTATTAAAAGTTGCCTGCATTCTGCAAGCATATCATCTCACCTTGAAAAAACATTCATTTTTCAGGCAGATATTTCCTCATTGCAAATATTTTTTTAATTCTAAAGATTTCACCTCCGCGGCGATTTTCGTTTTTCCCCTAAGTAAAAATAATAGATTAAAACAATCCCCAAACTTTGCAATTTTAAGAATTTTATACTTTCTCCATTATGGGGTACTAATGCTACACAATTGTTAAAATTTTAAACATTTTTAACGGCCGCCGAAATATATTTATGGAGAGATTCAAATGTTTATTTGTGCAAATGCACTACTCAGTAAATAACATGAAAATTTCAGCTTCCTAGCTCATCCAGTAATGTCTAAACAGTTATCTAGTTGTTTAAACTTTAAGAATTTTTAACTGGCAAACAAATTAAAATATCAAAATTCGTGTAATCCTTATTTCATTTTTTTAAAATAATTCTACTTACTAAAAAAATTTCAACTCCGTAGCACATGCGAAAATACATAAACCTTGAAATTTTGTTTGAACAATTGCGAATTTTTAGCGGCCGCATTGTTGCACTTTTTCAAGATTTTCGCTTTTTATAGTCGGTTTTGCACGAAATTCTACGTAAGAAAAAAATTTCGAACCTCCAGCTCATCTGGAAGTGCCTAAACATTGGTATCCTCCTTGTTATGTTATATCCTCCTCCTCTGTAAGGAACGTCTATATACATATAATGATAAAATAATGATATGAATGTATGTGGCATTCAATTATTTAGGTAGCTGTCAGAAATATGACGTGGGTCCAGGAGCGGATCAAAAAACTTCCCAAAAGGGGGCGGATATCCTGATAATATTACTTAATATAATAGCCGTTGTCCGAAACGTAACGCTGGCGTCATCAATGACGCGTTTTAACCCGTTTTTAACAAACTTCCCGATAAGGTAAAAGGTTGAAATTTCGCAGGAACGTTTGTTTCAGATATAAAAATTAAATGACGAAATAAAAAAACGAAAGAAGACCCGGGTTCGACTCCAGGGGGGGGGCGATTTCCATTTCCCGGAAGATAACACGTAAAAAGCGAGTTTTTTTAAGTGCAGACTTTTATTCTTTTGGAAAATTAAATTAGAAATAATTGACGTACGATATTCAAATTTTAACCGGGGTTTAGGAATATTAATGAAGTTTCTTATTCTATTCATGTGTTCCCGCCTACCTTTCGAAATCTCTCATATTTAACGTTTAAATCACATATTTTGGAAAAATATCGGCTTTTTAAACGGCCTGTCGTCTTGCCAACCACGTCACTGTTAAACTTGGGGAATCAATTGTTGTCTCAACCCGAAGATGCGTAATATATACGAACGCATAGATAGCCTTAATTTATCGTAGGATTTTACGCGAAATTACGTAATTCTAATGGGACTGGGATTTGGCTTGGAATCTCATGCTTATCTAAACGACTATATATAGATGTAGAATAAGAGAGAGGGTAAGTAAGAGTGGTATAGAATTACTCTATTGTTCTAGGGAAGGAGAGAGAAAGGAGAGGGAGGGAGGATGGTAAGGAGGGAGGATGGGAAGGAGGGAGGATGAGAGAGAAGAATTGAGAAAAGGAGGAAGAATCTCGAAAAGAAATGCATGTTTCTGACAAATTCTTCCGTGTTACATCTAAACATTGAAAGAATAAGATATTTGATAGTTTTTGCCGTCGAATTAATAAAAAACGGAGAAATTCGGTCAATATTTACATATTTTAATGACTGAATGAAATAAACCTTGCACCTTGAAAAATCGGAAATCCCGCGTAAACTTATGGGAAAATATAATCGTCTCCCAGAGTCGAATCCGGGACTTTTTCCGGGACGTTTGATTTTTCTAGGGACCACCTAATGGGGGATTAGTGATTGTGAAAGTTTCAGCTCTTAATTCCATTGCAAAATGCCCAAAACTGCTGGGACAGACAGACGCACGGAAAATCGAGAATTGTTATATAAGGATACCTATAGGATATATCATATAATACTTTCATTGGGGACAACCTCTGGAAAAATCCGAAATTGCAAAGAAAAGTTAAGTTTAAGTGATGTTTCTGACCTCAAAGTCCAATTTCAAAACCCCCATTAGAAAAACCTTGTCGGTTAAACCGAATGTCGGATAAACGAGTTTCTGAATACTTTAGGTTTGTAGTGCATTACTGAAGAGGAAACCTCACTCATTCTTCACACGGCTTCCCTTCCCGCTGCGTTTTCCGAGGACCGCGTAGTGGTGAGTCCAATGGAATCTCCTCCACACGTGTAATTGAGTGCCATATATTCGGTTTGCGCGTGAGAGAATGTATACATCTGTGTTGTAAAACGGGAGTGAGAATTGAATGGGAGGGAGATACGAGGGAGAATAGAGAGAGAAGGAGGGGGAGAGGGAGGGGAGAGGGAGGGGAAGAGAGAGGGAGAGAGAGATTGCATAACACCCTGGTTATTGAGGCAGGCTGCGAAAGTGTAACGAAAATATTAAAACTAAATTATCGGTGGTCTCCAGAGTGAATCAACAGTCATTATGTCTGACATATCATAAGAAGTTAATTCCTGGAAGATTTCTTCTAGGTTTTAAAAATAAAACCCTGTGAACTCTGATACTTGGTTTATCGATTTATTGGAAGGCATTTAAAATGAATATTTAATCCTAATTTTATTTCGCTATATTAACACCCCTTCACCCCTGACTTTTTTCTTTGGGAAAACTTTTTCGTTGGAATTATACCACATATTTTGATTCGAAAGTAATAGAAAAATAAATTTAAAAAATCTTTCTCTTAAGGAAGTCTTTCAATGAACATTGCAACGTGTTGCATCAGAAATCAACAAATGGGTTACAAAATTACTTTATAATAAAATAAGAAAGCATTTTAATTCAAATTCGATGGAGAAATATCAAATGTGAGATGCTTCGAGGAGAAAAATAAAAAAAAATAATGATAAATTCCGGAGCAAATACTTTTTTTTGTTCTTGCCATCTTGTATTCAATACCAATTAACTTCCGATAGTCTTCAATAGATGGCAGTGAAAATATCCATAATAGCAAGATTATTATGTCACGCCAAGTGCTAATTGTCCTAAGTCTTACCTTATTACCAAAGTGGGAACCTCCCTCATTCCTAACACGGTTTCTCCTTACGCGGCCTTTTCCGGGAACCGCGCAGTTGCGAGCCCATCGCAACCTGCCCCACACGAGCTGCGTCTTCTTCCCAGGGTGGTTGTACGCGTGAGAACGTAAACATCTGAGTAGTAAAAAGGGAGTGGGAATTGAGTGGGAGGGAGGAGATAGGAGAGAGATTGCATAACACACTAGTTGTTGAGGCAGGTTGCAAAATGTAGTAGACTGGGAGGGGAGGAGCGGAGCGAAAAAGAACGCTTCTTTTAACAAGCTGAGGAGTGAATAGTGCAGCACGCTGGCTGTTATTCAGATGTTTCCTTCCCTCTTTCCCCCACACCACCCTGCCTACTGTTGGATACGGTAACCCCTGACTACCTCCGACTCCACTCTCCCTCACACTCCCTCCCTGGCCCGCTTAGAGAACCTGACGGGGACAAATTGATACGTCTCTGGTTGAAGGAGGAAGAGAGGGAGGGAGATGGAGGGAGGGAGGGGGGAGGGAGAGGGGGGAGGGAGATTGTGAATGGAATAGTACGGAAGGAAATGGAGGGAGAATGGGGGAAATACAAGCGTAGTGACACAGTGAACTGAGTATAGCGTTTGGTGAGGTCGGAGAGGGAGGTGTGTGGTAAAGGAGGGGGTTGGGGAGGTTATATTGATAGGATAGCGGAATAGGGGGGGAAAGAGAAGGGTAGGAAGGGAGATAGCGAGGTGGAGAGAGGATGGGTGGGAGGGAGAGGGGAAAAGATAGCAGAGAGAAAGAACAAGATGATCTAAAACAGAACTTATGATTCCTAATTTCCATTCAATCATTTATTGAATACTTACGTTGGCTTTAATAGCTTTAAATTCATCGCGGATATATGTCGCTCTTTTTGTGTTCCCAAATTTCATAATTTAAGGTTATAAAATACCACGAATACATTCGAACGGAATATTGAATTGATCACGCGCATCTGTGCGGCAAAATAACGCGTGTAGGTATTAAAATATACAATACCCGAGCACAACAACAGTCGTTGCCATGGCAACACTCTCGTAACGAGTGATAAAAACTGCAAAATCGCCGGTGTTTCCTCGAAATTCTAATAAATACAATCGATAAACAGAATTCCACGATAATAATTAAAATCTTCATTCCTTTCTTCAGAGAATGGTTTAAATCCCGCACCGATATTACAATTCTAAGATATTTTAATGTGCGAGAGAAAATTACCCTGCGCGATGGATTTCAGATTTCCTCCGTAAATCAAATGGAATCTAACCCGGGACTTCAAAATCATCGGAACAAAAACTATCCTCGGGGGAGCTCGGCTCATGTAGCAAGAGATGTCCACCAAGTTTCGTGAAAATCGGTCTATTGGTTCAGAAGTTAATTAGGGGTCGACGGCCGGACACAATGACAAAGCTATAAGCCTAGTTCCATTCTGGGTAATATGCTAAAAATGATGATGGAATGGAAGTTGAAAAGGAAGAAAGGAAATAAGAGAGAAAGGAAGTGAGGAGGACACAGAGGAATAGTGATAATGGAAAATACAGAGAGAGAGAGGCAGTAAGAGAGGGAGAGAAGTTATGCGGATAAGAAGGAGAGGAAGAGTGATGAAGGACCATAAGAAGAAAAAGAGATTAAGAAAGAGAAAAATGAATAGAAGAAGATACAAAGGAAGAGTGATAAAGGATGTGATTAGAGCGACTGTAAGATAAAGAGGGAAGGAAGGATGATGGGAATGATGAAGAGATGATACAGTGGAAGTGTGATAAAGGAAGATATATAGGGTCAGTAACGTAAGTAAGAAGGGAGGAATTAAGGGAAGAATATGGCGAGGAAGAGATAATGAAAGGTAAGGGGAGAAAGAGAGGGAAGATGAGAAGGAAATGAAGAGAAGAAAATGTAGAGGAAAATGAATGAGGGAGAGAGAGGCGGGAAGGAAGATAAGGGAATTGATGAAGATATACGGCGGAAGAGTGATAAATTCGGAGACGAAAAGGAAGAGGAACACAGGGAAATGGAGAGAAAGTGAAGTGAATACACGGAAGAGGGTCGAGGGGAAATTGCAGGTGAAAAAATAGGGCGAAGGAAGAGATAGGAAGGGAGATAGGGGACCTGAGCTTTGGGCCGTGAACAGCAAAGTAAAGTATTTGTTTGAAGATGTGGAGGGATGTTGCATTTTTGAAACCCTTTGCGTATGGCGTCCATAGTCTGCAAGTTGTAACCTAGAAGGATTCTATCCATCTGTCGCCTGCGTTTCTCGAGAGGCTCAATATGACGTCACCGAACATGCTGTTTTGTTACTCAAAATATGCTTACAAATATCCCCTTAGACTTGAAGGACCTCTTGTGTACCGATAAGGAGGAAGATCAATACGCAGAGTTTCCCTCAGCCATTCCATGTTTCAATTTGGATTGACTACGTTCGGTCGAATTCATTTTCTCGCGGTCCATTCGTGACCGTTTCATCACGAGAATTTTGTTTTCGAGTCATTTCCCCGGCCACATTTAAAGTACTTGATTTCGCCGCGAATCTTTTATAGACTTTTTGCTTTCTCCATGTATACGAAGTATAGAGAAAGTATTGTTTACGTGAAAAATATCGAACGCGAGATTTCAACGGAAATACATGTTTTAAGGTCCCCTTTTGGCTGTTTTCTCGATGTCTGTCTGTATGTGATTGATAATTGTGGGCGCTCTAACTCAAAATTATTAATCAGGTCAACGCAAAATTCTATATTTAACATTTTTATAAAGGTTAGAAGATTTTATTAGTTTTGGTGGGAAGTGGATGTTAACTCTTGTCACTTATCCGTTATTTTGAAATATTCGCATTAATATTTGATGAATGTAAAAATGTACCGGAATAAAAGCCGTAGGAAATTTCCTTTTCTACAACCTTTGTTTGGTACATTTTTCCATATAATGCATTGTTTAAGAGATGTCTTACATTTTTTAGCTGCCACCACCACGCCACCTACCGAAGACTATTGTTAACAATTGACGCTTAGTTACGTCTTAGTAACGCTCCCAGAGCTAACAGCATGTAATTTGCCATATAAATATGGAGAAAGTCGTGTGTTGCCCATATCAGTTTATTATTATCTTTTCACCTCTCGATCGAAAATGAGTTTAAACGGAAAAATCAACGAATTTCACCTTTACGAACGCTTTTCAAGAACAGATGTCGTTCTTTGGAGGAGAGTCGCCTTATGGGGAGGAAACGATGGAGGAAGAATTGCAGGAGAAGAGAAAGGAGTATAGAGAGGACGACGGGAAGGAAATTTCGGTGAATTGATAGGAGGAGAGAGAAAACAAGAAAGAATAAAAAGTGAAGGTCATTTTTCGGGGCGGGAGGGGGAGGGGGAGAAATATGGATGAAAAATGCTGCATGGGGACAGATAGATAGAAAGATAGAAGGAAATAGAATTGGGGAGAGGTACGGATAGGTGAAATGGAGAGAGAAAGAAAGACAGGGAAGAGAGAGAGGAAGATAATGTGGGATGGAAGAGGATGAGAAGGAGGGGAAGAGAGATAGAATTGTGAGGAGGAAATGGAAGATAAAGGGGAGAGAGAGAGAGAGAATGGGCGAGAAGGGGACAGAATGAATAATATTGGGAAGATAGGGATAGATAGATGGATATGCGTCTATATTAGGGCGAGATTGAGGCTAAAAAAATCTCCTCTTCCATCTAAGCCATTTTCAATTACAGACAATTAGATAGTAACAAGTAGGGATACGAAAAAAGTATCGATACTTTACTCATATCGGTAAATTCCTTTCGATACCAAGTACTTTTGCACTCGATTCTTTTCTTTCGATTTTCTGGTGATATCGGCACTTTCGGCCCGATACTTTTGGGGTGTCGATACTTTTAATTCGAAATTACATATGAGTAAGTTATCGATACTTTCGTTTCGAATCCGTATCCTTAGACACGAAAAAGTATCGATACTTTACTCACATCGGTAATTTCCTTTCGATACCAAGTACTTTCTACTCGATTCTTTTCTTTCGATTTTCTAGTGACATCGGTACTTTCGGCCCGATACTTTTGTGGTAACGATACTTTTCATTCGATACATCATATGAGTAATATGTCGATACTTTAGTTTCGACTTCGTATCCTTAGACACGAAAAAAGTATCGATACTTTACTCACATCGGTAATTTCCTTTCGATACCAAGTACTTTTGCACTCGATTCTTTTCTTTCGATTTTCTAGTGACATCGGTACTTTCGGCCAGATACTTTTGTGGTATCGATACTTTTCATTCGATACATCACATGATTACGGTATCGATACTTTCGTTTCGATATCGTATCCCTACTTCATTTTAAAAGTCATATTGACATCACTAAGGAATAATAAATTGTTGAAAAGTAAAGGGAAAATGATTTGAATGAACAAAATTCACAGAAGTAAAAATAATAATAATGTATTATTAGAATAAATTAAACAAATGAAACTAGGGATACGAAAAAAGTATCGATACTTTACTCACACCGGTAATTTCCTTTCGATACCAAGTACTTTTGTACTCGATTATTTTCTTTCGATTTTCTAGTGACATCGGTACTTTCGGCCAGATACTTTTGTGGTATCAATACTTTTCATTCGATACATCACATGATTACGGTATCGATACTTTCGTTTCGATATCGTATCCCTACTTCATTTTAAAAGTCATATTGACATCACTAAGGAATAATAAATTGTTGAAAAGTAAAGGGAAAATGATTTGAATGAACAAAATTCACAGAAGTAAAAATAATAATAATGTATT
Organism: Tanypteryx hageni; assembly: GCA_028673005.1. NCBI lineage: Eukaryota > Metazoa > Arthropoda > Insecta > Odonata > Petaluridae > Tanypteryx > Tanypteryx hageni. The sequence continues at coordinate 17,679,388 of CM054119.1, read as the reverse complement.
ATTAGAATAAATTAAACAAATGAAACTAGGGATACGAAAAAAGTATCGATACTTTACTCACACCGGTAATTTCCTTTCGATACCAAGTACTTTTGTACTCGATTATTTTCTTTCGATTTTCTAGTGACATCGCTACTTTCGGCCCTATACTTTTGTGGTATCGATACTTTTCGTTCGATACATCATATGATTACGGTATCTATACTTTCGTTTCGATATCGCATCCCTAGTAACGAGTAATAAAATTAAACTAAAAGGTTGCATAAAATGAAGAGCAACATAAAATACAATGAAGTGTGTAAGATAATATAGGATTTAAAAACAGGTGCGTAATTGTTGTTGCTGCGGGGAAAAACTAGGGAAGATAACGTACTATTCCCTTGGAAAAATCCCACCGCAGGAAAACACCCACACAAGAAGGGGAGTGTGAAAAACTGGCGAAACCTACTAATAGCTATATCTAAAGATTTAGAGGGCCTTGAAAGGTGAAAACATATAGTTAAATACTTAAAGATGATGTGCACATAAACACAGTTATACATAAAGCATGAAAAATATATATATATAAAAGAATAAAATAAGATATGTCATATGAATACACACTATAACGTACATACATATAATATACACACACAATATAATATACATGCAAAATACAATATAGATACATGTAAATATATCGAGAAAATTATACATTTTTGGGACGACCTGTAGAAAAATAAAATTGCCTGTCGTTTTAAGGTATCGAAAGAGAATGGGATAAAGTGAGGATGAAGAGGGAAGGATAAGGAAGAAGTACACAGTAAGGAGAGTTTAGCTTTTGGCGAGAGGTAGGTGAGCGTTTGCGAAGGTTATATTTATAGGGTAATGGGAAGAAAAGAAGAATAGAGAGAAGGAATGTGGGAAAAGATGGGGGAGATGGGAGAGAATAAGATGAACGAAGAAATATTGGAAATAATAATGGAAGATGGGAAGGAAGAGAGGAAGGAAGAAGGAAAGAAAGAGGACACATGAAGAGCGATACCTATAGAAAGAAACGAGGTCAAGCAGTAAGATAGAGAGAGAGAGAATGGTATAGAGCAGGGATCGGCAACCTACTGCCCACGGGCCACATGCGGCCCTCGAGAACGCAAAGCTCTAATGGAGATCAGGAAAATTTCTCACGGGGAATTTTATATTTTTTGAGTGAAATTATGGCCTCAAAAGCCTTTTCTGGTGAAGTTTTAACGCAAGTAAATTACGCAGAATAGATTTCGTTCATATGAAGTCACAGAATCTCTGGAAAACATCTGATTTATTTGCTCATCCGACCCGCCGAGGCTTTCTCGACTCCCAATGCGGCCCTCCGAAACATTCACAACTGCAAATGCGGTCCGTCATTCAGAAAAGTTTGCCGACCCCTGGTATAGAGCAAGGGTTGCCTAACCGCCGCTCGCGAGCCGCATGCGGCTCTTATTCATTCACAGTCAAGGGCGTACCATTTGGGGATGCTTAAATGTTCATGCAGTCTCTCTGTACTGCATCAAATACAAGTTCTGCTTACCGTTCATACATATTTGTGGCTCTTAAAACTTAGGGAGATTATCATATGCGGCTCTAAGGGTAAGCAGGCTCGGCCAACGCTGGTATAGAGAGTCGAAGGCAAGCGACATGACCAGCCCGCGAGAACACGCGCTTCCTTTTAGAACGTTAGTATATATATAGACGTTCCTTACAGAGGAGGATATAACATACATATAACACACATATAACAGGAGGAGGCACTTTCAGATGAGCTGGAGATTCGAAATTTTTTTCTTATGTAGGATATTTTGGAAGACCGACTAAAAAAAACGAAAATCTCGAAAAAGTTAAACAATGCGGCCGCTAAAAATTCGCAATTGTTTAAACAAATTTTCAAGGTTTATATATTTCCGAATGTGCTACATAGCTGAAATTTTTTTTAGAGGTAGGAAATTAAAAAAAACGAAATAGGGATTACACAAATTTTGATATTTTAATTTGTTTGGCAGTTAAAAATTCTTAAATTTTAAACAAATAGGTAAATGTTTAGATACTATGGGGTACGTTAGAGTGCTGAAATTTTTAAGTTATTTAGAAGTTAATCTACTAAAAAGAATAAACATTTCAGTGTATTCATGAAATTCTTATTGCGGCCGTTAAATATTATTTAAATTTAAACAATTCGAAAAATATTATTTCACTTCTAGGACTCTAAAATTTGGCAGAAATGTGTAGCATTAGTACCCCATAATGGAGAATGCATAAAATTCATAAAATCGTAAATTTTGGGGATTGTATTAATCTATTATTTTTACATAAGGGAAAAACGAAAATCGCTGGGGAGGTGAAATCTTTAGAATTAAAAAAATATTTGTAATGATGAAATATCTGTCTGAAAAATGAATGTTTTTTCGAGGTGAGATGATATGCTTGCAGAATGCAAGCACCTTCTACTAACGTTCTACACGCGCGTTAAGGAAGAGATTAATTGCTAAAAACTTGCGTTCTGAAATATATTGATGCAAAAATTGTACTTGTACATGCTTGTTAGTGATAAAACAACTCTTAATTACAAATATTTACGTCTTGATTGAGGAGTGAAAAGGTCTGGGTTGTCATCAACACTGTAGTCCAAATTTGGGAGTTCCTCCCCAGTATTACTCTCAAATGTGGCCAAGATGCGCTGTATTTTTGGTTCTTCCACGTTGATTCTAAAGGGTAATGGCATTTAAATAATACAAAAGGTAATATACTCAAAATATAAATCGAAACCGAAGAGAAAATTGACTCACACCTTCGTAGAATGAGTTCGCCAGAATTCAAATCCGCCGTAACACGCACCGTGGGGGAATCGACCGCATAAATTCACAGAAGGGCCAGTTACGCACGAACAAGTGCGAACACGTCGTTGGCGCGACGTCGAATAGAAGTATGAACGTAAACAGGAAGGTAGGAGGCGACACTAGTTCTCACACTACAGATGGGCGGCGCAATATTCGAAAAAAAATTGTGAAGCGCGGGGATTCCCCGTCGGGGCGTGTGTTCTCGCGGGTTAAGAGTGAGGTTGAAACTGTATTGTCCCTTCACACATTTAAGGGAGTATAGGGTGACAGAGAAATAGACACAAGAAGGGAGGGGAAGATGGAGAGAAATAGGAAGAGAAAGAAGCAGAGATAGAGATACAATAAGTGAGAAGATTAGATGAAGTTAGAGGAAGAGAGAGAGTAAGCGAGAAAGGGAAAAAGGAAGAGAAATGGGAAAGGAGAGACGATTAGGGTGAGAAGTAATAGAGGAAGAGAGAGAAAGAGGAAAAGATAGTGGAAGCGAGAAAGAGGAAGGAAAGACAGAGAAAAAGTAACAGAGTGAGGTGGAGTGGAAAGATGAAAGGAGAAGAAAAGGAGAGAAAGAGATGGAGAGGAAGGGGGAGAGAGAGGAAGAGGAGAGGAAGTGAAGGAGAGGAAGAGAAAGAGAGGAAGAGAGAGTGGAGGACAGGAAGTGAAGAAGTGTAAGAAATAGAATGGAAGAGGATAGGAAACGAAAGAGGAAGATGAGAAGAAAGGAGAGAGTGGAAGGGAAGGAGAGGAAGAAAAAGATAGAAAGGGAGAGAGGAAGAGAAGAAGAGGATGAGGCGAAGAAGGGAGATAGAGGAACAGGAGTGCAAGAGGAGTGGAAAAACCAGAAGGGAAGAAAAGGATAGTAAGAAAGGAGAGGGAGGGAGAGAGAGAGGGGGGAAGTAAGAGAGAAGAAGAGAAGGAGAGGGAGAGAAGGAGAGGAAGAGAGAGAGTGGGCAGGAAGTGAAAAACATTGGAAGAGAGAGAGGAAGATGAGGGAAAAGGAGAGAGTGGAAGTGAAGGGGAGGAAAGGAGAGAGGAAGAAAAGGAGTGGATGAAGAGAGGAAGGGAGATAGAGGAATATGAGAGCAAGAGGAGTGGAAGGAAGAGGGGAAGAAAAGGAGAGAAAGGGTGGGAGAGAGAGAGAAGGGGGAAGGGAGAGAGAGAGAGAGAGGAAGATAAGGAGAGAACTAGAGAGTGGAGATTAGAGTGGAAGAGGATAGGAAAGGAGAGAGGAAGATTAAAGGAAATGAGGGAGTGGAAGGGAAAGAGAGAGAGGGGAATAGAAGAGGAAGGAATCGAGAGAGAAAGGGAGGGATGAATAGAGAGAATAGTAAGGAATAGAGATATGCACAGACAGAAGAAACAAGAGGGGAAACTGCTTTGAAAATATAGGGTGAAGGAAAAGAAAGAACGCAGGGAAGGGAATAAAAAGAGAAAGCCTATATCCGCGGCGGAAAATTGAATGAAGAGAGGCTGTAAAAGGGGAAGAGATAAGGGAGAGGGAGAGAGGGAGAGTGGGGAGGGGGGTGAAGAAAAGGTGGAATACGCAAGCAAAGTTCTCGAGAGAGCTGAGTTTAAGCGTTTGGCAAGGCCAGAGATGGGATAGTGAAGTAATCGGGAAGGTTATATAGATAGGATAGCGGAATAAGGATAGAGGGAGGGATAGAGAAGAGGATTGAAAGAGAGGATAGCGATAAAGTAAGAAAGACGTGAAGATTTAAAAGAAAGAGTGAAGGAAGAGAGATTTGATTTGTTTATTCCGCTCTGGGAATAGTCTCGTAATCTTACATACAATTAGGGACACGAAATCGAAACGAAAGTATCGATAGCGTACTCGTATGTTATGTCGAATGAAAAGTATAGATACCACAAAAGTATCGGGCCCAAAGTACCGATTTCACTAGAAAATCGAAAGAAAAGAATCGAGTGCAAAAGTACTTGGTATCGAAAGGAAATTACCGATGTGAGTAAAGTATCGATACTTTTTTCGTATCCCTAGATATAATCGTAGACTGCAAAGGAGAGAGAAAGATAGGAAAACTGGAGGTTACGTGTAATATGAGAGCATGGTTGAGATATGGATATAACCTGCGGAAATAGAGAGAAGGAAGATTTCGAAAGCAAGAAGAGGGGAGATAAAAAAAGAGAAAGTCTGCGTTCGGAGTGGGAAATATGAATGAAGAAGAGGAAGCGAGGGGGAGTTGCAAGAGAGGGGAAGAAGCTTTGTGAATGGACTGGAAGGCAAAGGAAGGGGATGTGGGAGGTAGTAGTGGGGTGTGTGTGTGTGGGTTGAAAGCGTAGTAGTACCACAGTGGACTGAAGTTGTAAGGGAGAGGGGGAGGGAAGGGAAGGGAGTTTAGGGGATAGAGAGAGTGTGAAGTCGTTATGGATTGCTGGGGGAATGGAGTGAGGGAGGGAGGGGGAAAAAGGGAGGGAGGACGATGGGAAAGAATCGGAGATGCGTTGGGATTACAGGTGGTGTGGGGTTGGGTGAAGTATTCGTGACAGGGAGGTGGATGAGGGGGGGGGGGGAGAGAAACAATATGTGAAAGAGTTGGAGAGAAAGGTGCGGAAGAGGGGGGAAGGAAGATCGGAAGAGGGTAGAATAGAGAGAGAGAGAAAGAGGGGGAGGATGGGTTAGAGGGTCCTTGGATTTGAGATGGACAGAAAGAGGGAAGAAGGGAAGATGAGAAGGAAAAGAGAAAGAGATGGTCTGAGAGAGGAAGGGAGAACGGAAGAGAGGAAGTCAGAGTCAAAGTGAGGGGGAAGGAAACAGGGAAGAAGTGATACAGACAGAGGAGAGACAGAAAGACGTAGAGAATGAAGGAAACATGTTTTGGATTTTTGAAAAGGAGAGAAATTGTTATTGCGGCCGTTAAAAAAATTATTCAAAATTGAAAAATTAGATAAATGTTATTCCATTTCTAATTGTTCTATAAATTTTTAAATTTGGCAGGAATGTGCGGAGTTATTAACCCAATGTGGAGAAAGTATGATATTCCTAAAATTGCAAAAATTAGTTATTGTTTTAACTCCATCATTGTTTCATAATGAAAAAACGAAAACCGGTCCAGAGGAGAAATCTTTAGAATTACAGAAATATTTCCCATGATGAAATATCTCTCTGAAATATTAATGTTTTTTCAAGGTGAGATGAAATACTTGCAGTATGCAAGCACCTTCTACTAGTATATATATATATATATATATATATATATCCCTGACTTCATAGTGACGAAACAATGACCTATTATCTTATTATTGAAGCGCCCTAGAGCTGGCGTATATTCAAATAGCGATCTATATTTAGACAGGCCGATCTTTCCTTAAATACCTTCGAGCAAACAAATTACTATCGATCGTTATCCGGTTTACGTATTCATAGTGAGGGTGTATATATATTCAGAAAAATTAAGATACAAAAATTTATATATATATATATATATATATATATATATATATATATATATATATATATATCTGTAGCTGAAGAAGGAGTAGTTCCGAAAGCTTTACGTTTGTGATGTTTCTGTGTTTTTGTGTTATTTTACGTGTGTCGCTTCGACATCCCCGGGGCCTCGCCAACCTGAAATCGTCTGATTGGTGAGTGCTCACTGGGTTTCCTCATCCCAACACCTTGTTGACATCCACATATATATATATATATATATATATATATATATATATATATATATAACAACTTACGGAAAAGGAAAGGTAAAATCAATATATGGATGTCAACAAGGTGTTGGGATGAGGAAACCCAGTGAGCACTCACCAATCAGACGACTTCAGGTTGGCGAGGCCCCGGGGATGTCGAAGCGACACACGTAAAATAACACAAAAACACAGAAACATCACAAACGTAAAGCTTTCGGAACTACTCCTTCTTCAGCTACAGAGAGAGAACTCCTCCTCATCCCAACACCTTGTTGACATCCATATATATATATATATATATATATATATATATATATATATAAATTAACTTAAGGAAATGAAAAGGTAGTGATGAGGGTGGCAACAAGGCGTTGAGGGAAGCCCAGCGGACACTTACCAAGTAGGGGACCAAGTTGGCAGGCTGCTGGGGGCGTCGAAGAGACACACACGAACACAAAAAACACTCAAGCTTATCGGGCCTATGCCCTTCTTCAGCGAAAGAGTAACTATATATATATATATATATATATATATATATATATATATATATATATATATATAGAAAGATAGATAGAAGAAAAACGCCGATTTAACCATGTAGTATAGTTAAGGGAAAGTATCTTGTAACAGAGAATTCAATGTGGTTAATGCAATTCTGTTTGAATAAAGAATTATTAATATTAAAGGTAAAATAAAATTGAAATTTCCGGCACTGAGGGAGAGGGAAACAGTGGTAGGATATTAATTGAAGAACTCTTGGTTTTGGGGATGTTTCAGGATTCATAGTAGTAATTAGAGACAAAATGTTATCATCTCTCATCTTCTCTCCCTCTTTCACTGGACTCAATCTATTCATTATTCCTCTTCATCTATCTATCTCTTCAGCATTTCTCTCCCTCTCTCTCTTCCCTTCTTTCTTTCTCTCTCTCTTCCTCTCCCTCTTCCTCTCTTTCTTCCTCTCTCTCTTCTTATCTCTCTTCCTCTACTCCCCTCTCTTCCACTCTCTCCTCCCCTCTTTCTTCCTCTCTCTCTTCCTCTCTCTTCTTCTCTCTCTTCCTCTACTCCCCTCTCTTCCACTCTCTCTTCCACCCTCTCTTCCACTCTCTCCTCCCCTCTTTCTTCCTCTCTCTCTTCCCCTCTCTTCCTCTCATTCTTCCCCTCTCTCTTACTCTACCTTCTCTTCTTCTCTCTCTTCCTCTCTCTCTTCCTCTCTCTTCTTCTCTCTTCCTCTCTCTCCTCTACTCCCATCTCTTCCACACCCTCCTCCCCTCTTTCTTCCTCTCTCTATTCTTCTCTCTCTTCCTCTACTCCCCTCTCTTCCACTCTCTTCCACTCTCTCCTCCCCTGTTTCTTCCTCTCTCTCTTCTTCTCTCTCTTCCTCTCTCTCTCTTCCTCTACTCCCCTCTCTTCCACTCTCTCTTCCACTCTCTCCTCCCCTCTTTCTTCCTCTCTCTCTTCTTCTCTCTCTTCCTCTCTCTCTCTTCCTCTACTCCCCTCTCTTCCACTCTCTCTTCCACCCTCTCTTCAACTCTCTCCTCCCCTCTTTCTTCCTCTCTCTCTCTTCCCCTCTCTTCCTCTCATTCTTCCCCTCTCTCTTACTCTACCTTCTTCTCTTCTTCTCTCTCTTCCTCTCTCTCTTCCTCTCTCTTCTTCTCTCTTCCTCTCTCTCCTCTACTCCCATCTCTTCCACTCCCTCCTCCCCTCTTTCTTCCTCTCTCTCTTCTTCTCTCTCTTCCTCTACTCCCCTCTCTTTCACTCTCTCTTCCACTCTCTCTTCCCCTCTTTCTTCCTCTCTCTCTTCATCTCTCTCTTCCCCTATCTCTTCCTTCCCCTCTGTCTTCCTTCCTCTCTTCTCTCTTCCATTCTCTTCCTCACACTCTGTATCTCTTCCCCTCTCTTTCCGTCTCCCATCCTTTTCTTTCTCTTTCACTCTCTTAAACTCATCCCCTCTTATTTCCTCTGTCTATCACTCCATCTATCTTCCTTCACACTATTCCTTTCTCTCTTCCCCTACATATTCACTCGACAATTTTCTACTTCTTTATTTCCTCTTTCGCTCTCTCTTATTCTTTTCCTTTCTCTGCCTTCTTTCTTTCGTCCTATTTCTCCATCTCATTCCTTTTCTTCCTTCCTTCTTCAGCTGCCTATCTCTTCCGCATTCATTCTTCCTCATTCTCTCTCTCTCGCCTTGTTTTCTCGTTCCTTCCCTCGTCTTCTCTTTGTGTTCTTCCCTCTTTCTTCCTCTCTCTCTCTTTGTCCCTGTCTATTCCTCTCTATCACTCAGTCTCTCCATCTCTTCCTCTCTCTCCGACTCTTCCTCTCTCTTACCCTTTATCTTTTCCTCCCTCTTCCTCTCTGTCCCTCTCTTTCTATCTCTGTCGCCCTCTACCATTTTCTTTTTATCTCGCTCTCTCTTTTACTCTCTAACTTAATCTCTGACTTACTCTCTCTTCCCATCTCTTCCCCTCTTCCGCTTTATATTCATCTATATCCCTCTCATATCCTGTCTTCTCTCTTTTCCCTCCATTCATCACCCTCTTCCTTTCTCTCTCTCATTCTCTTATCTTCCCTCCTCAATTTGTCTCTATCCCCACTCTCTCTCTCTTCCATTATTTTCTCTACCTTTTACTTTCTACTCTCCTCTATTTCTCTTCCTCGTACCTTCTCGTTCTTTCCCTCCCATTTCTTTGGTTTCTACCTCTCCATTCTTTTTTACTCTCCCTCGCTTTTCCTTTTCCTATCTCTCCCTCTCTCTCTAATGCTATCTTCCTCCCTCCTCACTTTCTCTCTTCCTCTGTATATTTCTCTCCAGTTTTCTATTTTCTCTTCCCCTCTCTCCCTTTCTCTCTTTCTCTTCCTATCTGCTTCTCTCCCATTCCACTCCTATTTCTCTTTACTTTTTCCTTTCCTCCCTACATCTCTTCCTCTTCTTCTCTTCCTCTCTATCTCTATTTCTCTTCCTATCTGCTTCTCTCCCATTCTGCTCCTATTTCTCTTTACTTTTTCCTTTCCTCCCTACTTCTCTTCCCCTTCTTCTCTTCCTCTACTTCTCTTCCTCTCTACCTCTATTTCTCTTCCTATCTGCTTCTCTCCCATTCTGCTCCTATTTCTCTTTACTTTTTCCTTTCCTCCCTACTTCTCTTCCTCTTCTTCTCTTCCTCTACATCTCTTCCTCTCTATCTCTATTTCTCTTCCTATCTGCTTCTCTCCCATTCTGCTTCTCTTTCTCTTGACTTTTTCCTTTCCTCCATACTTCTCTTCCCCTACTTCTCCTTCTCTTCCTCTCTACCTCTATTTCTCTTCCCATCTGCTTCTCTCCCATTCTACATCTCTTCCTCTTCACTTTTCTTTCCCGTACTTTCTCACTCTCTTCTTCCGTTTCTCTTACTCTCTTCCTTCATTCTCTCCCCCTCTCTCTCTCTTTCTCCCTTCATTTCTTCCTCTCTTTCCCTCTCAAATATCCACTCTCATCTCATCTCCCCCTTTCTGCCTTCCTACTCTCTCCCTCTCTTCCTCCCCCCTTCCCGGTTTCCCTCTCTCCTAGTATCAATTTGTTCACGTCAGCCCCTTTCGCCCTGTAAAGCAAAAGTGGAAGGGGGAGAGACTGGGTGTGTTTGTGTGTGTGTGTGTGGAGAGTCTGTTTTGGCTGTGGAGAGAGAGAGGGAGAGAGGGAGCGAGAGTGAGAGGGAGGAGGAGAAACTGAGTGAACGCTTTCTACGTACTCCAACCTCACCCCACATCCCTTCCCAGAACTCCCGACCGAATAACAGCCAAAACAGCTGAATAACGCCGGCACGGATAAAAAGAAGTTTTCCGCTCGAGGTTTTTTTTTTATTTTTAAAGGGAATGTGTGAAGATGCGTCCTTTGGTGGGATATGGGGAGGGAGAGATACAAAAAAAAAACGTTTCGTCGTGGAAAACAAAAGGGAAATCGCGGGAAAAAATAGAAGTTCCTTCGCTTTTCCTCTCTTTGGAAAAATGAAGAGACGAGATCATTCAAACGGAACGTATATGATTCCTTCCCTGAACGTAATATTTATTTAATGTCTACGTCGGGTTAATAACAGCTTTAAAATCACCGCGTTTAGTGTTACCATTAATTTAGCGTTATAAAAATATTACGAATACCTTCGAACGGAAAACTTAAATATTGGCCGCGTAGCAAAAATAACACTTGCGTAAATAAATACTGGACTTTACCCAATCCGAGTGCAACGAATGCGGTCGCCATGGCAACACTCTCGCGATGATAACTGTAAAAACGCAAGCAGTCACGCGAAATTCGAAGAAACGGTCGTCAACCAAAACTCTACCGTAAAAATTTGGAATTTTCATTCCTTTCCTCAGAGAATAGTACTCAACTCCCTCCGATATTACAATTCCAAGTTATTTTAACGTGCGAGAGAAAATTACTTTAATTTCAGATTTCCCAAGTAAATTAAATGGCAAGATAAGATCCTAGAATCGAACCCGGGACTTTCAATCTTCGATACAGAAACTATCCTCGGGAGCTCAGTACGCAACAAGCGTCGTGAAAATCGGCATGTCGGTTGAAAAGTTGATAGGGTGGAACGGACGGACAGACACACACACAGAGAAACAACGACCAAACTATAATAAGCCTACCTTTTTCGTTGCTTCATTATTTATTTATTTTTTTTTCTTCTTGAATTTAAAAAAAGTAGCGTGACTTGGTAAAATTTCTATTCGTTCATATATTTAATCGCTTCGTTTCGTCGTCAGGGGCGATGACGACGAAATGGTGGTGATGTTGATGGCATTGCGGGAATTTCATCGCCATGTTGTTTTTCAATCACGGAATTTTGCGAAGTAAACGCCGAAACAGCTGAATAAATTTGCCGAGTATCTTTTGCCGAACGGAAAACGGGGTTAAAAATGGGTCCGCGGTTTTTATTTGTCGCGTATTCTTTTGTAGCGATGTGGGTGCGTAGCTTCGGAAGATAGGGGGAGATAGGGATACGAAAAAAGTATCGATACTTTACTCACATCGGTAATTTCCTTTCGGTACCAAGTACTTTTGCACTCGATTCTTTTCTTTCGATTTTCTGGTGATATCGGTACTTTCGGTCAGATACTTTTGAGGTATCGATACTTTTCATTCGACACAGCATATGAATAAGGTAACGATACTTTCGTTTCGATTTCGTAACGTCAGATACGGGAAAAGTATCGATACTTTACTCACATCGGTAATTTCCTTTCGTTACCAAGTATTTTAGTACTCGATTCTTTTCTTTCGATTTTCTAGCGATATCGGTACTTTCGGTCAGATACTTTTATGGTATCGATACTTTTCATTCGATACATCGTATGATTACGGTATCGATACTTTCGTTTCGATTTCGTATCCTTAGATACGAAAAAAGTAGCGATACTTTACTCACATCGGTAATTTCCTTTCGTTACCAAGTATTTTAGTACTCGATTCTTTTCTTTCGATTTTCTAGCGATATCGGTACATTCGGTCCGATACTTTTGTGGTATCGATACTTTTCATTCGATACATCGTATGATTACGGTTCGATACTTTCGTTTCGATATCGTATCCATAGGGGGAGATAATAACATCTTTTCGTACGCGGAAACTCAATCCTGTGGAAAAATGTAAGGAAGGGTTCACTTTTTTCATCTCTTAAAATAAAACGAATAATTTTTTTTAATTACGCTTTTAGTTACTATTTTGTTTATTTTTCCTCGTTTCTTGATTTTTTAAAAACAAATTAAAATGTATTTGAAAACGAGTTCGCGGGTTTTTTATTCTTTGTTCCACGTTACGGGTTTTTTTTAATCGATAAAAAAATCTTTCGTCGCGGAAAACCAAACCGGTGAAAAAATTTAACCAAGGTTCACTTTCTCCCTCTCCTTTTAAAAGAAAAAAAGAAAAAAAAAGAATGACGCGTTTTCGTTCCTCGTTTGTTAATTTTTTCATATATCTTGATTTTTTTACAATAGGGAAAATGGACTTATAAAATTGGAAGGAGGGTTTTGTTGTTGTCATATATTACTTGTTTTTACTTTCTCCATTTACGAAATATTGAGAAAGTATTGTTTTCATGTTTTTAGGTACCCTGAACAGGTTTCGACTATTTTCTCGATGATGTCTGTCTGTCTGTATGCGATAGATTTTTGTGGGCGCTCTAACTCGTAAACTATTAATCAGGTCAACGCAAAATTTTATATTTAACATTTTTATAAAGGTTAGAAGATCTGATTAGTTTTAGGTAATAATCGGTCGATCGGAAGTGGGTATTTGCTCTACTCACTTTTCCGTTATTTTGAAATATTTGCTTTAACATTTGATAAACATAAAAATGTACCGGAATAAGGGTTGTAGGAAATTTTGTTTTCTACAATATTTGTTTGAAACATTTTTCCATATCATGCATTGTTTAAGAGATATCCTATATTTTTAGCTGTCACCACCACGCCACCTACCCAAGACTATTGTTAACAATTGTCGCTTAGTTACGTCTTAGTAACGCTCCTTTTTCTTTCCTTAATTGTCAACCGGAAGTAAATATTGACAACGATCCCAGAGCTAACAATATGTAATTTGCCATATAAATATGAAGAAAGTCATGTGTTGCCCACATCAGTTTATTTTAGCGAGTATAGGTGGACAAAAACATTGTTTCGTCTTGGCAAGCAAAATCAAACCGGAGAATAAAAATTTTAAAAAAATATCACTCGTTTTCGTCATTCCTTTGTTTCTTTTTTCAACTTCTTGATTTTATTACATGGGAGAAAATGGACTCAACAAGTAGCTGTGTAAACGGTTTTCCCGTTGTACAGTGTTAATATTATATATACCGTAATGGTTTTAAATCCACGTCAACAGTTCTCTAGAAATATGTGTCAAATGAATATTATTTGACCTTTTGCTGTGGTGTCTCTGCGTTTAACATCCTCATATTATTATGGTATGTCGTAGAAATCTTATATACTAAATTTAGTTGACATCCGTTCAGCCAATTCCTTCCAAATCCATAACTACTGAAAGAGTATATTCTCTAACTTGCGTAATTACCCGTCAGATATGACGGGATAATGATGTAAACAGTCCGAATATATTTGATTTCGATATGAAAAATCAGTAAGATATGTTAAATTGGGAGACTCTAGTCAAAAATGAAGTAATAATAATAAATAGATGGTATTATCCCCTCCCTCCATCTCGATGGCCCCCTCTCTCTCTCTCCCTCCCGCCCTCCCTCTTTCTCTCTCACCCTCCCTCCCTCCCCCACCCTCCCCTCCCGCCCCCCTCTCACTCTCTCATCCCCTCCCCTCTCTCTCTCTTTCCCTCTCGCTCTCTCCCTCCCTCCCTCTCTCTCTTCTCTCTCCCTCTCTGCCTCTATTGTGTCTCACCTCCCCTCTCTCCCCCCCTCTCTCCCCCTCACTCTCTCTTCCCTCTCCCCCTCTTTCGTCTCACCTTTGCAAAATGAAGAGACCCTTTTCAAAAATGAAGTAATAATAATAAATACATAAATTATAATATTCCCTCCCTCCCTCTCCCCGTCCCTCTCCTCCCCCCTCCCTTTCTCTCTCTCTTTCCTACCCTCTCTCTCTCTCCCTCCATTTCTGCCTCTCTTTTCTCCCACCTCCCCCCTCTCTCATTCCCTCCCATCCCAATCCATAGCTCTCCCTCTTTTTCTCCATCTTCCTCTTTATCTCTTTCCTCCCGTCCTATTCTAATTCTCTACCTCCCTTACTCTCTATGTACCTTCCATTCAATATCCCGTACTTCCTATCTCCCCTCCCCACACCCATTACGTAATTTCGCGAAAAATCCTACGACACAGTAAGGCAATCAATGCACTCGTATATATTACATGTACGAGGGTTGAGACAGCAATTGATTCTCGAAGTTTAACAATGGCGAGGTCGGAAAGGCAACATCCCGTTTAAAAGCCGATATTTTCCCAAGTAACGGAAATTTCGAAAATCCGTCGGAAAATGTTTTGGAAAATTTTACTGCAAATTGTTTTTTTTTCTCGATTTTATATTATATAAATATATATATATATATATAACATATTGCAAAAGGAATCGGGTCAAAAGCTTGTTTAGTCTTCGAGTAATTCAAGTTCAAATAGCGTTCCGTACAGAGGTACATAAGCAAATTATTATATACCGATTGTGGCACTCCTGTTTAGTTCGTCCGGCCTGAATGTGGTATTTTGGCTTTTTGTATGCGTGTGCATTATAGATATTATAATTTGGTTGAAATTGATGCGGATAGTTCAACAGAAACACTTGTAAAAATAAATGATTTTAATACTTGTATTGAGGCAGCCATCTTTTCTATATCTATGCTAAAAATTTTGGTTACTTTGTTTTATTTTTACGCTGCACAACATCTTCATACAAAATTTCGTTGAAATCGGTTCAGCCAATTTATTCCAAATTCATAATTGCCGAAAAGTTTTTTTTTGTTTTGCAATTTTGGCATCTCTGCTTAGTCGATCCGCTCGGCGTGTGTCGCTTTTTTGTCATGTATTCATGCGAATATTTCACGTGGTTAACTTGGTTGAGATCGGTTCAGCCAATTCCTTTCAAATTCATAATTACCGGAAAGATTTTCTTTGCTATTGTGATTCCACTGCTCATTCGATCCGGTCAAAATATCTCATTATCGTAAGTAGGGATACGAAAAAAGTATCGATACTTTACTCACATCGGTAATTCCCTTTCGATACCAAGTACTTTTGTACTCGATTCTTTTCTTTCGATTCTCTAGCGATATCGGTACTTTCGGTCCGATACTTTTGTGGTATCGATACTTTTCATTCGATACATCGTATGATTACGGTATCGATACTTTCGTTTCGATTTCGTATCCTTAGATACGAAAAAAGTAGCGATACTTTACTCACATCGGTAATTTCCTTTCGATACCAAGTACTTTTGTACTCGATTCTTTTCTTTCGATTTTCTAGCGATATCGGTACTTTCGGTCCGATACTTTTGCGGCATCGATACTTTTCATTCGATGCATCGTATGATTACGGTATCGATACTTTCGTTTCGATTTCGTATCCTTAGATACGAAAAAAGTAGCGATACTTTACTCACATCGGTAATTTCCTTTCGATACCAAGTACTTTTGTACTCGATTCTTTTCTTTCGATTTTCTAGCGATATCGGTACTTTCGGTCCGATACTTTTGTGGTATCGATACTTTTCATTCGATACATCGTATGATTACGGTATCGATACTTTCGTTTCGATTTCGTATCCTTAGATACGAAAAAAGTAGCGATACCTTACTCACATCGGTAATTTCCTTTCGATACCAAGTACTTTTGTACTCGATACATTTCTTTCGATTTTTCTAGTGATATCGACACCTTCGGTCCGATACTTTTGTGGTGTCGATACTTTTCATTCGACACAGCATATGTTTATGGTATCGATACTTTAGTTTCTATATCATATCCCTAATCGTAAGTAATTTATGTGAATATTCTATGCACCAGATTTAGTTGAAATAGGTTAAACCAATTCTTCATTGATATATGCGTACAGACGGATGGACGGACATCACGAAGATAATAAATTAATACAAAACTAAGAATCTATGTTTATATTTATTTAAAATAGTTCGCGTCCTAAGATAACAGGTCAATTAATTCTACTTTAATTTTGCAAAAGCGGAAAATCCTGCAAAATTAAAAGAAGGAGATTTTTTTAAGCGTCCCCTTTTGGGGATTTGTATAGAGCGTTCCGGACAAACGTACCAACAGGACCTGGACTTTTGTTATATCAATACGACGAAACGTAGCGTTTTGTTGTTCTCAATCGTCAACTGATGTCTTGAGGTTTCGGAATATTCGATTTAGAATCATTATTTCCGGGGAAACACATTCTTCCGATTTTGCCCACAGATGTCGTTAAGATCGCTCCGCATTAATGAGCAAACAATACGTTGAAATTATGAGGAGCGAAAGTATCTATGGCAACTTTTTATTGCCAGGAATAGCATGAGGAAATAATTGGCGCATTAATAATATACGTTTGACGTAGGAATTGGCATTTCCACGGTATTGAGTTAGCGAAACTAGGTTTTTTTGCTATTGTTAGACTGTTATGATGATTTTGTATAAAATAGAACTTTTTCTAGCCAAATTTAAACATGTTTTTTGTTTCCATTTTAACTATAGACTGGGTACAAGAAAAAGTATTTAATTTTCACGACTAAACGTGTTCATAACGATCTGTTTCTGGGATATTAACCCTGCATTATAAGGGGTTCGCAGCCAAAACTATCACAACTCAAGGGAAGGGATACGATATCGAAACGAAAGTATCGATACCGTAATCATACGATGTATCGAATGAAAAGTATCGATACCACAAAAGTGTCGGGCCGAAAGTACCGATATCACCAGAAAATCGAAAGAAAAGAATCTAGTACAAAAGTAATTGGTATCGAAAGGAAATTACCGATGTGAGTAAAGTATCGATACTTTTTTCGTATCTAAGGTCACGAAATCGAAACGAAAGTATCGATACCTTACTCATATGTTACATCGATTGAAAAGTATCTGACCGAAAGTACCGATATCACTAGAAAATCGAAAGAAAAGAATCCAGTACAAAAGTACATGGTATCGAAAGGAAATTACCGATATATATTATTATAAATATCTGTTAAAGAATGAATCATATGGAAAACTGTTTCAAACACAGGTTGTGGAAAATTAAATTTCCTAGAATGTTGATTCAAGCACGTTTTTACATTCATCAATTATTAAAACAATTATTTGTAAAACAAAAAACGGGTGAGTCACGAGAGTAAACACCCACTTCCGGTCTACCGATTTTTACCAAAAACTAATCAGATCTTCTAACATTTATAAAAATGTCAAATATAAAATTATGCGTTGACCTGATTAATAGTTTTTGAGTTATTAACCCTGCATTATAAGGGGTCGCAGCCAAAACTGTTACAACTCAAGGGGATTGCGAAGATGAAAAGGTTGGTCAATCCAAAAGCTTTCGCGACGAGAAACAGGTTAGCTGAAGTGGTTCGCGAAATGAAAGAGGTTGGGGGAACGCTGTTACTACACTATACCGAATCCGAGTCCAACAATAGTCGTCGCTATGGCAACGCTCAAGTAGTGAGTGATGATATGTGTAAAAAGTTAACTTATGTTGGCAACACACGACTTTCTTCATGTTTATAAGGCAAATTACATGTTGTAGCAATGCTAGAAGTAACTTAGGTTTTATATCTTATCCTATATAACCTATATAAAAAGGGGATATTATATACCTAATGATACGTTCTGTGGTGCTCGAGTGTCTTTGTTGTATATATTTGTTTGCTTCAACATTAATTGAATTAATCGCACAATTACACGGAAAGTAAGCATCATAAGTTCGGCTTGGATAACATTGTTTACCCATGAAAAATCACGTTTTTTAAAACTATTATTTTCGCCTTTAATGGAGTTTGGTGTTCGGATGTGTGGGAGCATTAAGACACCGCGCGTGTGGCGACGTAGAGCGAAGTTTAATAGAGGTCGGAGGTGAAAAAGGGGGAGAAACCGCATCGAAAACACGATAGATTTTTCATATGACGAGCGGAGTATTGTTCGCGTCATCACACAAAACACACGGGGAGAGAAAGAGAGGTAATCCATCTGTCCGTCACGTTAATCTGCGTCGGTGCATCTCCCCCCTCCCCCGCGCGTATGCCCCGAAACTCACGCCCCAACTCCGACGTTGGATCATTGGCACCCCCCTCCATACGCCAGTTCCCCTTACGCTCGCTCCTATCAACAACAAAACAACCCCACTGACAGGGCGTTTTGGAGCGTGAGAGAGGAAGAGGTAGAGAGAGAAAGGGAGAGAGAGGGGGGGAAGAGAAAGAGAGTTGAGTTTGTAATAGTGACCTTGAACTTGACTCTGCTAAAGGGAAGGATAGTGCCGAGAGCACTTGACTGATTGTATGTGTCTGAGAGTGAATGTGGAGTTGGGGGAGAAGAGGATAAAGGGGGGGGGGGAGAGTGGGAGATTAAGGGAACAACTGAATAACAGCTGGATAGGGTTTATTCGGTCGCAGAGAGAGAGAGGGAGAGAAGAAGAGAATCCAAACATGTAGAGATTCACTCTCGTAAGCTAAAGACATCTACATAGTTTTGCTGTACAAATGTGATGAAGGAGAATAGTCTTTTCCGGTATCCTAATATTGTCTCTTCCTATCTCTCTTTCTCTCTATCATTTTGCCTTTATAACATCTCTCTCTTCCTCGCTTTCTCTCATTATTGTCGGTCTTCCCTCTTCCTCATTCTTTCTTCGTCTTTTTCTCTCTTCCTAATTCTCTCTTCATCTTCCTCTCCTCTCTTCCTCCTTCTCATTTTATCTTCATCTCCCTCTCTCCACTCTCTTCCACATTCCCTCTTCATCTCCCTCTCTTCAATTTCCTCTATTCCTCTTCATCTTTCTCTCTTTATCTCCCTCTCTTCATTTCCTCCTCACCCTCTCTTCCTCTTTATCTCTTCCGCAATCTTTTTCTCTTCCTCGCCTTCTCCCTTTATGTCTTTCTTCCATCTTCCTCATTCTGTCTTCATCTTCCTCTCTCTTCCTCATACTCTCTTCATCTTCCTCTCCTCACTTTCTCCTCTATTTTCTTCTCCCTCTCCATATTCCCGTCTCCCTCTTTATCTCCCTCTCTTCAATTTCCTCTCTTCCTCTTTCTCTATTTATAAACCTCTCTTTATCTCCCCTTATTCATCACCTCTTCGCCCTCTCTTCCTCTTAATCTCTTCCACTATCTTTCTCTCTTTCTCGCCTTCTCTCATTGTCTGTCTTCCCTCTTCCTCATTCTTTCATCATCTTCCTCTCTCTTCCTAATTCTCTCTTCCTAATTCTCTCTTCATCTTCCTCTCCTCACTTCCTCCTTCTCATTCTATCTTCATCTCCCTCTCTCCATATTCCTGTCTTCCTCATTCCCTCTTCATCTCCCTCTCATCAATTTCCTCTCTTCCTCTTTCTCTCTTTTTAAACCTCTCTTTATCTCCCCTTCTTCATCACCTCTCCACTCTCTCTTCCTCTCTTCCTCTTAATCTCTTCCACTATCTTTCTCTCTTTCTCGCCTTCTCTCATTATGTCTGTCTTCCATCTTCCTCATTCTGTCTTCATCTTCCTCTCTCTTCCTCATTCTCTCTTCATTTTCATCCTCCTCTCCTCACTTCCTCCTCATTCTATCTTCATCTCCCTCTCTCCGTATTCCTGTCTTCCTTATTCTCTTTTCATCTCCCTCTCTTCAATTTCTCTATTCCTCTTAATCTTTCTCTCTTTATCTCCCTCTCTTCATTTCCTCTCCACCCTCTCTTCCTCTTAATCTCTTCCACTATCTTTCTCTCTTCCTCGCCTTCTCTCTTTATGTCTGTCTTCCATCTTCCTAATTCTCTCTTCATCTTCCTCTCTCTTCCTCATTCTCTCTTCATCTTCATCTCCTCACTTTCTCCTCTATTTTCTTCTCCCTCTCCATATTCCCGTCTCCCTCTATATCTCCCTCTCTTCAATTTCCTCTCTTCCTCTTTCTCTATTTATAAACCTCTCTTTATCTCCCCTTATTCATCACCTCTCCACCCTCTCTTCCTCTTAATCTCTTCCACTATCTTTCTCTCTTTCTCGCCTTCTCTCTTTATGTCTTTCTTCCATCTTCCTCATTCTGTCTTCATCTTCCTCTCTCTTCCTCATTCTCTCTTCATCTTCCTCTCCTCACTTCCTCCTCATTCTATCTTCATCTCCCTCTCTCCATATTCCTGTCTCCCTCTTCATCTCCCACTCTTCAATTTCCTCCCTTCCTCTTCATCTTCCTCTCTTTATAAACCTCTCTTTATCTCCCTCTCTTCATCTTCTCATCACCCTCTCTTCCTCTTTATCTCTTCCACTATCTCTCTTTCTTCCTCGCTTTGTCTCTTTATATCTGTCTTCCATATTCCTCATTCTCTCATCCTCTTCCTCTCCTCACTCCCTCCTCATTCTATCTTCATCTCCCTCTCCAATTTCCTCTCTTTCTCTTCATCTTTCTGTCTTTATAAACATCTCTTTATCACCCTCTCTTCCTCTTTATCTCTTCCGCTATCTTTCTCTCTTCCTTTTTGTTAACATATCTTATTTAAATATTTTTTATGAATATATTTTTTTACGAAGTGCTGATTCCCTCTTGCCTAAGCGCAATGGTATCTAAGAGGTAGTAAAATGAATAGCTGGTTAGTTGAAAAAGTTTAGGAAGAAAGGTAAATTCCCAAAATAATATATTGGAATTATATTTTTGTTATATTTTTTCGGTCTTCATATTCTCATTTATATTCCTCTTCCCGCTTATTTCTCCATATTTCACTCTCATTCTATCTTCCATCATCCTCTCTCTCTTCCTCTCTCCCCACCTTTTCCTCTGTTCCTCCTTCTCTTTCATATTTTCTCTTCATTTTACTCTCTCTCTCTCTCTTACATTTCATTTCTTCCTTTTCCTCTTCCTGCAAACATCTGGAGATATCATTCTCTCGTACGCTAGTGACATCAGACTTACTTTTTAAATGTGACGAGGGAGAATAGTGGGGGTGATGTATTCTTCTCTCCTCTTTCTTCTCTTTACCTGTCTCTTTTTATTCTTTTTTCCTTTTTTCCGTTCTGTCTTCGCTGTCTCCCTCTTCCTTCCTCGCTTTCTCTCTTTATCTCTACCACTTTCTACCTCTCCCTCTTTCTCTCCCTCTCTTCATCTCCCTCTGTTCATTTCTCTCTCTTTACATCCCCACATTAGCGAACAACACAATAATCTTTCATGGCTCAAACTTGACGCTCGAAGGAACTTACATACCCTGATGCAAATGTACAAAATCCTTACTTATAACAAACCTGACTACCTCTCTTCCCTCTTCAATGAAATCAATACAGTACACAAGCGGGATACTAGAGGCAAGAATAACCTCCTTATTCCTCATCGCAGGACGAATATCTACAATAAATCCTTTCAAGTGTCCGGTTGCCGACTCTGGAATAACTTAGATGAGAATTTTAAAACATCTCCCTCTTTAAACTCATTCAAACGCACCTGTGTCACTCACTTTCTAAAACAGCAAAGTAAACCTTAATCATCTCTTTACACTCCCCATAAATTATCCTTACTCAAGTTTTTTTTGTATTGTCTTATATTACTTTGTATTTCTTAATATAATTTTGTATTGTTTTTATATATATATTTTTTTTCTATTGTTTATGTATATTTTTTGTGTTGTTTTTATTTTTTTTCTATTGTTTTATATTATTTTGTATTGTATTATCTTATTTACGTATTTTATATCTTTTCCTGCTTTCTTATAATATGCATGCCCCAACAACATTCTTTATATTCATTCATTGTATATATTTCATGTATATTTCATCTCATTCTGCATACTTGTATATTTCTTGTTTACATTACGTTATTACCTTTACGTGTACTTTTATTATGACGGTATATAATTACGCTGTATATAGGAACCCTCCCACTGTACATACTCCTTTCTATTTAATGTTGTAGTTTTGTATTATAATATGTACACTATCTAGGGTTTTCGAAGGTTTTTCACAACCCCCTTCTTAATGAGTGTTTTCCTGGGTGGGTTTTACTAGGGAGGACATGCCTGTTTTTACCTAGGTTTTCCCCACAATCTCTAATCTGTCTTCAATTTTATCTTTTTAATTAGTATGATTTAGGTGCATAATGTTTATATAATGTATTTTGTTATACCTTATTTTATTCTTTTTCTTGTATTTATTATATTGACGAAGGGTTAAATGTAAGAATGGACCTTATGGTCTAAATTTCGCCCGAATAAAGACGATTATCTATCTATCTATCTCTCTCTTCATATTCCTCTCTCCCTCTTCCTCTCTTCCATCTTTCTTGTCATATTTTTCTCGATGTCTTCCTTTCTCTCTTTTAGTCTCTCTTCTCCTCTCTTTCTCTTCGTCTCTCGCACACTGCTCTTTCCCTCTCTTCCTTCTCTCTCTCTCTCCCTCTTTCTATGCCTCTATATCTTTCTCCCGTATTTTCTACTTCTTCTCCCTCTTCCTCTCACTCCCTGTTCCCTCCATCTTCCCCTTTCTCCTTCCATTCAACTCCTCTTCCTCTTTCTCTCTTTATCTCCCTCTCCCCCACTTCCTCCCTTCAATCTCTCTTGTCTTCACTTTCTCGCCCTCTTCTTTTCTCTATTTTATTCTCTCTTCTCCTCTCTTTATCTCTATCTCTCTATCACTTTTCCTTTACAACATCTCTCTCTTCCTCGCTTTCTCTCTTTATGTCTGTCTTCCCTCTTCCTAATTCTTTCTTTATCTTCCTCTCTCTTCCTAATTCTCTCTTCATCTTCCTCTCCTCACTTCCTCCTTCTCATTCTATCTTCATCTCCCTCTCTCCATATTCCTGTCTTCTTCATTCCCTCTTCATCTCCGTCTCTTCAATTTCCTCTCTTCCTCTTTCTCTCTTTATAAACCTCTCTTTATCTCCCCTTGTTCATCTCCTCTTCACCCTCTCTTCCTCTTCATCTCATCCACTATCTTTCTCTCTTCCTCGCCTTCTCTCTTTATGTCTGTCTTCCATCTTCCTCATTCTTTCTTCATCTTCCTCTCTCTTCCTCATTCTTTCTTCACCTTCCCCTCTCTTCCTCATTTTCTCTTCATCTTGCTCTCCTCAGTTTTTCCTCACTCTATTTTCTTCTTTCTCTCTCTCCATATTCCTGTCTTCCTCATTCCTTCTTCATCTCCCTCTCTTCAATTTCCTCTCTTCCTCTTTCTCTCTTTATCTCCCTCTCTCCCACTTCCTCCCTTCAATCTCTCTTGTCTTCACTTTCTCGCCCTCTTCTTTTCTCTATTTTATTCTCTCTTCTCCTCTCTTTCTCTTCATCTCTCTCTTCTCTATCTCTCTTTTCCCTTTACATCCCTCTTTATTTATCTCTTCCCCTATTTATCTCCTTCTCACTCTTCCTCTCTCTCTCTCTCTCTGTGTTCCATCCTCCATCTCTTTCGTCCTTTCTTTCGATATCGTAATCATATGATATATCGAATGAAAAGTATCGATACCACAAAAGTATCGGACCGAATGTACCGATATCACTAGAAAATCGAAAGAAAATAATCAAGTACAAAAGTACTTGGTATCGAAAGGTAATTACCGATATGAGTAAAGTATCGATACTATTTCCGTATCCCTACCTACGGGATTTTCCTCCGTAAAATATTCTTTACAAAAATCAAATGTTGTACCATCACCTGTCGCCAACTTTCCAGAATGGAAATGGGCTTATATTCACTTCATTGTGCCCGTTTTTCCGGCCCCTGTCCCCTATTAACTTTTGAATAGACCGATTTTTTTTCCCACTGGTTGGAAATATCTTGCTATTGGGGCGCGAACGAGTATAGTTTTTGGACGCGAAGATTGAAAAGTCCCAGGTTCGATTCCAGGGACTATCCTTCCCATTTGATTTACGTGGGAAATCTGAAATCCATCGCGCAGGGTAATATTATATCGCACGTTAGAATATCCCTTCCTCTACCAAGGGGGGTAGTTACCCCAGTTACCACAACGATATTTTTTTTGTTTTTTTTTCTATGTTAATAATTTTTTAATATTTTCACGCGGCCGTGTATTCGTTGGAAAATATTATTCTTGGTAAATTTTTCGTCTACGACATTATTTTTTTGTTCTGATTTTAAATGAAAACTTTGTAGGTGTAACTGAGTTACCCCTCTCGGGATAGTTTGTCTCAGTTTCAACCGAGTTTGAATCTTTTGCTGCTATACCTGTACTGAAATATATACATTCTCTCATCATTACTTCAAATTTTTATGCAACGTATCACATTTTGGATGTAAAATTATGAATTCCTACATTATATGAAGGGAAAAAAATGTAACTTGGGGAACAACAAACACAGAAAGACGAAAAAAACCTTTATTGCATGAGTTGTGCTTACAATTGGCTCTCCCGTACATTCAGGAGAGAGCAAAAAACCCCGTGGGTTTACTTAATGGTATCTTACTTGCAATGGAAAGCTTAGGAGTCAGCGAAAATCGCAAATTGGCGCGATGAGTACTGCTACAGTGCCTGAGAAACCATCACAAGGAAAGAGATGCCCTTTTTGCAAAAGAGGTGAGGACAGAAAGACCAGACTGATGCTCGTGCAGCGCCGAAAACCAGCGTGTCATATGCAAAGGAAATAACACTCTTTCTCTACGTGTTTCGAATGTGAGGAAAAAGGTTGAATAATGTCTTATAGAAAATGTTTTGAAAAGAGTTTTCAATTTTAATTATCAGACTTATTTATGCCAATAAAGATATTTCCCAACAGCTATCTTCATTTATTTTAAGATTAATTAATAGCATCATAATTTTCTTCAAAAATCAACCGCCATTGACCGCAAAAATGGTGGGGTAATCCAGTTTACCCCCCCCCCCCATTGGGAGGAGTAAGGTGTAAAATACCTTGGTGGAGGAAGTGTTAATATGTTGTCAGTCTGTCCGTCGCGCATTCCATCTCTCGGACCGCTGGAAGGATTTCGGTAAAAATCGGTATCTGAGATCCGCATGGAAATGTTTGTTCGGATGTATGCGACATATCTTTCTCCGTTTGAAATTATCCCAGGTAGGCAGCGGTAAATATTTAAGCGTTAATACCCATCTCGAGGCTTTTTCTACCGTCATGGCGCCTAAGCTCAGGCAAGCGACAATTCCTGCGACGATTAATTACGATATCAGCCTTTTAATTCTCAAGTTATCGTTCAATATTTGTCGGTGTTGACTTTACTCAGTCATTTGTTCTGGTAAATCGTTTTAAAAATCCGTTTTTCGCCCCATTAATAACCTCTTAAATATTGATATTTGTCCAAACAGTTTTAATTCTTCGTAATACACGCGCGCGAGAAAGGAACAATTGACGATCGGGAACCGCAAAAACGCGGGAAAGGACACGCTGCTTATCCTTTTGCCGTTGTTATTATTTTATTAAAAAATAGGTTTTCATTTTATTCGCGGGAAATAATTTACTGTAATAAAAACGTCTCCGTCTCAAACGCTCTCGACTGTGGCGCCGCTCTTAAAAAAATGAATGAGCGGGAGAATCGAGAACTAATTACGACCGGGTGTAAAACGTTGCTTTTAGCAACCTTTCAGAGTAGGTGGAGGATTGTAATTTGGTGGGAATGTTTGATTATTGTAGGGAAAGCCATTTACGGAAAGAAATCCGCAAAAAACGGCCCGTTTCGGCTCCAAAAGACAATTTCTATTTTCAATGGGATTTCACGTAAAAATCAATATGGCGTCCTGCATGCATTCATTCTTTTGCCCATACAAATTAGAAAAATTTACCCCCGGTCTTCAAACTGCGAATGTTTCAAAGGAAAGTAAGAAGTGTTCCTTATTATTTTATCGCCGATCATCCTTCACTGTCCGAAAACCCTAGAATTTAACGTTAAAATAACTTATTCTGGCAATATTTATCGTTTTCATGGGGATTTGCCGTGGCAACCATTCCATTGTAGAAATCGGGACGCCATTGTTGTGAATAACGAATAACATATTCCTTCCCGTCGTATTTTCATGGTTCTTATATACCGGTAACAATGAAAAATACTCGTTAATCATCACCATCGTTTCGAATTATAGTATATAAAAACATAAAGTTTGTTTTTTTATTATCTCGCGTTTGTAAAAAATTACGTTTTTTTACGCGGCATCGTAAGGGTTGTGTGTGTGTATAGTGAGGAAATACGGGAAGGAATTTCATACAGGTTCCATTCAATGTGTTTGGTGTGCATTGCTGGGAGATATATCTTCTAAGGGGGGGGGGAGGGATGGGGGAGGGGATTCAAAGATGGCGGACCATTTCAGAGCGTCCATTTATATACATATCCAATTGATTTGCAGCTCCAAGACAAACAAAAGGAGATATAGGAGGGAGGGAGGGAGGGAGAAGGGGAGGGGGAGAGAGAAAGGGTAAATAAGGATTAAAGACTGAATACCCATCGCATTCAAAAGATTAGAACACCCATAAGTCAAAGTTATAACGTAAAAGGGGAAGATTTGTAGTATATGGAAGAGAGTTAGGGAGGGAGGGAGGGAGGGGGAGGTAAGGACTAGGGGAGGGAGGAGAGAAAGAGGAGGGAAGGCAGAAGGGAGCGAGAGAAAGTTTGTAAAATTGGGAGATGAAGGTGTCCAGGTGAGAAGAAGAGGGTGGGAAGAGTTGGGATAGATTGTGGAATTTGTGGAGAGGTGAAGAGGAAGAGAGAGCGAGGTGGAGAGAAGAAGAGTGGAATAGGAAAAGTGAGAGAGAGAGGAAGCAAGAAAGGAAGAGGAGATGGAAAGTGTGAAATGAGAGGAAGGATGAGGGAGAATGATACTTGAGAAGAAAGTTGAAGAGAGGGAGAATAGAGGATAGACGAGAGAAAGAAAGAGAGAGCGGAAGAGAGAGGATGAGTGAGAGAACTAGAATGAGAGGAATAATGAGAAAAAGAACGGTAGAGAAAGATTGAGAAGGGTGTGGAAGAGAGAGAATAAATGATAAATGTAAGGAAGTATGAGATAGTGGAAGAGAAAGAGAGATAGACAGGGATAGATAGAGATAGTAAAAGATAGAAAGAGCTAGAAAGAGAGAAAGAGTGAGAGGAAGGAAGAGAGAGAAAGATAGAGAAGAGAGTGGAAGTTAGAGAAAAAGAGAGAGTGGGAAAGAAGGAGTTGGAAAAAGAGAGAAAATAGGAAGGAAGAAATGAAGGATGAGTGATGAAGACGGAGTAGATAGAGATAGGACGAGAGAAAGGAAGGGATTGGGAAGAGAAAGGAAAAGAGAAGAAGAGAGAGAGAGGAAGTGTTAGATTGTGGAAATGCGGAGATGTAAAGAGGAAGACAAGAAGATAGAGCGAGGTAGAGAGAAGGAGAGTGGAAGAGAAATAGAGAGAGAGAGGGGGAAAGAGAGAGAGGAAGATCAAGTGACAGGAAGAGAGAAAGAAGGAGAAATGAAAGGGAGAATAAGGTGGAGATATAAATAAGGGAAGGGAGATAGGAAGGAAGGCATAAAGAGGGAAAGCTGAGGATGGATGAAAGGGAAGAAGAGACGATGGAAGAGAAAGGAAGAGGAGAAAGAAGAGAGATTGAAAGAGAGATGAAAAGATCGATTGATTGATTGATTGATTCGACCCTTTATCAGTCGAGGTTGGGCCCAGTTTGGCCCTCTTTCACCTAACCCGTAAAATACAATTTCAGACACATAATAGATGCAGAAAACTTAGTAAACAGAGCTGAAAATAGTTAACAGCATCTAATAACTAACCGAGAATACACGGTGTATGGTTGTGACAAAAATGATGCAGGAGATTGAGTAAACAAAGGAAAGAAAATTAATAACAATACCTGAGACCAAAATAGAATACACAGTTTATGGCAAGGACGAAACGTTACATGAATCTGAGTAAACAAAGAAGAGATAAAAAATTCACAATACCTAATAACTAACAGAGAATACACTGAAACACAAATTACGACGAGTAATGGTAAAAGTAAACCATATTAAGATTTTATCATATCTGAGGAATTTATATGCCTAATAGCCGCATTCATTTTAGAATAATTAATAAATTTACGTGGAAAACTCCACTTAGAGCACTTACCTCTCCAGGGTTCCTAGGTGTGCCAGCAATTGCTCTATTAAATGAAGAGAATGATTTGGATTTGAGGTCAGGATGAGGAATTGTATTCCATAATCTGGCACCAAGTACAGTGGAGAGAAGAGAGATAGAACGAGAGTGGATGACAGAGAAGAAGAGAGGGGAAGGTTTTGATTTGATTTGTTCATTTCGCTCCGGGATACGTCCCCTAAGGTCGCTTAGAACACAACAATGCGAGAATAGCCTCATAAGTTTACATGCAGTTGTACATTCTGACAGAGAGAGAGAGAGGGGGGGAGAGACAGACAGACAAACGACTTTATTTAGGGCGAAATTGAGACTGTATAGTGCCTTCTTACATTCAACCCTTTCGTCATACAAGTAATTACAATATTTACATATTAAAAAGAGAAAGAGAGAGAGAGAGGGGGGAGGGGGAGGGAGAGGGGAAGGGAGAGGAGATGAGGAGGGGAAGGGAGGGGGAGGGGAGAGGGAAGAGAGAGGGGAGGGGGAGAGAGAGGGAGAGGGGGAGGGAGAGGAGAGGGAGAGGAGAGGGAGAGGAGGGGAGGGGGAGGGGATGGGGGAGAGGAGATGGGGAGAGGGAGGGAGTAGGGAGGGAGAGAGGGAGGTGGAGATTGGGGGACAGGGAATGAAGAGGGGGGAGAGAGGGGGATAGAAAGAGAAAGGAAGAAAGAAGTAGGTGTTTACATTGGTTTCCCGTGGCACAGAAGTGATTTTTGACCGATTCGCCGTAGTATAATCGTAAACTAATGTATTTGCTTCAAAATCAGATATATATTTTTGCTTATATTGTGGCAGCCCTGTTTTTTTTTAACCGTTTTAATCAATTTCATTTCGTTTTCCCATTCTACACTCGACATACAAACAAAATGTCTTTGAAATCCGTTCAAACCAATACCTTCCAAATTCATGGTTACATTTAAAAAATCCTAACCTTGATATTGTGGTAGCCCTGTTTAGTTGACCCGGTTGGAAAATGGTGTTTTGGTTATTTGTTTATATGAAGATTATATATGCTGTATTTGGTTAATATCCATTTTGTCAGTTCTCTAGAAATATGTGTAAATTAATAATATTTAACTTATTGTTGTGGTATCCCTGCTCATTTTCTCCGCTTTAAACGTCTTAATTTAATTACGGTATGTCGTACAAATCTTATATACAAAATTTAAAATAAATCCGTTAAGCCAATTCGTTCCAAATCCTTAATTATTGAAAGAGGTTAATTCGTAATTGTGGCACCCCTGTTTAGCTTATTCGGTGTAAATATGCTAACATGGTTTTGTGTGTATGTGTACACTATAAATATTAGATTTGGTTAAAATTGATAAGGAGAGTTAAACATAAAATCGTGTTTAAAGTAATTCTTATTTGTTGTATTTTGGTAGCTCTGCTTTATTTTTCTATACTGAAACTCTTGATTTTTGTATTATTAATTTCTACACGCCTTCTTTTTACCAAATTTCGTTTACATCTGTTTTGGCCAATTCCTTCCAAATTCATTGTTACCGAATGGTTAAACTTTGCAATTGTGGTACCCCCTGTTAAGTCGATTCTGTTCTAAATGTCATTTCATGACTTGTATTTATGTGGTTATTCCATGTATCAAATTTGGTTGAAATCTGTTCAGTCAATTCTTCCCTTTTGTATGCGTACAGACGGACAGACGGACATCATGAAAGATAATAGTTAACAGAGGACGCTAGTGGACGCGGCTGTGAAGAGAGGGGGGGGGGGGGAGAGGAACAGTAAGCGAGAGAAGGCGAGATAAAGGAAGAGAAAGTTAGATTGATATAATCATTACGGACAGCCCAATAATATATTAAAATTGAAAATCGTCAATCCATTAACAAGACGCAAACGCAAGATGGCGCTGCGTATTTCATCACGAATTTTTCAACCACCACAAAGATGAAATTTTCCTTATAACGCACACATTCAAAACCTGCTATAGAATTGCCAAAGGCGCTTAAAATTCCACGTATGGACTTAAAAAAAACCGATCGAATTTCAGCCTACTCCCGAAACAAAAAAATAAGGGATTTAAAAAAAAACCCCTAAGTTTTCCATTCAATTTTTCATCCGCTCCGCCAGCCGTAAGCGGGGGGGAATATTCGTGTGCGTAACTGACCTCGGGTTTTTTTTACTACCTTGTTTTTCGTTTATTCGCTTGTACCTCCCACTACAAAACACACACACACTCACTATGGGTGTACACGCGTATTTACCGGCCACCCAGTAAACAACGCGAGAAGGGAAGTGTTAACTTTTCTCGCTGATATTTTTAGAGGTATTACGCTCAATTTCCCCGCATTCTAATCGCCTATCAGCGTTACTTCCGTTTAAATTAATCTATCAAAAGCCAACATCCCGTTTAAAAT
Source organism: Tanypteryx hageni (assembly GCA_028673005.1). Taxonomy (NCBI): domain Eukaryota; kingdom Metazoa; phylum Arthropoda; class Insecta; order Odonata; family Petaluridae; genus Tanypteryx; species Tanypteryx hageni. Next base: position 17,648,820 of record CM054119.1, on the reverse strand, counting down.
GGCCAAATTTCCACGAAATATGTGAACTAAACGTTTTGCATGAATGTTGTTTACGTCGGTTGCTGAGAAACTCAATTCTCTCTCCTACCTTCACTTTATATATATATATATATATATATATATATATATATATATATATATGTGTGTGTGTGTGTGTGTGTGTTTATATAAAATATTCCCGCAAATTTACATCTTCTCTTTTTTCACCGCTTTCATTTTTATTGTTTGCTTGTATTTACATAGCTAAGGTACTATGTATTACTAGCGTAATTGCCCTTTGAAATTCGAGGAAAAAATTGGAACTTGATGTATTCGACTGTATTGGAAGGAAGTGAGCTTAATCTAACGACTTATTATATTTGTTAATATTAAAATGTAGTCAGATTTTAACTAAGTTAAAAAATATCTTTAACGTTATAATCCGAAAAAAATTAGTTGTTATGGACTCGCCAGATATGTTATCTTTCTGTACGAGCAACTATGCTGTCCGTCGCCAAGGGAACGTTTCGATAAAAATGCAAAATTTTGACAAATTTCCCAATGTTTTAGCTTAATGTGGGCGAATTCGATGCGAAAACAAAAAACTACGATAAGAATAAAAATTTCCATTTAATTCCCTTTAAGATGGTTTTCATCCGAAGATCTTGCGTCAATTATTTCTAATTTAATTTTGCAAAAGAAAATAAGTCTGCAAGTGTGAAAGAGGTATATATTTAAGATCCCTCTTACGGGAAACTCATATAGCGTTCCAACCAACAATACAATCAACAGATTAATGCTTTTACTAGTCTAATAATAATGGTATATATTTCATGACAAGGGGTAAGGCGGAAGATGGAACTTCATAGTCTGAATCTCGCCCCAAATAAAGACCACATCAAAAAATCTCTCTCCTTTTAAAACCAATCAATACACGCTTTCGCACATAAGGATTTAAATAACAATAGGATTTCGAGGTTCAGCAATGTAATGGGTTGACATGGCAACTTCCCGTTAAAATGGCAAGATTTCCCCAAAATATGTGAATTAAACGTTTAACACGAGAAATTTCGAACTGCAGGCGAAGAACTATGAACGGAATAAGAAACGTTATAGTTTTTTCTTTGTAGTGGGCTAGATCCGATGTTCATAGGTTAATTCTTTCTAATTTAGATCTCAAAAAGAATAAAAGCCTGCAAGTCAAAAAGTGGATTTTTACGTGTTATCATATGGGAAATGGAAATGTCTACCTCGGAGTCGAACCTAGGACTTTCTTCGAGATATCCTTTGGTAATCACCTTACAATATGCGAGTGGATCATACCTGCCAAATATCGAAAGCGAATCTCGTTCCATTAATGAGTTATTCGCATTTTTATAGCGTGATAGCGGACAGAAGTATACTTTTTATTATTGTTAGATTAGTTCATTGTCTATGCATGTACGAGTTTTAATGGTAAAGAACGCAGCCATTTTGTTGAAATGAGGAAATAAACGAATTATCAAAATCAACAATAAACAAATATAATGTTTAAAATTTTATGCAACAGTAATATTTCTTAACCATTTCATTATTAGTAAATTTTAAAAAAATAATCCATACTCCTTCAGTTTCTGTTGCTAACTATTTAAATATATGGGGTCAAATCTGACCCCACTTGCCCGGTTACGGTACAAATCAAGCTTGCCCGTTTAAAGGTCAATACGATTAAACATTGCGCAAATGAGCTAGGTTTCCATGGTTTGTTTGTTTCCGTTGCTACAACAATTGGTCAGGCCAGGACAAAAACACAGAAGTAGGCTCTTATGTATATTAGTATAAAAATTGTTCGTAAAAGTTAACTTTTGTGCAGATAATTATTCATAATTATTTTTTTCGTGATATATACTATGACTTTGGAGCATATTATGCCAGTTCTGATCAGATCCTTCAGTTAAGTTGCTAACTATTTAAATATATGGGGTCAAATCTGACCCCACATGCCCGGCTGCGGCAGCTTTTTTATTATTGTTAGTGTTTGGACTGGATCCAATATCAGAAGGCTTTACGGTTTGGGTTCATTTACGTTCCTTGTAAAATCCTTGAATTTTTCTCCCGGTTCTTTGAAACGATTATAATCGTTTTAACCTATTCGGAGTTTTTTGGAAATATTACGGGTAGGGATACGATATTCGAAACTAAAGTATCGATACCGTAATCATATGATGTATCGAATGAAAAGTATCGATCCCACAAAAGTATCGGGCCGAAAGTACCGATGTCACTAGGAAAATCGAAAGAAAAGAATCGAGTACGAAAGTATTTGGTATCGAAAGGAAATGACCGATGTGAGTAAAGTATCGCTACTTTTTTCGTATCTAAGGATACGAAATCGAAACGAAAGTATCGATACCGTAATCATACGATGTATCGAACGAAAAGTATCGATGCCGCAAAGTATCTGACCGAAAGTACCGATATGACTAGAAAATCGAGAGAAAAAATCGAGTACAAAAGTACTTGGTATCGAAAGGGAATTACCGATGTGAGTAAAGTATCGATACTTTTTTCGTATCCATAATTACAGGTGTGGGGAATGCCACGTGGCGACCGCAGCATATTTTTCATCCAAGCTATACCAGCTCCCTCGCCGCCCTTTTTGATATCTAACTTCTCCCCCCCCCCCTCCCTCCCCTCTTCCTAACCTCTTCTCCCCCACCCCCCTGCATCCCTCTCACTCCTCCCCCCCCCCCTCTTCCTATCCCTCCCTCTCAATCTCCATGACATAACCAATTTATCCCTTTCCTCGCCACTTAAACCTGTGCTCTTATTCAGCCATTCCACTTTCGCGAGCACAATCCATATAGCAGAGAACTTCCTTACATTTTTTTTTATTTTTTTTTTAGGAACGAGTGAGCTGTTGTTCCTACGCGCATTGTGCGCCCCCCCTCCCTCCCCGCTCCCTCCCCTCCCTTATGTGTAATAATGGCGTTTTTTTATGGGGTTGATTTCTTTCGCCCTCTCCCCCCCACGATCGCTTTTATTCAGTCCAACCCGATTTCCAGTCGCTCTCACTCGAGATTTCAACAGGTTTATCTCGCGGGGTTTTTTCCCTATATCCATTAAGCTACCACGTTTTGAAAATACTAGCACTTATATATATTTATATATATTTATATGCATTTGTATGTACGTATATATATATATATATATATATATATATATATATATATATATATATATATATACACACACACACACGAGTTGTCGGTGCTTGCATACTGCAATGTCTCAAAAACATCAACATTCACCCAGATATATACTCGTAAATGAACCAACGCCACCTAGAATCCTTTATATAATAAATATGTATCACACTAAATATAAGAAGATAAAATTATGTGGGCAACACATGAATTTCTCCATATATATACTAGTAGTTATATATTGCAAATTTTTAGCGGCCGCATTGTTGCACTTTTTCATGATTTTCGTTTTTGCTAGCCGGTTTCGCACAAAATCCTACCTATGAAAAAAAATTCGAGACTCCCGCACATCTGGAAATGCCTAAACATTAGTATCCTCCTGTATGTTATCGTTATATATCGACGTTTCTTACAGAGGAGGAGGAGGAGGATATAACATACTAGTAGTTGGTGCTTGCATGCTGCAAGCATTTCATATCACCTTGAAAAAACATTCATTTTTCAGACAGACATTTCATCATTACAGATATTCTTTTAGTTCTAAAGATTTCACCTCCGCAGCGATTTCCGTTTTTCCCGCATGTAAAAATCATAGTTTAAAACAAGCCCCAAATGTTGCAATTTTAAAAATTTTACACTTTCTTCGTTATAAGGTACTAATGCTGCACATTTTAGCCAAATTTTAAAGTTGTAGCACTTCTAGAAATAGAATAATATTTTTCTAATTGTTTAAATTTAAATAATTTTTAACGGCCGCCGCAATTCATATATGGTAAAATTGAAATGTTTATTTGTGCAAATTCACTACTCTGTACATAACTTGAATATTTCATCTTCCTAGCTCATCCCGTAGTACCTAAACAGATATCTATTTGTTTAAACTTAAAGAATTTTTAACTGCCAAACAAATTAAAATATCGAAATTTGTATAATAAATCTTTCATTTTTTTAAGAATTCTACTTATAAAAAAAATTTCAACTCCGTGGCACATTCGGAAATACATAATCCTTGAAAATTTGTTTAAACAATTGCGAATTTTTAGCGGCCGCATTGTTGCACTTTTTCATGATTTTCGTTTTCTTTTGGTCGGTTTTGCGAAAAATCCTAACTAAGAAAAAAATTTCGAATATCCAGCTCATTAGTATCCTCTTATTTATATATTATATGTTATCTGTTATAACCTCCTCCTCCTCTTTAAGAAACATCTATATATAATGATATGTCAAATTACATGTTGTTAGCTCTGGGATCCTTGTAAATATTTACTTCCGGTTGACAACTAAGAAAAGAAAAAGGAGCGTTACTAAGACGTAACTAAGCGACAATTGACAACAATAGTCTTCGGTAGGTGGCGCTGTGGTGACAGCTAAAAATATAAGATATATCTTAAACAATGCATTATGTGTTATATCCTCTGTAAGGAACGTCTGCGTAATGATTTCCATCGAACGCATCAAATCATTGCTCTTTAACAATGGAATATCAATTCCCATTGAAAGTCATTGGAGCCGTTGCTATGATAGTTTATATTTTTCATTGTTGAATACGGAAAAAACTTCAGATGATTTTACGATTGAATAAAACTTTCACGGAAATTCGGCGCGGATTTGAATTTCGTATGGAATTAAAAATAAACCTTCAATCTTTGATCCACAGTACGGTGCAAGTCGCGACTTTGAATATGTCTCAGTTATAAATAATTTTAAAAACCGTTTCTATGACGACCAGCTCCGTTTTCAATGTCAAAGATATTGGACATTGGGGTCAAAATCCGACATTAAATGTAATTTTTCCTGGAATTTCGGATTTTTCCCGGGCGTTGTACCCAATGACCTGTCTTCGTGACAAACTTCCGCGCTGCAGCACTCCTAGAAGTTTTATCTCAAATATATATATATATATATATATATATATATATATATATATATATATGGATGTCAACAAGGTGTTGGGATGAGGAAACCGTTCTCTCTCTGTAGCTGAAGAAGGAGTAGTTCCGAAAGCTTTACGTTTGTGATGTTTCTGTGTTTTTGTGTTATTTTACGTGTGTCGCTTCGACATCCCCGGGGCCTCGCCAACCTGAAGTCGTCTGATTGGTGAGTGCTCACTGGGTTTCCTCATCCCAACACCTTGTTGACATCCATATATTCATTTTACCTTTCCTTTTCCGTAAGTTGTTATATATATATATATAACCTTGTTGCCACCCTCATCACTACCTTTTCTTTTCCTTTAGTTTTATATATATATATATATATATATATATATATATATATATATATGCATGTCAACAAGGTGTTTGGATGAGGAAACCCAGTGAACACTCACCAATCAGACGACTTCAGGTTGGCGAGGCCTCGGGGATGTCGAAGCGACACACGTAAAAGAACACTAAAACACAGAAACATCACAAACGTAGAAGCTTTCGGAATTATTCCTTCATCAGCTACATATATATATATATATATATATATGTAAAAAGCAGTTATTTAAAATGATGCACATTATATATACAATAAGTAGATGCCCGTTTAAATTCATTCATTCATTTATATTTTATTTACTCTCCATTACAATACTTCTATTTTTACTTTCTCCATACATGCGTAGTATAGGGGAAAGTATTGCATTCATGAAATAAATCGACTTCGGGATTTCAACGGAAATACACGTTTTGAGGTCCCCTTGAGCACGTTTTGACCATTTTATCGATGGTGTCTGTGTGTGTGTGTGCGCGCGCGCGAGTGTCTCTGGATGATAGCTTTCTTGTGGGTGCTCTAACTCAAAATCTATTAATCAGGTCAACGCGAAATTTTATATTTAACATTTATATAAATGTCAGAAAAAATGATTAGCTTTTAGTAAAAATCGGTCTAACGGAAGTGGGTGTTTACTCTTGTCACTTATCCGTTATTTTGAAATATTTACAGTAATATTTTATAAATGTAAAAATGTGCTTGAATAAAAGTTGCGGAAAATATAAACTTCTATAATATTTGTTTGAAACATTTTTCCATATAATGCATTGTTTAAGAGATATCTTATATTTATAGCCGCCACCACCACGCCACCTACCGACGACTATTGTTAACAATTGACGCTTAGTTACGTCTTAGTAACGCTCCTTTTTCTTTTCCTAATTGTTGGACTTTTGTTGCTATATCCAATTTCAGAAGGCTATAGTTTGAGTTTATTACTGTTTTTTGTCATTTCTAAAAATTTCTCGGTTTCTTAAAACATTTATTATTATCTAACCTATTACCTTGGTAGAATGTTCAGTAAAAATGGTGGAGTAGATGGGGAAATCAAAAGGAGAGTGAATGCTGGTAGGAAGGTGGCAGGGAGTGTGTGGTCGATTGCAAAGAATGAATGGCTGTCAAAAGAAGCGAAAATGTCTGTATACAAGAGTGTTTTAATGCCTACCTTGCTGTATGGCAGTGAAACATGGGTGCGTCAGGAGAAGCATAAAAGTAGTTTGAATGCGGTTGGGACGGGATGCGTGAGAATAGTTTGTGGGAAATCAAGGAGGGACAAAGTAAGGAATAATTGGGTGATGAACGAATGTGGTATTAAAGCTAGTGTGACTGATCTGCATGAGAGAGGTCTGCTGAGGTGGTCCGGGCATGTAGAAAGAATGGAGGTGAGTAGAATCGCCAAGCAGATATATGAAGGAAGGGTGAATGGCGAGAGAGGGAGAGGCAGACCGCGCAGGACTTGGCTGGATGTGGTTGGCGAGACTCTGGGAAAAATGGACGTGAAAAGTATGAGGAATAAAAGGAAATTTGCGACTCAGTGTATGAGCGTAAGTGAAGCAAAAGTTGCGCGCGAGGATAGAAGTGTGTGGAGGAAGGTGGTGGGTTGGAAATTGGGAGACAGACAGACTTGCCACGCGAGGGAAAGCGTCAAGGTGTGTTGTTTTTTTGTTATCTAACCTATTTGGAATTGTTAGAAATATTACAGATGTGGAGAAAGTCATGTGGTGACCACACCAGGTTTTTTTTCATGGCAGGCAATTTACACGGAACCGGCGACAATTCACCAAGATTACATCGAATTTTCCGCGATCAAAAACTTATCTGTTTAATCGATTCGTTTCCTGTTAAAAATAAAAACGATATGGAATGATGACAAAACTTTCATTCTTTTAGGGGGTTGTTGTTTCCTCTACGAAGTAACTTTATTACGCGAATGATTTATGTTCCACATTCGAATGTATTCCTTCTCGCATCCAACGCCAGGAATGTTGTTCGCATCGGTTGCTGTGAAAATAGATTTTCCTCTCCTTCCTTCTCCCTCTCTCGTATTGTTAAAAGCATTCAATACACGCTTTCACCCGTAATGAATGACACAACAATAGGATTTCGAGGTTTGACAATGCAATTGGTTGTCAAGGCAACAGCGAGCTGTTTAAAACGGCGAGATTTTTCCCAAAATCAAACGGTTAACGTGATGGATTTCGAACTGAAGGCGAAAAAATACGAATTTAATAGGGAACTTTAAATTGTTTTTATTTGGAACGGTCTTAAATACGTACTTCGTAGGTAATATTTCTCGTTTAAATTCTTTTTTAAAAGTTTATTTCAACAAACTCCCCCACTGGTTAGGAAATTGAGATTTGGCAAGGAATACTTCTTTTGACGCATTTTAAAAGTCTTCAGCGGAAAATGAATTCCGAACGTATAATACCCGGGTTTGAATCCAGGTGCTCCGTTTGAATACCATGGAAACGCCAAGGATTGTTTAATTTTCCATTTATAAATCATTATTTGTAATATTCGTACAATCCCGATATTTTTAACCAAGTGACACTCGTAAAAGTTTGAGAATCAGTTTTCCTAACTTTGATTTTAGTTGTTATCTGTCCGCAAATTAGTGTTTTAACCCATAAAAATGTTACGTTTTTTTCGATGGGAAAAAATCCATCGTAGTCGTCATGGCAACGGTAACTTAGAAGTTTTCCCGCGCTACCGCGCATTTCCTAATGGGGCTGGAATTGATTGATTTTACTTATTTACAACTTCAATTGTTTAATTATTGGAAATTGACCGCGAAGATACTAATTGAAACTAATGGAGTTGGAATTGATTGATTATACTTTTCACAGTCTCATTATTTATTTAATATATGAATAAATAATCAAGGTTAAATGGACGATTAGTTGTTGAAAATATACATAACAATTTTTTTTATTTATTTCCATGCGGCCCCTAAACAGCCGTAATCGGCCTTTTACAAGGGGCTCATTAACATAATAACAAGGACTATCACAAACATCCATGCCCTAGGTGAAGAAAAACCCACCTAAATTGTTACAGAAAGATTTAAAACATTGTTTCATTAAGGATTTTAATGATATAGATAAATTCCAAAGCGTTTTCAACTGGAGTTTCAGCTAAATAATATAATTATTTACTCAATCTTCCCTAAATTTCTTTTTATTATTTATCTTGTCGATAAAAATTAATCGTTGCCCAATGCCAAGAAATTAGCACGATTTGACATTCGCCGATAGATGGCGGGATTTGATGGTTCATTTTTCTCGCCCGATGCTTGAAAAAGTCATCGGGTACGAATCCTGCGCGAGTAGGATTTTTCTCAAGGTCACCCGGCCCCCTGTTTGCGTAGTTTGAGGAGACCGCGCAAATTCAGCTGTTCCGTCCTTCGGAAGGGGCGTTAAGCCGTTGGCCCCCCCCCCTGGTGTTCTTCGTAAGAGCAGGCAAATGCCGGCACCGGGTTTGCCCTCCTCCCTTCCCCGGGTATTCATTGCACTACCTCTGAGATACCCATTTGTGCTGTAAGAGAGGCGAATTGGGTGGGCATTCAATCTCTAAGAAACTCCAGATTTAATTTTTATCCAGTACGCCGAGACATTGACATTTTTCAATGCGGCCCACCGAAATCTTCTTTGCCACCGATTTGGCCTGCCAGCAGATAAGGATGTGCACCACTGCATCAGACTATGCCGAATTCGAGTCCAACAATAGTCGTTGCTACGGCAATATTCTCGTAGCGAGCAACAAACCTGCAAAACTCTCCTATTTACGCGAAATTCGAAGGAATAAGACCTATAATTCAAATTCTTCGATAAAAATTAGAATCTTTATTCCTTTCCTCAGAGAATAGTACATACCCCGCTCCGATATTACATTTATATGATATTTTAATGTGCGAGAGAAAATTACCCTGCGCGATGGATTTCAGATTTCCCATGTAAATTTAAATGGGAAAGATATAGTTCCTGGAATCGAACCCGGGACTTGGCTCAAATGTTAATAAGTGGTGACGGACAGACGTACAGACACAACGACGAAACCATAAATGAAAAAATGTTTCAAACAAAGGTTGTATAAAATGAAATTTCCTACAACTTTTATTCTGGTGTATTTTTACATTTATCAAATATTATAGCAAATATTTCAAAATAACGGATAAGTGACAAGAGTAAAAATCCACTTCCGGTGTACCGATTTTTACGAAAAACTAATCAGGTCTTCTAACCTTTATAATAATGTTAAATATTAAATTTCGCGTTGACCTGATTAATGGTTTTTGAATTAGATCGCCCCAAAAAAATCTATCACATACAGACAGATATCATCGAGAAAATGTTCAAAACGTGTTCAGGGGACCTTGAAACCTGTATTTCCGTTGAAATATCGAATTCGATTTTTTTCATGGAAACAATACTTTATACTTCGTATGCGGGGAAAGTAATATATAGCAAAAGAACAGTTCTACAGGTTTTATATGATAATTATTTTGATACGACTGATATTTAACGAGATATGAGGGAAAGTAATTTTTTTGTCACTAGCAAAGTGGTACCCCTGATTGGGTTACGTGAGTCAGTTTTATGGTTTTCATTTTGTCCTTGACTGTAATTCCTTTAAGGTCGAATTCCATAAAAATTCGTTTCTTAGAAGCCGAGAACGGAGTCGCGGATTTACGGACAGACAGACATCAGCTAATGGGCGCTCATACCGGAAACGAAACTCATCCAAAAATTTGATAAAAAAGAACTTTTAAAAGTTGTGGTTTTTAGAAGTTTGAAGACGACATTAGAATATTACATATGCCACAATTTTTTCTAATCTTTCTTACCTTTTTCTCTTTTCATTTGTTATTCATCTGTCCATATTCCTTCCTTCTTCATCATTTCTTCTTTATTTCGCCATTCTCACAATTACTCTCCTTCCTTCTTTAATCTTCCATTCCTCTCTTTTCTCTCCTCCATCTTTCCAATATCATTTCTTACCTCTTTCTTGATCTCATTTCTCTCCTATCCATCTCATCATCTTACATTTCTTCTCTCTTCCTCCTTTCTCTACCTATCTGTTTCCTCTATCTCTTTCTCCCATTCTCTCTCTCTCCATTCTTCTGTTTCCTTTCTCTTCCGGTTTCTCTCCCATTCTCCTCCCTCTCACTCTCTCAACCTTTGTCCTTCTTTTTCCTCTATCTCCATTCTTATCTTTCTCAATTTCTCTCTCACTCTAACCTATCTCTCCCTTCCTTTCTTTCTCCATTCCTCCTCAACTTTCCTTTCCTCCTCTTTCACTCATTACCACTTTCTTTCTCTCTCTCACTCTCTACCGTTTTCTCCCACTCCCTCTGCCTCCACTTTCCTTCTCAACTGCTTTCTCTCAGTCACACATCAGACTTATGTCAGTATTCCCCCACCTTTCAACGTCTTTCTCCTTCCCTTAACATCCCCCCTGCATCAATATCCCTTCCTCGCTCCCATCCTCTCTTCCTACTTTCCTCTGCCTCTTTTCCACTCCAATCTTCCTCTCACCCTTCCTCGCTTCCTCTCTCTCTCTCTCTTCCTCTCTTTCTCCATCACCCTCCCATTCTCATATCTCCCTCATTTCCTCTCTCTACCTCTCCATTCCCGTCTCTCTTCAACTGTTTCTCCATTCCCCTTCCCCTCCCTCATTCTCTCTTCCACTCCCTCTCATTCCCACTCCCGTTCTCCTTTCTTTCTCCCTTCCTCTCTCAACTTCTCGGCATTCCTCTATCACTTCTCTGTCTCTCTTCTTCTGTCTATTTCTTCCTCTGTCTTTCTCTTCCTATCTTTCTCCATCACCCTCCCATTCTCATATCTCTCCCTTCCTCTCTCTTCCATTCTCCACTCCTCCGTCTTTCTCTTCCTCTCTTCTCCATTCCCCTTCTCTCATTCCCTCCTTCTCCTTAACCCTCCCTCTCTTCATCCTTTCTCCCTTCCCCTCATTACCTCTCAATTCCTCTGTCTCTTCTCTTCTCCTCCTGCATCCCACTTTCGCTCTCTTCCTCTCTTTCTCCTTCCCGCTAGCACTCTCATTCATCCATCCCGTCCTCTCTCTACATCTCTACCATTCCTCTCTCTTTCTCCTTCCCCCCTCGCTCTCATTTCTCTCTCTCCCTTCCTCTCTCCTTTCCTGTCTCTCCCTTTCTCCCTCTCCCTCCCACTCTCCTTTTTTCTCCACTCCTATCTCTACCTCTCTCCCTTCTCCTCTTCCCTTTCTCCTCCGCTATCCTCTTTCTCTATCCTCCTTTTCTCCCATTCTCCTTCTATACCACTCCTACCCCCTTTTATCTCCCACTTACTTTAATTCACTCCTTCCTCTTCCCATCCCAAATCTCTCTCCCTCTTTCTCACATGCATTATTCTTATTTCAACTCTTTTTCCATACCTTTACTTCTCATCTCTTCAGTCTCCCTCCCCCCCCCCCCCACGCCGCCTTTCTACGTCTTTCTCTTTCCCTTAACATCCCCCCCCCCACTCCCTCCCTCCTTTCCAACACACCACGCTTCAGATGACCCTTCTTCTTCTTCTACCCCCCCCCTCCCCCCTTCGATCCCCTCCCCTCCCTTCCCTCCCCCCCCTCCCCTCCTCTCTCTCCCCCTCCTCCTCTCTCTAATATCCCTCTTACAAAAACCGGAAGCTCCCAAACCATCCCCTTTTGTCCGCCCATAAATAATCGATTTAATTCGAGTTATCGCTATCTGCACCCTTCTCCCACTCTCTCCCTCTCTCTCACTCTTAATCTATCTCTCTCTCTCTCTCTCTTTCTCGTCTCAGACATTGATCCGTTTGAGAGCGTGGGGTAGGAAGGTGGGGGTAGACATGGGGGGGACAATTCTTGGACGGTGCGCACACACACACACACACACACACACACGTAAAAAGGGGAGCGGAGGATTCTAATTCGCCTTTTCGCGTTTCATCTGTTTTCAAACATGGCGGACCTCTTCCCTTTTCTTTGTTTTGTGTTTTGTTTTTTTTTATCCCCCCCCTAGCGTGTGGAAAGAGAAGGAGGAAAAAATTGTCTGGGTTTTTTTTTACGTTCTCTCTCTCTCTCTGCGAGAGAGGATTTGAAAAGGTGGAGGGGAGGAGATGTGTTTAAGTTTATTTCGTTTGAGGGGTCGATGGAGTTCGTTTGGTACTGCGATTTCTTATTAATTAAGTAGATGCGTCATTTCGACTGTGTGTATATATAAATAAATAAATAAATAAATAAATAAATAAATATATATCATCATCATCATAGGTAGTCTGTCCGTAGACAGGTCCGTGATTATTCATGGTTAAACCTGGTTCTCCATATACTCCTATTTTCCGCTGTCCTCTTCATATCTTGATAACTCTCTTTCCCTTTCAAATCGTCTATTAGCTGATACCTTTTCCTACCTCTTTCCCTTTTCCCATCTAGTTTTCCTTCTAACACATCTTTAATCATACTCTCTCTCCTCATGTAATGTCCAACCCAGTTAGCCTTCCTCTTTCTGATAGTCTGTATAATCATTCGCTTCTCTCCTATTCTTTGTAGCACTTCATCGTTTTTCATCCTATCTGTCCATTTTATCTTCAGCATTCTCCTCCAAGTCCACATTTCAAAGCTTTCCAAGTATTTGATGTCATTTTTCCTTAGCGTCCATGTTTCTGCCCCATACAATGCTATACTCCATACGTAGCATTTTATCAACTTCTTGCGGATATCTTCCCTTATATTCCCTGTAAGTAGTTGTTTCTTTCTCCTGAAAGCCGCTTTTGCTTTTCCTATTCTAGTTTTGATCTCATCCGTACATTTTGCCTCTCGTGTTATGATACTTCCAAGGTATTTATATTCTGAAACTTGTTCTAATGGCTTTCCCCCAATAGTTATGTTCAGATTCTCTTCTTTACCCGATATTCGAATGACCTTGGATTTTTCTGTATTTATTTCCATACCGTATTTTCTACCTGTTATCACTAGTCTATTTATCATTTTTTGTAGTTCCTCTTCCTTTCTTGCTAGAAGTACTTGATCATCTGCGTATTTTACTGTTCTTATAATCCTTCCTCCAATTTTGAAATCTCCTGTGCCATCTAAAGCTTCTTGCATTAGACTTTCTCCATATATATTGAATAGGGTTGGCGATAGGCAGCAGCCTTGTCTTACTCCTCTACCGATATTTATTCCGCAGGTGTCCACATTCTCAAACCTGACCTTTACAACTTGATTCTCATATAGATTCCTAATCAGTCTCCTATCTTTCCAGTCTACACCTATATCCTTTAATATCTTCATCAACTTTACCCAATTTACTCTATCAAAGGCCTTCTGCCAGTCTACGAAACATGCGCAGATATCTTGACTGTATTCTATTGCCCTTTCTGATATGATTCTAACTACTCCTATAGCATCTCTAGTTCCTCGTCCTTTTCTGAAACCGAATTGATCTTCCCCTATTATTTCTTCTGCCTTTTTCTCCAGCCTTTTATTAAGAATCCTCGTGATGATCTTCGATGTGTGTGACAGAATATATATATATATATATATATATATATATATATATATATATATATATAGCTGAAGAAGGAGTAGTTCCGAAAGCTTTACGTTTGTGATGTTTCTGTGTTTTTTTGTTATTTTACGTGTGTCGCTTCGACATCCCCGGGGCCTCGCCAACCTGAAGTCGTCTGATTGGTGAGTGCTCACTGGGTTTCCTCATCCCAACACCTTGTTGACATCCATATATATATATATATATATATATATATATATATATATATATATATATATATATATGTTTGCGTATAAAGCAATACCTCCTATAACACGTCATAACTCTTATCTGTAACAGTGATTTCCGGCCTCTCCACATGCGTCGCCACAGTCGAGCTTGACAGGAAGATTTAGCTTATTATTTTTACTGGTATAAAAGTCAGTCAATATGGCTGGAAGGTATATATTATTTGATGTTTAACTTGTATAATCTCGCACTGAGAGAACAATGGGATATCGATGACGACAATGGAAAAGGTTGCCGTGGAAAATCCTCGCGGGGATCGATAATCGTCGCCAAAATAAGTCATTTTAAAATAGTTACGTTCGAACGTTTTTTGCGGACTCCCGTGAGTCAAACGGCGATATGATTAACCGACGACGTTCATTTTTCTTTGAAATAGTTCCGGTTTGGAGATCTAGGATCAATTTCTCCGATTGTTACGGGAAAAATGACGGAAGCTTTGCAGGTCGCTAAATTGATCTTTACACGTGTTATATTTATAGGTATTTATAGGAAAAAGAAATTATCTGTTGTTGGAGACGAATCCGGGCATTTTCTGGCAATTATTTTATGCATGTGACAATTCTGAGGAAAATAAACTGACGTGGGCAACACATGATTTTCTCCATATTTACATGGCAGATTACATGTTGTTAGCTCTGGGATCGTTGTCAATATTTACTTCCGGTTGACAATTAAGAAAATAAAAAGGAGCGTTACCAAGACGTAACTAAGCGTCAATTGTTAACAATAGTCTTCGGTAGGTGGCGTGGTGGTGGCACCTAAAAATATAAGATATCTCTTAAACAATGCATTATATGGGAAAATGTGTCAAACAAAGGTTGTAGAAAATTAAATTTCCTACAACTTTTATTCCGATACATTTTTAGATTTATCAAATATTAAAGGAAATATTTTAAAATAACGGATAAGTGACAAGAGCAAACACCAACTTCCAGTACACCGATTTTTACCAAAAACTAATCAGATCTTTTAACTATTATAAAAATGTTAAATATTCAACTTTGCGTTGACTTGATTAATAGTTTTTGAGTTAGAGCGGCCACAAAAATCTATCACGTACAGAGAGGCAGACGCACAGACATCATCGAGAATGTACTCAAAACGTGTTGAGGGGACCTTAAAACATGCATTTCCGTTGAAATTTCGAATTCGATTTTTTCTTGAAAACAATACAATACAATATACTTCGTATATGGAGAAAGTAAAAATGAGTAGCCCTTTCCTTTCGAAACTATTCTAACATTGAATATCTTCGGACAATTTTACTAAGTTATTCTCCATCGGAATGGTTAAATACATACACTCATAAATTTTTAGACACAGAATACCCCAGAAAGAAAGTAAGCTATCGTTTTTCACAAGTCTTAATTATTATCATAATAGGTTTACCTCTATCTATGGTGAGCTGGATAAATAATTATCTTTCGTATGTAGCAGTTCTCTTTGTCTTTATGATGTCTAATATCTGTAATTTTGTCTATTTACCTGCATTTTAGGATGTTTAATAAGGGCATTAAGTGGCTACTTATACTTTATGTTAGAAAGTTTTTGATTAATTTCCCTTTTTAGCATGTTTTCCAGGATGGAAATATGCTTGTAGTTTTCTCCTTGTGTCTGTCTGTACGTCCCCCCCCCATATTAACTTTTGAACCAATGGGACCGATGATTTTCATGAGACTTTTAGGAAATGTCTTGCTAGATAGATCGAGCTCCCTAGGATATTTTCCGTTGCGAAGATTTTTAAAGCCCCGGGTTCGATTCCAGGAACCATCCTTCCCGTTTTGAATTACGTGGCAAATCTGCAAAATCCATCCTGCAGGGTTATTTTCTCTCGAACATTAAAATATCTTAGAATTGTAATATCGGAGCGAGTTTTGCACTATTCTCCGAGGAAAGGAATGAAGATTCTAATTTTTATCGTGAAATTTTGCTCATCGATTGTATTCCTTAGGAATTTGCGTAAATACTGGCGATTTTGCAGTTTTTATCACTCATTACGAGAGCGTTGCCATAGCAACGGCTATTGTTGGACTCGGATTCGGTCTCATTATATATCGACGACTCTTACAGAGGAGGAGGAGGATATAGGAGGATACTAATGTTTAGGCACTTCCAGATGAGCTGGTGGTTCGAAACTTTTTTCTTAGGTAGGATTTTGTGCAAAACCGACAGAAAAAAACGAAAATCTTGAAAAAGTGCAACAATGCGGCCGCTAAAAATTCGCAATTGTTCAAACAAATTTTCAAGTTTTATGTATTTCCGAATGCGCCACGAAGTTGAAATTTTTTTTATAAGTAGAATTCTTAAAAAAAAAACGAAATATGGATTATACAAATTTCGATATTTTAATTTGTTTGGCAGTTAAAAATTCTTAAAGTTTGAACAAATAGATAACTGTTTAGGTACTACGGGATGAGTTAGGAAGCAGAAATTTTCAAATTATTTACAGAGTAGTGAATTTGGTCTAATGAACATTTCACTTTTACCATATATGAATTGTGGCGGCCGTTAAAAATTATTTAAATTTAAACAATTAGAAAATATTATTTCACTTCTAGAAGTGCTTACAACTTTAAAATTTGGCTAAAATGTGTAGCATCACTACCCCATAATGAAGAAAGTGTCAAATTTTAAAAATTGCAACATTTGGGGATTGTTTCAAACTATTATTTTCACATGTGGGAAAAACGAAAATCGCTGCGGAGGTGAAATGTTTAGAATTAAAAAAATATTTGTAATGATGAAATGTCTGTCTAAAAAATGAATATTCTTTCAATTTGAGATTAAATGCTTGCAGTATGCAAGCACCAACCTACACGCGTTATTTTGCCGCACGAATACGCGTGATCAATTTAGTATTCCGTTCGAATGTATTTGTAATATTTTATGTAACGGTAAATTATAAATTTTTGGAACACAAAGATAGCTACATACCCGCGATGGCTTTAAAGCTATTAAACCCAATATAAGTATTAAATAAATGATTAATTGTTAAGTAGACATCGTAAGTTCTCTTTGAATCTTCTTGTTCCTTCCTCCTTTTATCGTTTCTTTTACGGTATTCTTCCACCTTGTCCATTTGCTTCATCACCCACGCCTTCTTCTCCATTCCTACTCTACCTTTATTCCTTTGGAGTTACTTTCGTCTTCTTTTTCTTTCTCTATTCCTTCTCCCTGCTTCTCATATATCCTTTTCCCTTCGTTCCTCTTCCTTAAATATTTTTCTTCTCGTGTTTTTCTCTCCCCATCTCTCTCTCTCTCTCTCTCCTTATTTCTTGCTCTTTTCGTCTTCCTCTGTCTCTCTCTCTCTCCCTTGTTCCATTCTCTCTTTCTTAATACTGGCTTCTTCATTTTTCATCTTCATCTCTTCATCTTGTACTCCGTCTTTAGGCGTTCTTTGCCTGCGAGGCAGTAACAGCAGAACTCCCCTGTCCTCCCGTCCAACATGACTTTCACCTCCCGAACCGCTGGACGGATTTTATTTAAATTGAGTTGGAACGTTCGTCATTTAAATTTATCGCCAAAATTGTGATTTTTTAACGAAATCCGTCGATTAGAACTCATATTTTTACATAATTGCTTGAATCAACTTTTTACTCGTATCTCGTCAAATGACATCCGTCAATCAAACAATGATGCATCCGACTTTTAATCTCCCTAGCTCTTATACGATCTTCAAAGGTATGGGATTTAAATAAATTTATTCCGATAGAGGACAGCATTTACTGTGAGGAAGTCCGCGGGACCACATACGAGCTACAGTTTACGGAGATCGAAATCCTAGAAGATCACGCGAAAAACACCTCATATTTTTACCTTTTTGGGCGCTTTAACTCAAAAACTATTAATCAGGTCAACGCGAAATTTTATATTTAACGTTTTCATAATAGTCGAAAGATCTGATTAGTTTTTGGTAAAAAACGGTGTAACGGAAGCGGGTGTTTACTCTTGTCACTTATCCGTTATTTTGAAATAGTTGCTTTAATATTTGATAAATGTAAAAATATACTGGAATAAAATTTGTAGAAAATTTTATTTTCTACAATCTTTGTTTAGTACATTTTTCTATATAATGCATTGTTTAAGAGATATCTTATATTTTTAGCTGCCACCACCGCGCCACCTACCGAAGACTATTGTTAACAATTGACGCTTAGTTACGTCTTAGCAACGCTCCTTTTTCTTTTCTTTATTGTCAACCGGAAGCAAATATTGACAGCGATCGCAGACCAAACAGCATGTAGTTTGCCATAAAAATATGGAGAAGGTCATGTGTTGCCCACATGTTTATTTTTTCTTGTCACCTATGCGCTTCGTTGTTGCTTGTGCGATCTTGGAACAGTTTCTTTCCATCTGCCTCTGTGTTCCTTGTAATTTTTCCCTCCCTCTTTTACTCCGTCTTTCTGATTCTTTCTTGCCCTTTATCCTCTCCCCCCTCTCTCTTTCCCCAGCCTTTTAAGTTATGGTTATTATCGCTTTCATTTGTTAATTCTCCTACTCTAGATATCCATCTCCCTTTTCTTCCGACTTTTTTTATCTGGCGTGTTCATTGACCATTTTTTGTTTTCCTCCCTCCGATTGATATCTAGTTCTCCATATTTTAATTTAGTCTTTTTCATCCTTTCGTTTTTACCTCCCTTTCGTTCTCTCTCTCTCTATCTGCCTTCTTATGCTTCGGTTTTGTGTAACTCATTTCTTAATCTTTCTCTATTTACTGTGCCATGTTTTTCATCCGATAGTTTTTATTTTTCTACTGGTGGTACCCGGAAAAATACCTTTTTGCGAAGTCAGTCGGAAATCTGCGTGTTTACAAGTAATAATTGCCAATTTCTCCTAATAAAATTAGACAACTGAAGCTATGAATGTCATGTTTGTTTTTATAATTTATATGTGTGCAATTTTAGTTGCTTCTACCTTACGGGAAAGGTAACATTCCGGTATTTAAATAAAGAGAGAAGATTTTTTTTCTTTTGGTCAATCGTTAAAAATGCCCACAGCCCACAAGTAATCTTCTGAATAACAATAATCTTTAATTATTAACGTTGGAATCTATTAATTTTGACATTAAGCGGATAACGCAAATCTTTTGCCTATTTGAAGGCTTAAATAGACGCTAATTCAATCGGATGCAACAATTTTATTCGCCTTGACAACGCCCGGAAAGAGTACGAAAGAGCCATAAAATTTCGAAAAAAATGCGTGTTTCTGACAAATTCTTCCGTGTAACAACTAAAACATTGCAAGAATAAGATATTTTATAGTTTCAGCCGTCGAATAAAACAAAAACGGGGAATTTTGGTCCACATTTACATATTTTAATGAATGAATGAAGTAAACCTTACGACTTGAAAAATCGTAAACTTATGGGGAATTATAATCGTCTCCCGGAGTCAAATCCGGGACACTTACGTAAACGAAAATAATTTTTCCTGGGTCTCCTAGATGGCAGAAACAGCATTTCTCTATGACTTACTTTTCAAGAGATAGATGGGGGGATGGACGGACGGACAGACATGGAGTAATTATGTATAAAGATACTAAATGAATTAGCTCGTTTAGAACGGGCTTTGTAATCGAACGGTATAAAAAGAAATTAGACAATTTTATTATAAAATTATAATATAGCAATCCTATCAAAATTAGGTCGAACTGGATGAAGAAACGGCTGAGATATTGAGCTTGAAGTACAGAATTACCAAGTGACCAAGTGGATAAGGGTTTTATTAGACTGATTTTATTATATAATTATAGTATAACAATCAAACCAAATCTGGTCGAACTGACTGAAGAAACGGATGAATTATTGAGCGACAGGGACAGAATGACCAAGTTGCCAAGAGAATACGAATTTTATTATTGACTGATATTTCCCTTTCATTTCCGTCTGCATGTGATAGATTTTTGTGGGCGCTCTAACTCAAACACTATTAATCAGATCAACGCAAAATTTTATATTTAACGTTTTTATAAAAGTTGAAAGGTTTGGTTAGTTTTTGGTGAAAATCGGTCCACCGGAAGTTGGCGTTTACTCCTGTCACTCTTCCGTTATTTTGAAATATTTGCTTTAATATTTGATAAATCTAAAAATGTGCTCGAATAAATGTTGTAGGAAAGTTTATTTTCTACAACCTTTGTTCGATAAATTTTTCCATATAATGCATTATTTAAGAGATAGATCTTATATTTTTAGCTGCCACCACCACGCCACCTACCGACGACTATTGTTAACAATTGACGCTTAATTACGTCTTAGCTCTTGAGTTCATTTCCGTTCTTTCTCAAGTCGAAATTTCTCGCAGTTTCTTAAAATATCTATTATTATGTAACCTATTTTGAATTTTTAGAAATATTACAGATATGGAGAAAGTCATGTGGTGGCAACACCAGTCTATTCTTTTTCTATCGCCTATATTTTTCTAGTTTGAATTTTTATTTTTTCAATGTTTCAATTCCCTCTTTCATTCTTTCATTCACTTCTCTTTCTGTCAATCTTTGTCTCCTTATGCATTGGTTCCACCTAGAATATCTCATAACCTATTTCTTTTTTCTTATCCGATATTTTTGTCCGGTTTTCTTTTTATTATCTATCTCCTCCTGTTTTTATTGTTTTTTTTTATTCCTTCATTTCACCCTCTTTCTGCTTCCCTTCGCCTCCTTAAAACTTCGCCTTTAATCTAGCTTACTTATTAATATCTTCCAGTTTTTCCTAGTTTATGTTTAATTTTTTATCGTGTTTTTTATTCACTCTTTTGTTCGTTCATTTCTCTTTCTCTCTATCTCTCTTTGTCTTGTTATGCTTAGGTTATTTCTTAGTATCTTCCTTTATCCTATTCCTTATTTTTCTCACGTTTATATTTAATTATTTCCCGTGTTTTAATCCACACTTTTATCCGTTCATTTATTTATATATCTGTCTCTCTTTGCCTTGTTGTACTTCCGTTTTTATGTATCTTATTTATCAATTTTTCCCAGCTCCCATTTTTATCTAGTCTTCATTTTCAATACCTTTCTCTTCCATGATATAATTCAGTCTTTTCATTCCTTCATTTACTTCACTTTGTCTCTCATAGTCTTATGATTACTCTGTTTTTATCTAGCTTCCATCTTTTACTTTTCACAATTCCTGTTATTTTGCTGTTCCTTGTCCTTTGTTGTCCTCCTCCTCTACCCCTCTCTTCCTCCCCTCCTCTCCTCCTTCCATTCCTCCGTCCTGCTAATATCTTAGATGGACACTGTCCAGTTTCGGGCGACTCATAAATAACGACTTAGCATTTGATTCATTGCGAAGATATTCCGCCTTTCGCAAGCCTTTTCCTCTCCCTACGCTCCCCTCCTCCTCCTCTCCCCCCTCTTAACACCCTCTCCCTCCCTCCCTCCTTTTCTCCCCTTCTTTCCCCCTCTCTCTCCCTCTTTAGGTTCAAACTTTGATTTGTCCCCGTTTTCTCGCCCTGCCGAGTGGAATGGGAATGGCGACCATTTTCGCAGATAGGGAGAATATGCATACACAATCTTTTTGCTGGGGGAGGGAGGGAGGGAGGAGAGAGGGAGGGAGGAGAGATGGAGGGAGGAGAGAGGTATGGAGGAGAGAGGGAGGGAGAGAGGGGAGGAGGAGTGTGACGCTGAGTAGGGGAGGTAAATTTATGTCTTTTACTTTAAGACAGTCACAAACAATAGCGGGAATTAATTGTTTGGTTTTTCCCTCTCTCATTCTGTTTTCTCTCTCTCTTTCGCTTTCTTACTCTTCTCTCTCTCTCTCTCACTCAATCTTCGCACCTATTTTTCTCCCTTCTGTTATCTGTCTTTCGCTGTGTGTTCGTGTTAATTTTATTATCTCTTGTTTATTTTTGTCTTCCTTTCTGTCTTTCTCTTACTCTCTCTTCTTCGTGCTGTTTGTCTATTCCTTACTCTCTCTTTCTCTCTCTTCCTGTCCTATTCTCTTTCTTCCTGTTTCATTCTCTCTCTTCCTGTCTCTCACTTCTCTCTATCTCCTCCTCTCTCTTCCTCTCTCTCTTTTTCTCTCTCTCTTCCTCTCTCTCTGTTCCTCTCTCTATCTTCCTCTCTCTCTGTTCCTCTCTATCTTCCTTTCTCTTCCTCTCTTTCTTCCCCTCTCTCTTCCTTTCTCTCATCCTCTCTTTCTTCCTCTCTCTCTTCCTCTCTCTCTCTTCCTATCTCTCTCTTCCTTCATCTATCTTCCTCTCTCTCTTCTGCTCTCTCTCTTTTTCTCTTCCTCTCTCTCTCGTCCTCTCCCTTCCTCTCTTGCTCTCTCTCTTCTTCTCTCTCTTGCTCTCTCTTATCCTCTCTCTCTCTTCCTCTCTCTCATCCTCTCTCTCTTTTTCTTCCTCTCTCTTTTCCTCTCTCTCTTCCTCTCTCTTTTCATCTCTCTCTTCCTCTCTCTTCCTCTCTCTCTGTTCCTCTCTCTATCTTCCTCTCTCTCTTTCTTCCTCTCTCTCTTCCTTTCTCTCATCCTCTCTCTCTCTTTCTCTCTCTCTTCCTCTGTCTTACTCTCTCTCTTCCTTCATCTATCTTCCTCTCTCTCTTCTGCTCTCTCTCTTGCTCTCTCTCTTTTTCTCTTCCTCTCTCTCTCTTCCTCTCCCTTCCTCTCTTCCTCTCTCTCTTCCTCTCTCTCTTGCTCTCTCTTATCCTCTCTCTCTCTTCCTCTCTCTCTTCCTCTCTCTCATCCTCTCTCTCTTCCTCTCTCTCTTCTCCTCTTCCTCTTTCTCTCTTCCTCTCTCTATCTTCCTCTCTCTCTCTCTTCCTTTATCTATCTTCCTCTTTCTATCTTCCTCTCTCTCTCTTCCTCTAACCCTTTCTCTCTCTCTTCTCCTCCTATTTCTTCCTCTCACATCATCTATTTCTCCTGTCTTTTTTATACATATTTCCTATTATCTCTATTACCTCTCTCTATTTATTACTCTGTTCTCCAACCCTTTACACCTATTTTTTTCCATTCTGTCATGTCTTTAGCAAAGTATTCATGTTTATTTTATTCTCTCTTGTTTATTTTTGTCTTCCTTTCATCTTTCTCTTCCTCTCTTTATCTACCTCCCTCTTTCTTACCCTCTCTTCTCCCCTCCGCTCATTCTTCCTCTGTTCCTCTCTTTATTTCTCTCTCTTTTTATCTCTTTTTCTAAACCCCTTTCCTATTCTCTCTCTCTTACTCTTTGCGCCTTTTCCTCTCTCGTCTTTCCTCTATATTTTGCAATGCGTTCGTTTTCATTTTATTCTCTTGTTTATTTCTATTCCGTTTTCTCTCTTCCTACCTCCTTCATCTTCTCTTTATCTTCCCCTTTGTTTCTCGCCATTTCGCTCTACTCTCTTCCTCTTATTCTTTCTCTCTATACCTCTCTTCTATTTCTCTTTACACCTATTTATCTCCATTCTGCCATTTATTGAAAGTGTTTTTTTTTCTGTTTTATTCTCTAAAATTGTTTCATCTTCCTTTTCCTATTTCTATCAATTTATCTTCCTTTCAACGTTCCTCTCTTTCTTATTCTTGTATTCTTCTCTCTTCTCCGCTTTACTTCTGTCATTCCCTATCTCTTCCCCTATCTTTCTTTCTCTTGTTTTCCCTATCCTCCTCGATGCCTATTTCTTTCTATTCTATTACGCGAAATAAGAACGGGGTGGTGATGAAAAGAACAAGTGCGAATCGTTTAGTCGCGTGCTTCCGCGGGACGCGAGCGAGATGGTGTTGGAGAGATGGTTATGGGGGAAGGGGACGCGCGGGAGAGGGGAGGGAGAGGGGGGAGAGGGGGAGGGGGGAGAGGGGAGGAGAACAATAATTTCCCCTCTTACGTTGCCTCTTCGTAAGATCAATTGTCAATATTGGATGTTTAGGTCATTAATACGAGGATTTCCCTCGCGTCGCCGTCCCCACGCAAGACGCATGTCCCCTTCCCCCCCCCCCCCCAAGTTTATTTTTTGAAAAGTTTTTTTTTGTGTCATTACCGCTCTTTCTCTTTTTAACCGTTTTCTCTTTTAAGTTAGGGAGTAAGTTTAGGAATGTTTTTTTTTTTGGGCTTCGCTTTCATCATTTCCTTTTTCTTTTTTTTTAGGAATTTATACGCGCGCGTGGGGGGGGAGGAGAACGAGGCCTTTTTTGAATCATCTGGGGGGATGCTCTCTTTTTATCGATGCGTCGAAGTCGAACGTTTCGATATATTTCGATATATCGAAATTCATCGGCGATCCTGTGGTTTTTTGTGAGTGGTTTCTGTTTTGCAGGGCGGATTTAAGCGATTCCTCTATTAGGATCGTTTGTTCTCTCTCTCTCTCTATCTCGATATCATGAATTGGTACTCTCGACTGTTCAATATATCGAATTTTCTTTTGTCGCCTCTGTTATTTTCGAAAGAATTTTGGTTATATTCATATTTGTCAGTGGCTTCCTCTCGGAGTTTAGTTCGATGTATCGAAATTTCTAGGCGTTCCGGTACACGTTTGCCATGGTTTCTGGTTGTATAGGCGTTTTATTGCTTCCTCCACATCGTGTTCTTCGATAGGTCGATCCTTCATTATCGTTGGTTGACATCGAAATCTTGATGCTATTCTACATAAATTTCGGGATCATCTTGTTTTATGAGCGTTCGCGGTAATCGAGGTTGTTCGATACTTTCGACACGTGGATTGCTTCGGCTAACAATCGATATTTCAGGGAAACCGTTTCTTATTCGATATATCGAAGATATCCATGCTAGCCAGTTAAGAGTTTTAGATGCTCGGAATCTTTTCGTCTCGTACTTAATGTCGATATATCGAATGCGACCGAAAATACATTGACGAGCGATTTACTGTCGGTGGCATCGATGTTCGATGGACGGATGCTTTTAACGCATGGAATATTTATGCTCTTTCGCAAAAGTAAGCGCTTCCAATCTTTACATAGGTGTTTAATATATGTTAACACGATTACGTTCGAATTATCCTAGATAAAATTTATTGTAATGTTGTCCAAAATCGATGGACCGTGGTTAAAATAGTCGCCGTTTCTTTTTCTTGGAAGTTCGATAGATCGGACGTGCGATTTTTCGAGTTATCGATTGGAGGATATTTCGATTTTTCGGTGAATCGATCGTTCGATATTTTTGTATTTTTTCGATTATTTTTCCCCATCGAATTGCGCCAGGAAAGAGTGCTTTGGGGTGATTGCTATTTATAAGCATCAAATATTCGAACTAAACGGATTTCTTCGGCGTTTTTAGGCCGTTCGAATAAATCTCGAGCTTTTAAAAAAAATAAATAATAAAGTATCGACTCAAACTTATCGACTCTCTCGAGCTATGTCCGATCCTAATGTATGCTTAGGTAGTCGAAAATCTACACACACGGGTTTGTATGTTAAGACGCCTGTGTGTATGTATGTTTGTCAGTCTGTAATTTCTGGGCTTTGCTCCTTTTGACGTCACCCCATTTTACCGTTCCCCTTCCCGCGTCAGCCTAAAAACCCACGCCAAGCAATCCTTCACCCCCTTCCCCTCTGTCTCTCCTTCTATCTCCATCCCCCCATCTCCCCCTCCTCTTTTCTCTCCCTCTCCATTTCCACATCCTTTCTTCTAAAAAAATGAAGGATTTCCAACCATCCGCTTCTATCCTTTTTCCCACTCCACTTTTCCCCTCACTCCCTCCCCTCTCTTTCCTCCCTCCATCACCCTCTCTCTCTCTCCCTCCTTCTATCTTGAAATCCTTCCCTTCCTATCTTTTCTACCACCACCCCATCTTTCCTTCATCCCCTCACTACCTCCTCCCTCTTTCCTTCCTCTCTCTTCCCTCCCTTTCTTCCTCCTTTTTCTCCCTCCATTTTACTTTACCTCTCTCTCCTTCCATCTCTTGACTCAATTTCTTTAAAAAAAGGAGGGATTTTCACCTTTCCCTTCCTATCCTCTTTCTCCCTAATTTCCTCCCCTCCCTTTCTCCTCTCTACAACCCTTATTCACTCCTTTTTCTCTCCTTCATCTCCCCACATCTTTTCTTCTTAAAAAAGTATTCCTACCCTTCCCTTCCTATCTTTTTTCTCCCCACCTCCCTCCCTCTCCCTCCCTCCATCTCCCTCCCTGCCTCTCCCTCCCTCCCTCTTCCTCCCTCTACCTCCCTCTCCTTCCCTCTCCCTCCATCCCTCCCTCTCCCTTCCTTTACCTCCCTCTCCCTCCCTCCCTCTCTCCTTTCTCTCTTCTCTCCCTCCATTTCTCCTCCTCATTCCCCTCTACATCATTTCTTCTAAAAAAGGATTTCCGCCCTACCATTCCTATCCTTTTACCCACTCCACCTATACTTCTCCTTCCTCCCTCCCTTTCTCCCTCCTTTTCCTCCCTCTCTCTCCCTCCTTCCATCTCTTCATCCTTTCTTCCAAAAAATGAAGCATTTCCAACATTCCCCTCTATCCTTTTTTCCACCTCCCTCCCTCCTCCCTCCCTTTCTCCCTCCTTTTTCTCCCTCTCTCTCTCTTTCCCCCCTCCTAACCCGCCTCCCAACACTGTTTGATATATGAGTAATTATGAAGTCTGCTAATCGTGAAGCATGGTATGGTTTGGTCCTTATCCCAGCTTCCCTTCCTCCCTCCCTCTCCCTCTCTTCCCCTCCCTTCCCCTCCCTCCTTTCCCCTTCCTCCCTCCCTCCCCCACTACCTCTTCATATCTCCCTAGGAACCTCAATGTATCAGTAACTCTACATAAGTCATTCTCGCTGTCACTGGTCTTACAATTTCGCCTGGCTTGAGAGTCGATAATGTTTCCCTCGCCCTTCCCTTCTTCGTCCCTCTTCCTGTTCGGGGTCTCCCTTTTAACCTCTTTCTCATCCCCTCTCTCTCTCTCTCTTTATTTATTCCCCCTCGAATTTCTTTTATTTCCCCCTTCTATCACTTTCTTTCGCTCGCTGTTCTCTCGTTTCTTTGATCTCCCTTCTCGTATTTCTTTTAATTTCCTTCCTTTCTCCTCACTTTCCCTTACCGTTCTTCTATCTTTTCTATAATTTCTCTCTTCTATTCTTGCTTCTATTTCATTCTTTTCTCCTTTCTCTTCTTTGGTTCCTTTCTCCTTTCTTTTCTTTCGTTCTTTTTTTCCTTTCTTTCGCTCGCTGTTCCTCATTTATTTCTTAAATTACTCTCTTCTCTTCTTGCTTTTCTTTCGTTCTTTTCTCCTTTCTTTTCTTACTTTCTTTTCTCCTTTCATTTCTTTCGTTCTTTTCTCCTTTCTTTTCCTTGCTGTTCTTCTCTCCTTTCTATAATTTCTCTCTTCTCTTCTTCCATTTCTTTCGTTCTTTTCTCCTTTCTTTTCTTTCGTTCTTTTTTCCTTTCTTTTCTTTCGTTCTTTTCTCCTTTCTTTTCTTTGGTTCTTTTTTCCTTTCTTTTCTTTCGTTCTTTTCTCCTTTCTTTTCTTACTTTCTTTTCTCCTTTCATTTCTTTCGTTCTTTTCTCCTTTCTTTTCCTTGCTGTTCTTCTCTCCTTTCTATAATTTCTCTCTTTTCTCCTTTCTTTTCTTTCGTTCTTTTCTCCTTTCTTTTCTTTCGTTCTTTTTTCCTTTCTTTTCTTTCGTTCTTTTCTCCTTTCTTTCGCTCGCTGTTCTTCATTTATTTCTTCAATTTCTTTCTTCTCTTCTTCCATTTCTTTCGTTCTTTTCTTTCTTTTCCCTTACTGTTCTTCTCTGCTTTCTTTAATTTCTCTCCACTCTTCCTGCTTTACATTCTTTCTTTTTCTCCTTTCGCTTACTGTTATTCTCTTCCTTCTGTGCTATACACTTTCTTTTTTCGTTCTTTTCTCCTTTTTCCATTATTGTTCTTTTCCACTTCCTTTTTTTTTCGTTCATCACTCTTCTCCTTTCCTCTTTCCCTTCGGGGTCTCCCTCTTAAACTCTTTCTTTCCCCATATCTGTCTTTCTCGCACTTTATCTCTTTCTCTTCACTTTCGCTCTTCTATCCTTTCTTTTGTTTACCGTTCTCTCCTTTATTGTATTTCGCCTTTCTCTACTTTCATTCCTTTCGTTCTCATCCCCCTTCTTTCGCTTGCCATTCTCTCATTTCTTTGCTTTCTCCGTTATTTTCTTTCTTTCGCTTATTGCATTCTCCTTTCCTTTCTTTCTCTCCTTTCTCATTTCCTTCGCTTGATGTTCTTTCTTCTTTCTTATTTACGTTCTTTTACTTTATTTCTTTTACTGTGCTTTTCCTTTCTTTTCTTTCGTTCTCTCCTCTCTTTCCCTCTCATTCGCTTACCCATCCCTCCTTCATTTTCGTTCGTTCAATTTTCCTCTCTTTCGCATTCTGTTCTTCTGCTTGCTCTTCTTTATCCAATTTGCTTTCTCTTAGTACCTCTCTCTTCCTTTCGCTCTTTCTCCTCCACTCTATTCCTCTCCTCTCCTCATCCCTTTTCCTCCTCTTCCTTTCTTCCCACTTAATTTTCCTCAACCTCTTCCTTACTTTCTTCCTCCCTGTGTTTGTCTCTATATCTTCCTCTGGTTTTCCTCTTTCATTCGCTCTCTCTCTCTCTCTATTTCTCCATCTTCTCCATCTCTCTTCCTATCACTCTTTCTCCTCCACTATCATCCTCTCCCTTCCTCTCCTATTCTCATCTCTTCTTCTCTTCCTCTTTTCCTCCCATTCAATTTTCCTCAACCTCATTCTTACTTTCTTCCTCCCTGTATTCGTCTCTCCATCTTCCTCTTTCATTAGCTCTCTCTCTCTCTCTCTATTTCTCTATCTTCCCCTCCCTCTTTATCTCCCTACCGTTCTCTTTTCATTTCACTCATATCTAATCTCTAATCGACGTATTAATGTATGTATTTATACATGATTTCTTTCTGAAATTATTGTTGTTTATATTCTCTTTTTCTGATCTATTCAGAAATTATTCGCGGTTGTTTACGCCTCTCTTCTCTTCTCTTATATATATATATATATATATATATATATATATATATATATATATATATATTTGTGTGTGTGTGTAGAATATAACAGTTTTTAGACCAAAAATACCAACAATATTCTTTGCTAATGCTCTGTGATCTATTAACAAGTATATAATGTATTTTATTGTAATTTCTATGTAATTAATTTCTTTAATATGTAAATATTTTAACTATTTATACATTGAAAGGGCTAAATGTATGAAGGGACTATGTAGTCTCAATTTCGCCCTAAATAAAGTCGTTTGTCTTTCTGTCTAATCTTTTCTCTTCCTCTTTCTATAGAACTGACTAAATGGATATTAACCAAATACAGCATATATAATCTTCATATAAATAAATAACCAAAACACCATTTTCCAACAGGGTCAACTAAGCAGGGCTACCACAATATCAAGGTTAGAATTTTTTAAATGTAACCATAGATTTGGAATGCATTGGTTTGAACGGATTTCAGAGACATTTTGTTTGTATGTCGAGTGTAGAATGGGAAAACGAAATGAAATTGATTAAAACGGTTCGAAAAAAAAACAGGGCTGCCACAATATAAGCAAAAATATATATCCGATTTTGAAGCAAATACATTAGTTTACGATTATACTACTGCGAATCAGTCAAAAAACACTTCTGTGCCACGGGAAACCAATGTACAACCCTACTTATTTCTTCCTTTCTCTTTTCTCTCTCTACTTTCTCTGCAACACTTTTCCATTCTATTTTCCTCTCATCCTTCGTCTCATTCTTTCTCTCTTTTCTCTTTCTACCCCCCTCTCTCCCCCTTTTCATTCCCTGTCCCCCAATCTCCACCTCCCTCTCTCCCTCCCCACTCCCTCCCTCTCCCCATCTCCTCATCCCCATCCCCTCCCCCTCCCCTCCCCTCCCCTCTCCCTCCCTCTTTCTCTCTCTCTTTTTAATATGTAAATATTGTAATTACCTGTATGACGAAAGGGTTAAATGTAAGAAGGCACTATACAGTCTCAATTTCGCCCTAAATAAAGTCGTTTGTCTTTCTGTCTAATCTTTTCTCTTCCTCTTTCTAGAGAACTGACTAAATGGATATTAACCAAATACAGCATATATAATCTTCATATAAATAAATAACCAAAACACCATTTTCCAACAGGGTCAACTAAGCAGGGCTACCACAATATCAAGGTTAGAATTTTTTAAATGTAACCATAGATTTGGAAGGCATTGGTTTGAACGGATTTCAGAGACATTTTGTTTGTATGTCGAGTGTAGAATGGGAAAACGAAATGAAATTGATTAAAACGGTTCGAAAAAAACAAGGCTGCCGCAATATAAGCAAAAATATATATCCGATTTTGAAGCAAATACATTAGTTTACGATTATACTACTGCGAATCAGTCAAAAAACACTCCTGTGCCAAGGGAAACCAATGTACAACCCTACTTATTTCTTCCTTTCTCTTTTCTCTCTCTACTTTCTCTGCAACACTTTTCCATTCTATTTTCCTCTCATCCTTCGTCTCATTCTTTCTCTCTTTTCTCTTTCTACCCCCCCTCTCTCCCCCTTTTCATTCCCTGTCCCCCAATCTCCACCTCCCTCTCTCCCTCCCCACTCCCTCCCTCTCCCCATCTCCTCACCCCCATCCCCTCCCCTCCCCTCCCCCTCCCTCATCCCCTCTCCCTCCCCTCCCCTCTCCCTCCCTCTTTCTCTCTCTCTTTTTAATATGTAAATATTGTAATTACCTGTATGACGAAAGGGTTAAATGTAAGAAGGCACTATACAGTCTCAATTTCGCCCTAAATAAAGTCGTTTGTCTGTCTGTCTGTCTGTCTGTCTCCCTCTTCCTCTCTTCCTCTTCCTCTCTCCCTCTTCCTCTCTCCCTCTTTCTCTCTCCCTCTTTCTCTCTCCCTCTTCCTCTCTCCCTCTTCCTCTCTCCCTCCCCACTCCCTCCCTCTCCCCATCTCCTCACCCCCATCCCCTCCCCCTCCCCTCCCCTCCCCCTCCCTCATCTCCTCTCCCTCCCCCTCTCCCTCTCCCTCCCTCTTTCTCTCTCTCTTTTTAATATGTAAAAATTGTAATTACCTGTATGACGAAAGGGTTTTCCGTTTTCCAGATTGGGTTAATAATGCCACACATTTATTTATGCCAAATTTTAAGTTTTTAGCACATTTAGAATTGAAATAACATTTATCTAATTGTTTAAATTTAAATAATTTTTAACGGCCGCAATAAATTTTTTTTGGATACAATGAAATGTGTATTCGTTTGAATAGACTAAATTCTAAATAACCTGGAAGTTTCAGCTCTCTAACTTGCCTCGTAGTATCTAAACATTTACCTATTTGTTTAAATTTTAAGAATTTTTAACTGCCAAACAAATTAAAATATCAAAATTTGCATAATCCTCATTTCGTTTTTTTTTTACATTTTCTATCTCTAAAATAAATTTCAGCTCCGTAGCGCATTCTAAAATACATAAACCTTGAAATTTTGTTTAAACAATTGCAATTTTTTAGCGGCCGCATTGTTGCACTTTTTGAAGATTTTCGTTTTT
The DNA here is from genome assembly GCA_028673005.1 of Tanypteryx hageni. Lineage (NCBI taxonomy): Eukaryota > Metazoa > Arthropoda > Insecta > Odonata > Petaluridae > Tanypteryx > Tanypteryx hageni. Next base: position 17,617,187 of record CM054119.1, on the reverse strand, counting down.
TATAGTCGGTTGTGCGCAAAATCCTACATACTAAGAAAATTTCGAATCTCCATCTCATTTGGAAGTGCCTAAACAGTATCCTCCAATACGTTTATATCCTCCTATGCAAGAAACGATCACTCATTACGAGAGCGTTGCCATAGCAACAACTATTGTTGGACTCAGGATTAGATATATTCTAATAGTACACCCGTCATTTTTGCCGCACAAATACGCGTGGCCGATTTAATATTCCGTTCGGATGTATTTGTAGCATTTTATGTAACGCTAAATTATGAAATTTGGGAACACATATAGAGCTACATATCCTCGACGATTTTGAAGCTATTAATGCCCGTATAAGTGTTGAACAAATACTTCAGTGGAACGTCGACATCACAAGCTCCGTTAGTATCACATTGTTTATTTAATTTTGTTTCTATGGAAACATCGAAATTCCTTTTTTTCATTCCTGCGACTTTACTTATTGTTCGCATGGCAACGAGCAAGATGTTGTTGTCTTCAATTGTATGTGTATGGTGTTTCCTAGAATTGTCCACCGTATTTTTTGCGTGGAACGTAATGTTAGGGAGATCAATCAAGGTTTTTAACATCTTCAATAATGTGTAGCGATTCGGAATCGGCGAATAATTTAAAAATTCAGATTGATTTAATGAACGTGAGGATGGGATGTTTCACACCCCCCTGACTATTTCAATTTAAAATTAATTATTCGATCACGTCACTCCGCGATTTCTGCCGGAGATTTTTACCCTGGATTTCAACGGAAATACGCGTTTTGAGGTCCCCTAAACACGATTTGTCCATTTTCTCGAAGATATCTGTTTGTGTGTGTCTGAAAAATTTTGTGGGTGATCGAACTCAAAAACTATTTATCAGATCAACGCGTAATTTTATATTCAGCATTTTTATAAAAGTCACAAGAATTTATTAGTTTTTGAAAAAAGTCGGTCTTCAGGAAGTGGGTGTTTACACTTGCCACTTATCCGTTATTTTAAAATATTTGCTTTAATATTTGATAAATGTAAAAATATACCGGAATAAAAGTTGTAGAAAATTGTATTTTCTACAACCTTTGTTTGAAACATTTTTTCATACAATGCATTGTTTAAGAGATATCTTATATTTTTAGCTGCCACCACCACGCCACCTACCGACGACTATTGCTAACAATTGATGCTTAGTTACGTCTTAGCAACGCTCCTTTTTCTTTTCTTAATTGTCAACCGGAAGTAAATATTGTCAACGATCCCTGAGCTAACAACATGTAATTTGCCATATAAATATGGTGAAAGTCATGTGTTGCCCACATCAGTTTAGTGATAGACAATTCATTAGTTTTTGGAAAAAATCCGTCACCAGGAAGTGGGTGTTTACTCTTGTCACTTATCCGTTATTTTGAAATATTTGCTTTAATATTTGATAAATGTAAAAATGTACCGGAATAAAAGGTGTAGTAAATTTAATTTACTACAACTTTTGTTCGATACATTTTTCCATATAATCCATTATTTAAGAGATATCTTACATTATTAGCTGCCACCACCACGCCATCTAGCGACGAAAATTGTTAACAATTGACGTTTAGTTACCTCTTAGTTACGCTCCATTTTCATTTCTCAATTGTTTGAGATTGGTGGCTCCAACACGCATACGGACGCATTGAACGCCCACACATCCTCTCGGAATAGCCAGAAGCGGAAAAGTTGTTTAATAAGACGATATGAGACAATTCGAGATCAACGGAGACATTAAGAAGGAGTGGGGGGGATTAGCACGTGCGGCAGTGGGGCCAACTGCTGAAATTTGACGGATTTCTCCGCCCTTTCGAGATTAAGACATAAAACGAGAGAACATAAGGAGAGATGGAACCCCGAAAATGACTCGGACATCTGTTGCCAAGACAACCTCAGTCGCCATCTTCTCCTCCCCCTTCTCCCGTCTCCGACTCCAATAGTCCAACTTCCTTCCGTTGCGTAGCAATATAGAATCCTCAAGGGAGAAGTAACCCGTTGGATCTTTCCAAATAATGCCGTATCTAACGTAAGTAGGTGCTTCTTTATATATCATTATAAATAGCAGCTTCTTACATATATAGGATATCATTATATATATAGACGTTCCTTACAGAGGAGGAGGAGGATATAACATATTACAGGAGGATAGTAATGTTTAGGCACTTCCATATGTGCTGGAGATTTGAAATTTTTTTCTTTGGTAGGATTTTGTGGAAAACCGACTATAAAAAACGGAAATCATGAAAAAGTGTAACAATGCGGCCGCTAAAAATTCGCAATTGTTTGAACAAATTTTCAAGGTTTATGTATTTCCGAATGTGCTACGGAGTTGAAATTTTTTTAATAAGTAGAATTCTTAAAAAAACGAAATAGGGATTATACAAATTTCGATATTTTAATTTGTTTGGCAGTTAAAAATTCTTAAAGTTTGAACAAATAGATAACTGTTTAGGTACTATGGGATGAGCTAGGAAGCTGAAATTTTCAAATTATTTACAGAGTAGTGAATTTGGTCTAATAAACATTTCGCTTTTACCATATATGAATTGCGGCGGCCGTTAAAAATTATTTAAATTTAAACAATTACAAAAATATTATTATACTTCTAGAAGTGCTACAACCTTAAAATTTGGCTAAAATGTGTAGCATTAGTACCCCATAATGAAGAAAGTTTAAAAATTTTTAAAATTGCAACATTTGGGGATTGTTTTAAGCTATTATTTTTACATGTGGGAAAAACGAAAATCGCTGCGGAGGTGAAATCTTTAGAATTAAAAGACTATTTGTAATGATGAAATGTCTGTCTGAAAAATTAATGTTTTTTCAAGGTGAGATGAAGTGCTTGCAGTATGCAAGCACCAACTACTAGTATCTTATAAGCACAAGCCAATGTTTATTTGTCTGTGCGTCAACGCCATAACTTTAAAACGAAAATAAACCTGTAGAGCTGAACCCTGGCATGCGTGCTTAGGAAATCCTGAGGATGTGCACCACTGGGCCATTCCTCATGAGATAACGCAAAAAAATCCATTTTTCGACTCACAAGAATTCACTCTTTTGTAAATTAAAATAAAAAATCTGATATGTGGACACCACATGAGTTTCTCCGAACCTGTAAAATTTCTAATAATTCCAAATATGTCACATAACAATAAATATTTTAAGAAACTGCGTTTAGACTTTACATAGAACAGATATAAACTCAAACCATAGCCTTATGATATTGGATATAGCCGCAAAGCACCAACAATTAAGAAAAGAAAATGGTGCGTTACTAAGACGTAACTAAGCGTCGATTGTTAACAATAATCGTCGGTGGGTGGCGTGGTGGTGGCAGCTAAAAATATAAGATATCTCTAAAAAAAATGCATTATATGGAAAAATGTTTCAAACAAAGGTTGAAGAAAATTAAATTTCCTACAACTATTATTCCTGTACGTTTTTACATTTATCAAATATTAAAGCAAATATTTCAAAATAACGGATAAGTGACAAGAGTAAACACCCACTTCCGGTCGACCGATTTTTTCCATAAAGTAATTAGTTCTTTTGACTTTCATAAAAATGTTAAATGTAAAATTTCGCGTTGACCTGATAAACAGTTTTTGAGTTAAGAGCACCCGCTAAAAATGTCAGACAACCATATCATCGAAAAAAATTGTCATAACGTTTTCAGGGGACCTCAAAAACGTGTATTTCCGTTGAAACCTCGAAATCAATTTTTTCATGAAAACAATACTTACTTCCCCTATATTATGTATGTGGATAAAGCAAAAATGGCTGACCTACAATCTTTGGAGCTGAAATGTTTAAAGGAAAAGATTTAACATCTCATGTACTTGACGTCACATTTCGACTACGATTCCAAATCGCTCAAGTTATGCGTTTAAATTACATTTATTTGAAAATTTTAAGCTTTTTTAACGATGTGTTGCCTTGCCGACCGCGTCATTATTGAACCTCGAGATTATATTGTCTTCTTAATCCTTATATTATATGCGTTATGAATGCGTGCTTAGAATGTTTTAATGCTATAGAGAGAGGAGAGAAAGGAAGAAAGTTAGGAGAGGGAGGGTGACAGCGAAGTAGGGAGAGATACAATAGAAACAATAGTCGGCGGCAGGTGGCGCGGTGGTGGCATTTAAAAATACAAGATATCTCTTGAACGATGCATTATATGGGGAAATGTTTCAAACAAAAGTTGTAGAAAATTAAATTTACTACAAGTTTTATTCCAGTAAATTTTTACATTTATCGAATATTAAAGCGAATATTTCAAAATAACGGGTGAGTGACAAGAGTAAACACCCACTTCCGGTAGACCGACTTCTACCAAAAACTAATGAGTTCTTCTAAATTTAAAAAAATAGTCACATACACACACACAGGCATCATCGATAAAATGTTCAAAACGTGTTCAGGGGACCTCAAAACGTGTATTTCCGTTGAAATCTATAATTCGATTCTTTCATGAATACAATACTTTCCCCTATACGACGTATGTACCCGGAGAAAGTAAAAATTAAGGTATTTGCTCGAATACTGATAGTGAGAGAGTTTTATGGATTTCTTTTTAAGTTTTATTGAGAGACAAAACTAAATGTTATGTGGATTAAGAATAATTGTGGTAGCTTAACGTTTCTCTTTGTCAAACAATTTCTGTTAGCCCAAAACTGTTTAAACTCACTGGAACACTTATTTATGTGAATTTGATATTTATTCCTTACCTTTCTTATTGTCTATAAATGTTGGCATCGTTAATTTTTATTTCGATTTGAACTTAATATTTATTTCACGCATACCCGTCACATCTGACGGGTAATTAAGCTAGTAAAAAATATATATATTCCTTCCCGTGATGTATTTATTCTCCTACCTTTCTCTTTTAACTAGATCCATCCCGTTCTTTCTCTCCCTCTCTCGTCTAATTTCCCTAATACATCTTCCCAGTCGCCTAGCGACCGTGTCCGTGGGCATAAACCATCTCGAGACACATTATTTTATTTCAAAAAACTTCTTTCGATAGTTCTTTATTTTCCCGTGAGAGGGAGGGCGGGGGAGGGGGAGATATTCGCGCGGGCATTCCGACCAATAATTCACGCTCTTTCGAACACACACACACACACACACGCTTGTGTATAGAAAAGGCTTCAGTGTCTGAGGGGAAGTGGGATAAAAATATCGCAAGGGCATTTATGTTAAAAAATATTCTTCTTCTAAAACACCCTTTGATGTCAACTTGTTCTTCCCTCCCCTCCTGCCCGCCCCATAATCTTCTACCCCCTTAAACACCTCATCCCCCTCCAAAAAACTTTTCTATTCTCGAAGAAGGGAAATGGAATCGGGAAGAGACACACAGGGGTTCATCGATCAACATTTTTTTGTTGTCGCAAGACTATTTGATTTCTCGCCTTCCTTCCTTCCCTTCCAATATCTTATGAATATGAAATGGGAGTAATTTAAAAAATTAAAGGTTTATATATATATATATATATATATATATATATATATATATATATATATATATATATATAGACGTTACTTCCAGAGGAGAAGGAGGAGGATATAACATACTAGTAGAGGGTGCTTGCATACTGCAAGCATTTCATCTCACCTTAAAAAAACATTAATTTTTTTCCTTATGGAACAATCCCTAATTTTTGCAACTTTATGAATATTATACGTTTTCCGCATTGAGTTAATAACGACACACATTTATGCCCTATTTTAAATTTGTAGCGAATTTAGAAGTGAAATGACATTTATCTAATTGTTTAAATTTAAATTTTTTTTTAACGGCCGCAATAAGACTTTAATAGACGCAACGAAATGTTTATTCGTTTTAATAGGCTAAACTCTAAACAAATTAATATATCAAAATTTGTATAATCCCTATTTCGTTTTTTTATACATACCCTACACCTAAAAATAATTTCAGCTCCATAGCACATTCGAAAATACATAAACCTTAAAAAATTTGTTTAAACAATGGCGAATTTTTAGCGGCCGCATTGTTGCACCTTTTCTAGGTTTTCGTTTGTTCTAGTCGGTTTTGCACAAAATCCTAGGTAAGAAAAAAATTTCGAATCTACAGCTCATCTGGAAGTGCCTAAACATTAGTATCATCCTGCTATATGTGTTATATCCTCCTCTGTAAGGAACGTCTATATATATAATGATAAGAGGATACTAAGGTTGTATTGATGCCTTAATCCTAATATGTACTATACACATTAAGGAATGCATGTGAATGTTTTAATACGAGAGAGGAAGAAATAAAGAAGGAGAGAGACAAAATTAAAGGTTCAATATATTAAAAATAATTTGGGACGTAAAATGTACCATAATGTATTTCTTTGCCATGCAATTTCCATTCACCCATAACTATTTTTTGTCTCTGGAACACCCAATTATGTGAATTTTATATTTATTATTTACATTTTAGTGTATCTAAAAGCTGGTTTCATTAATCTTTTTAGTTAAATTTCAATTTAATTCACGCATACCCGTCATATTTGAAGGGAAATTACGCTAGTGAGTGATAAAAACGCCAGTATTTACGCGAAATTCGAAGAAATCAATGACGAAAAAACTAAAAAGTTAACTTGGGAAAAATCGGCCTTTGGGCGAGAATCACACGGAAAATGAAGCCCTTCACTTTGAGATGAGTTCGGGACCTTTCTTAGAAGTCTTTTCCCTTCTTCGAAGCACACTTGAATGTTCCCAACAAACTTGAACTTTTTCCGATTCGTTAAAAAATCATTGTATATACAAATCAACGTCCCGGGATTTTATAGCATGACTTATAAATGTATTATTTATAATAACGAAGGGTGAAGAACTAAAAAGACGGATATCAGCAGCCGATTTACGTTAATTTTCATACAAATTTTAAGCTTCCCGCTACAAAGCTTATGCCACGTGACGTCATGCGCGAACTGAACGCGTTTTCGTCCGCCGGAACGACCTACCTCCCTTAGTACTACCATGTTCTCGTCTATATAACGACCCCGTTTTACGCGGATCTCTCTTAGCGCTGATTTCGATTAGCGCGGGCTTTGCTTAGCGCTGATTTCGCTTAGCGCAAAATTTTCTTTGACCTATCTCTCGCTGCATATATTACAACACGCATGTATCAAAGCGCAATGAATTGTGGGTGATATCGATTTCATATTCTTTTACGAAGCAGGTCTGAGATGTGTCATCAGCCTGATTTATGCTGTTGGAGTACATTGATATGCGTAAATATGTAGATACTTTGCGTTTCCTGGTTTATTCCCAAGGGGTTTCTGTCTTTCGGACGAAGATGTCCCGGAATTTCATTCTCTCCCTCCTTCGAAAATTTTGATCAAGTGCTTTGAAAATATCGTTGAAAATTTTTCCGACCAGATGTGCTTGTTTTTGAATTATTACTCTATTAAAAACGGCATCTGTGTTTGTAATGGATTTTCTTAAGTTTATAAGTTGGCGACTTGATCTGTATTTATGTCTGACTGTATGCGCAATAATACCCCGTTTAACGCTGCCCCGTACAACGCTTCTTCGTTATAACGCTACTTCGTTTTAACGATGCTTCGTTATAACGATTTTTCGTTATAACGCTGCTTCGTTATAACGATTTTTCGTTATAACGCTGCTTCTTCATAACGATTCTTCGTTATAACGATGCTTCGTTATAAAGATTTTTTGTTATGACTCTGCTTCTTTATAACGATTCTTCTTTATAACGTTGCTTCGTTATAACGCTGGTTCGTTATAACTTTGCTTCGCTATAACGCTACTTCGTTATAACGCTATTTTTGTTCTTGCATCAATGTTTAAAATTCTCCATGCGTTATTGTGGCTGCTGTAACTCGAGAAATAATTATGAGATAATCAACAAATTTAATATTTAACCTTTTGCATCATAAGGACAATATCTGAGTAGTAATCGGTCTAAATGGGTCAACCGGAAGTGGTTTATTCGCGTAATTTTTATCAGTTTTTCTTTTTCCGTTTTTCTCACGTATCTCTTACGAATGACAGGTGCGCGGAATCTCTTGCAGTGCGAGGAAACGCTTTGAAAATCACCATACACCAAGATATAAAATCGTAAATACATCAACGGGATCTCCGAAGCAAGATATGTGTAATGAATGTGTATATCACACTAAAAACAATATTAATAATATAGAAATTGACGGAATATTTTGTTTTTGGATTGTGACGTCACCAAATGCTTGCCTAGCTTGTTAACAACAACGATATTATGTAATTATGATCCATTGATTTCCGTTAGAGGCATCACATAAATGCTCTTGAAGTGTGGATAATCAATTCCTATCGAAATTCGTTGCTATGGAAGTTGTTATTTTTCATTGTTGAAACGCGAAATCCTTTCATAATTTTATGAATAAAATAAAAATTTTTAAGCAAATTTGGAATGGAGAAAGAAAGGGTTGTAGAAAATGCCATTTCCTCAAATATTTATTCCAGTACATTTTCACATTTATCAGATATTAAAGCAAATATTTCAAAATATCGGATATGTGACAAGAGTAAACACCCACTTCCGGTGGACCGATTTTTTCCAAAAACTAACCAGGTCTTTCAACTTTTATAAAAATGTTAAATATAAAATTTAGCGTTGACCTGATTAATAGTTTTCGAGTTAGAGCGCCCACAATAAGCTATCACAGACAGACATGCATTTCCGTTGAAATCTCGAATTCTTTCGAATTTTTCATGAAAACAATACTTTCTCATGCTACGTCCACGGAGAAAGTGAAAATGAACGCCGAAATCTTCGAAGCCTAGGCATATGCATCCCATATCCCAGGCGTGTCATACTCCAAGAGGCATAATGGCCGTATTGAAAGGATGGCTGATAAAGAAGTACCGTATTGAAATTACAATCATTTAATAAGGGCATTTAATTTGGCAAAACGGACGTGATTTTTCCCGTTATTAAAACAGTAATTGATAAATGCGTTCCATTGGGCCTCAGTAGCTATTTCAAAAAAAATCTCGCCCACTTTTAAAAATATATAGAGTATTTACATAAAATATCGAACTATTTAGTTAAGACAAAAATTGACATTAGGGCCGAAGTAGGTTAGAAAAATGGCAGCTGGATTTCTTTACGACCTGCTGATTCCCTCTAGCTAGAGATACGGGAAAAGTATCGATACTTTACTCACATCGGTAATTTCCTTTCGATACCAATCACTTTTCTAGTGGTATCGGTACTTTCGGTCCGATACTTTTGTGGTATCGATACATTCCATCCGATTTTCGTTTCGGTTTCGTATCCTTAGAGGGGATGCGGGAAAAGTATCGATATTCCACCCGCACCGGTAATTTCCTTTCGATACCAAGTTCTTTTGTGGTATCGATACTTTTCATTCGATGTATCATATGAATAAGGTATCGATAGTAGGGCAATGAATAACTGGTCAGTTTACAAATTTTAGGAAGAAAGGTGACTAGTGTGACATGCCTGCTGTATCCTATATATGTAAGCAGCAGCTGTATATATATATATATATGTATAGATGTATGTAGGGATACGAAAAAAGTATCGGTACTTTACTCACGTCGGTTATTTCCTTTCGATACCAAGCACTTTTGTACTCGATTCTTTACTTTAGATTTTCTAGCGATATCGGTACTTTCGGCCCGATACTTTTGTGGCATCGATACTTTCGTTTCGATGTCGTATCCCTAGATGTATGTATATATATATATATATATATATATATATATATATATATATATATATATATATATATATAAAGGATATTAAAAGAGGTTTTCCTTTGGTTCTGCATTCTTTGCGTCTCTCACTCTCCGCCAACATCTCCAATTATTTCTCAACCCCCTTCTCTCTCTCTCCAACGCCCCCTGTCGCCATTTCCCTCAATCTCTCTCCAGCACACCCTCCGAGCTACCTTCATTCCTTTCACTCTCCTATCTTTTTCCTCCCTCCCTCCTCTCCCTCCCCTTTCCGTTAATTAGTTGGGTCAGCGGAACAGAAACGAAGAGAATTGAACGCCTCTTCCAGATTGGTTGGAGCCAATAAGCGGAGGTTAGGGGAGGGAGGACGGAAGGGGGGGGGGGAGGGGAGGAGAGGGGGAGGGTGGAAAGGGGGGATATGGGTTGGAATCGAACGGTAGAGGAATAGTACGGTGGGAAGGCGAAAGGTGAAGATGTGAGTGGTTAGAGATGGAAATATATATATGAGAAGGAGAGAGAGAGGGAGAGAAAGCGAAGGAGAGTTAGAGAGAGAGAGAGAGGGGGGGGGAAATGCGGGAGAAAGAGAAAGATACAGAAAGAACTAGAGGAAGAGAATGGAGTTGAGGAGAATGGAATGTTCGTAAGGATGAGAGATGGCGAAGGAAGAAAGGAGGAAAGCGAAGGAAGAAAGGGAAAGAGAGAGGTTGTGGAAGCAAATAGAGAAGGGTATGGATGAAAAGAGGGATGGGTGAGGTAAGTGAAGAGAAAGAAAGCGGAAAAGGAAGAGGGTGATAAAGAGAAGAAGTGAGAGAGGGTGGGGAAGAGAAGAGAGAATGGTATAGCTGAAATGTTAGAAGGGAGAGAGAGAGGAATAGATTACATAGGAGATAAATAGAGCGGTGGAAAGAAGGAGAGAGAGAGAGGGAGGAAATGAGGGGAAAATAGAGAATTTAGACGAAAAGAGAATTGAGAGAGAGGGGAAGAGAAAGAAAGAGGAGAAGAATGAACAGAGAAGAGAGTAAGATAAAGATCGGAAGAGAGATAGAGAGAGACGGCGAAGGAGAGAAGAGTGAAGCATAAATTTGAAGAAAGAGACTATTGAGAAAGTAAGGGATATAAGGGAACAGAAGGAGAATGGAAACGGAAGGAGAGAGAAGAAAGAGGGAGATAAATAGGGGAAAATAAGGAGAAGGTTTGGTAGAGAAGAGAGAAGAATATAGACGAAAGAGAGAAGAGAGAATGGAAGAGAAAGTGAGGGGAAAAGGGAGAGATAAGAGAGAGAGAGAGATGAAAAGGGGAAGAGAGAGAGAGATGAGGTGAAGGAGATAAGAGAGGACAAACAGGAACAAAAATAGAGAAAGAGGAAATGACAGATTGGAAGAGAAATAGGGAAATGAGGAATGGATAGAGAAGAGAGAGTGAGTGATGGAATAATACGAGAAGGGAGAAAGTAAAAGAATAAGAATGAAGCAGGGAGAAGGAGAGGAATGAAGAGATGATGGGTGACAGCAGATGATGGTAGAATAGAGAGAGGTGGAGAGAAGAGTTTAGGAGGAGTAAGGAATGTTCGTAGGGGAGAGAATAAAGGAGAGAGGAAGAGAAGGAAGAAGATTGGTGGAGAGATGGGTAGAGAGGGGATGAGAGAGATGAGAGAAAGATAGAGAGAGAGGGATAGAGAGGAGGAAGGAAATAAAAGACAGGAAGAGGAGAGAAAGAGGAAAAAGAAAGTAAGAGAGAGAGAGAGGAAAGAAGAGAGAAAGAGGAGAGGAGAGAGAGAAAGAGGAGAGAATGGGGAGAGGAAATGGAGAGGAAGAGAAAGAAAGACAGAAATGGAGAAGGGAAGAAACAGTAAAACGAATTTATTAAGGGCGAAATTGAGTCTATATAGTCCCTTCTTACATTTAACCCTTAAGTCACGTAATTACGAAAATTTACACAGCAATAATATATTTATTACACACGAACTTCAATTAAAAACACGTTAGTTACACATTAATTTCGTTATATATTTGGTCACCAGATCATAAAGTTTTACCAAAGAATAATTTTAGTTTTGTTGGTAAAAAATGAACTGTGTATAAACAAAAAAATGTCCCGGAGCGGGAAAACACCTTCGAAGAGAAGAGAGTTGTAAAAAAAACGGCGAAAAATTTCTAATCGGTTCAGAGGAAAAAATGACTACACGAAGAAATTAAATCATTAATATACGCAAATACATAAATATTCACACGAGAGGAAGAAAGAGGGAAATTGAGATAGCGAGATAAGATATATCTGACTGAATACAGGGTAATTATAATATAAGATAATAGCACAAAATGATTTAGGATTTTATGTGCAACCAAGCGTATCCTTTCGTCAAGCTGGAAGGGGAGAAAGAGAGAGAGAGAGGGGGGGGGGTTGGGAAAGAGGAGGGGAGAAGATTGATGAAAAGAGAAAGAAAGAAATACTGGAAAAAGAGAGGATAGATGAAGAGGGAAAGGAAGAAAGATGAATAGGAAAATAGAGATGAAGAGAGAACAAGACAGAAGAAGAGAGAGAGGAAGTAAGGAAAGAGAGAGAGATAGGAAGAGAGACAGGAAGATATAGATGAGGAGAGAGTAAGATAGAAAGAGGGGGTTGGGAGAGAGGAAGGGAGAAGATTGAAGAAGAGAGAGAGAGAGAAAGACAGGAAAAAGAGAGAGTAAGAGAGAGAAAGATAGATGAAGAGGGAGAGGAAGAAAGAAAGGTAAGAGAGAGCGAGGAAGAGAGATGAATAGGAAAATAGAGATGAAGAGAGAACAAGATAGAAGAAGAGAGAGAGGAAGTAAGGAAAGAGAGAGAGATAGGAAGAGAGACAGGAAGATATAGATGAGGAGAGAGTAAGATAGAAAGAGGGGGTTGGGAGAGAGGAAGGGAGAAGATTGAAGAAGAGAGAGAGAGAGAAAGAAAGTCAAGAGAAAGAGAGAGTAAGAGAGAGAAAGATAGATGAAGAGGGAGAGGAAGAAAGAAAGGTAAGAGAGAGAGGAAGAGAGATGAATATGAAATAGAGATGAAGAGAGGGCAAGAAAGATGAAGAGAGAGAGGAAGTAAGGAAAAAGAGAGAGATAGGAAGAGAGAGAGGAAGATAGAGTTGAGGAGAGAGTAAGATAGATAAAGAAAGAAAGGAAGCGAGATAGGAAAAAAGGGGAAGTGAAGGAGAGAGAGAGAGAGAGGATGACTGAGAGGAAGAGAGAGCATGATAGGTCAAGGAAGGGATTAGAGAAATGAAGACAGATTGAAAGTAAGAGAGAAAGAGAGGTATAGTGATAAAGATAGAGAGAAAGAGAAGGGAATAGTGAGAGAAAGAAGGGGCGGAAAGGAGAGATGGAGAGAGATCGGAAGAGAAGAGGAAAGCGAAAGAAAGAGTCCGAAAGAGAGGGTGAAAGAGGAAGAGAGGGAGGATGATAGAGAGGAAAACAGATAGGAAGATAGATGAAGAGAGAGAGAGGAAGGAGTTATTTTAATCAAATGTTTAAGAAGCTGTAACTTTATTTTAATCGTACTGGATAAATGAGCGACTTCGCTAGTATATTTAGGCGGTTATGCTTTCTTTAAGTGTAAAAAAAAGAATTTCAGCGACGGTGGAAATTGTAGGCCTAAAGATTTAGTTAAACACGTACATTATAGATGTCTCTGGATCCGATTGGGTGGCGTTTACAAAGCTGTCTGGACTTCGTCTGTCTGTTAACGTCTCCGTAGACCAAACGCCAAAATAGAACCTAATCCTGTAGGATAGACACACTTCACAACCAATGGACCGATTTACACGACACTTGGTAAAAAAATCTCCCGTTTCTGGAGCCGAGCTCTCAAAGGGGGATAGTTTTGCGTCGCGAAGATTGAAAGTCCCGGGTTCGATTCCAGGAATTCTCCCTTTCCGATTCGATTTACATGGAAAATCTGAAATCCATCATGCAGAGTAATTTCTCTCGCGTATTAAAATATCTTAGAATTGCGATATCGGAGCAAAATTTGTACTCTCCTCGGAGAAAAGAAATGCAGATTCTAATTTCTAGAATTGTGTTGTCTATTGTGTATATATATATATATATATACACAATAGACAACACAATTCTAGAAAAATCTCATCCCAACACCTTGTATATATATCACTCATCATGAAAATGTTTCCATAGCAACGATTATATATTATATCTAATATAAGTATCAAATAAATAGGTAACCAATTGATAAAGAGGCATCATATTTTACGTTTCGATCATCTCGTATTCTACTCAAAACGATATTATTATTGGATGAAACATTTTTCGAAAGATATACGGAGTTCTCTTTGGAAACAATTCATCAAACATTATTCGTTCCGAGCATAAATTCCACGAAAAAGTATCCTTCGGAAGAAAATTCTTCGATATATCGACGTCTGTAACATTGTTGACACGATTATTTTCTTGCCTTTCCTTGGATACGCGAAGTCCTCGGTGGAGTCGACGGTTGCCATGGAAACGCATTTGTTCCTTGATGCGGACGTTGTGATGAGCTAGCGATGCCGACAGAAAGGTAGGATTTCCGCTCAATTTGTGTTCTTTACATAATGAAACTGAGCAAAACCCATGCTGCTGGTGGCGTATGGCGGAGGATCAGATGACTCCATACCAGCAGTTCAATTATAAAAAAATCCGTAATGCCTGTAATATTTCCAATAATTCCAAATAGGTTATATGGCAATAAATATTTTAAGAAATTGCGAGAAAATTTTAGGATTTACAAAGAACAGAATTATACTGAAACCATAGCCTTGTGATAATGGATATAGACACAAAGCTGCAACAATTAAGAAAGGAAATTGGAGCGTTACTAAGACGTTACTAAGCGTCAATTGCTAACAATAGTCGTCGGTAGGTGGCGTGGTGGTGGAAGCTAAAAATATAAGATATCTCTTAAACAATGCATTATATGGAAAAATGTTTCAAACAAAGGTTGTAGAAAATTAAATATCCTATAACTTTTATGACGATACATTTTTATTTTTATCAAATATTAAAGCAAATATCTCAAAATAACTGATAAGTGACAAGAGTAAACACCCACTTCCGTTTGACCGATATTTACCAAAAACTAATCATTTATGGTGACATTTATATAAATGTTAAATATAAAATTTTGCATTCGCCTGATTAATAGTTTTTGAGTTAGAGCACCCACAATAAAGCTATCACATACACACACACAGACATCATCGAGAAAACGGTCAAAACGTGTTTTGAAAGGACCTTAAAACGTGTATTTCCGTTGAAACCTCGAATTGGATTTTTTTTTATGAAAACAATACTTTCCCCTTTACTACGTATGTATGGAGAATGTAAAAACGTGGTGTTTACTGCGCACAACGTTCTCAATTAAAAAGCAACGAATACGGCTGCTCTGGACAATTGCTTCCCCACTAACAACTATCAGTAACTACACTTGTAAAAATCACTGAACAATTTATCTTCGCATTGAAATAAAATCTGACGTGGCCATACACATGACTTCCTCTATACCTGTAATATTTTGTGTGGTGGTTGCAGATAAAAAACGTAATTTAAAATACCTCTTAATAATGCCTTATAACCTCCTCGGCTCCCTGGTATCGTATGCGATACCTCAGTTCCTGATTTAATTTCTTGGAGCGGTTGAGACAGAAGCGGCCGGCAACCGTAGTATCACGAGCGTTATTTCTTTCGTAATACGGCCGTCAATTGTTTCCAAGTTTCTCGATCGTCCAGTAGATGGCAGTTCTACTTATGATGGAGGTTCCTAGCTGTTCCGGTGTGTGCTTAGAAGACACGCAGGTAAATTTTGCCTTCTATTTTTTTAAATAGCGGTGTTGTGAATGTTTTAATGCCAATTTATGTTCCTTTTAATCATTAAATATGTTTAGAAAAGTTTTTTAGAATATTAAATTTCTTATGACTCTTATTTTTAAGCGTCCAGTGCTTACAAAAGTGGCGTACAGATGGTGCTGTGGTGGCAACTAAAAAATATAATGCATTATATGTGAAAATGTTTCGAACAAAGGTCGCAGATAATTATATTTCCTACAACATTTATTCCATTTTTTTGTACATTGACCATGAGTTATAAAGCAGACAGAACACCCAATTTCTATTCACCGATTTTAACCAAGTGTTAAAAAAAAAATTGCCCCTTTGATAAAAGTGTCAAATATAGAATTTCCCGTCGATATGATTCGTAGTCTTTTGAGTTAAGGGCGCCCACGAAATTCCTATCACAGAGTAATGATCGAGAAAATGGTCAAAACGTGTTCTCAGGGTACGTCAAGACGTATATTTCCGTTGAAATCTCGAAGTCAATTTTTTCCCATGTAAACAATGCTTTCCCCTATACTCCGTATGTGTGGGGAAAGTAAAAATGTTTTCTGCACTTAAATGGGATTCATGCATTGATTACCCGTGAATTACGTGAAGATCAAACTTAATAAATAGTTATATGCACCATACTTAAATATATATAAAGTATTTACAGATTGACAAAGGCACACAGGCGGTGAAGCATTATTATTAGTTGACCAATACTGTTGAGCTGGGAAGAGCTGGGCGGAAATATCTACATATTTCAATGTCGGTGGCGGCTATATAGTTATTATTTGAGAGATATGGCTTAAGAAATATTGTTTACGACAATGAACTCGGTAAATGTGTGATTTTTGTTCAAAATCGTTCTAGCCATTTTTACTTTCTCCATTTAGAGAAAGTATCGTTTAACACGGAAAAAATCGAATTCGAGATTTCAACGGAAATACATGTTTTAAGGTCCCCTGAACACGTTTCGACTATTTCCCCGATGATGTCTGTGTGTCTGTCACTCTGTATGTGATTGATTTTTGTGGGCGCTCTAACTCAAAAACTATTAATTAGGTCAACGCCAAATTTCATATTTAACATTTATATAAATGTCACCAGAACTGATTAGTTTTTGGTAAAAATCGGTCTACCGGAAATGGGTGTTTACTCTTGTCAATTATCCGTTATTTTAAAATATTTGCTTTGATATTTGATATATGTAAAAATGTACTGGAATAAATATTGTAGGAAATTTTATTTTCTACAACCTTTGTTCGAAACATTTTTCCATATAATGCATTGTTTTATAGCTATCTTATATATTTAGCTGCCACAACCACGCTACCTACCTACGACTATTGTTAACAATTGACTCTTAGTTACGTCTTGGTAACGCTCCTTTTTCTTTTCTTAATTGTCAACCGGAAGTAAACATTGACAACGATCCCAGAGCTAACAACATGTAATTTGCCATATAAATATGGAGAAAGGCATGCGTTTCCCACGTCAGTTTATTTAATAAATGGACATTTTGTTGAAATCAACAAGAATAAAATAGCCTTAATTTTTGCAATATTATCGTTCATTTCTACTAAGTTTACGTTCTTGATAATATTACGCATAAATACGAAATATCATTGCAATTCCTTCGACGGTTGACGAATCACGTGTCTCCGGACTGTATTTACGTTCATATATCGGGAAAATCTTAGCTCATTTAACAGGACGTTGCCTTGCCGACAATGCCATTGTAGAAGTAAAATTCTAAGACATTGTTTATGCCAACTGGAGGTTCAAATTAGCACGCTTTTTTATACATTTTGATGGATTTCTTAATTTAAGGTTGAGTATCGTTCCAGCGAATACAGGAAACATATTTTCACCATTTTTATTAACAACGTAACGAGCACAAGGCATTGGTTTAGGTTTCAACTTGATTATTTTGTACAGTATATTTCGCCTGTCATTTTCTCGTTCGTCTTAACAACCGAAATTGTTTTGTTTGTTATTTTCCGCAGCTGAATGGTTGGCGTATTGTGCTAATGACGCGGGAGTGCTGAGTTCGATGCCCAGAAGAAACATATTTAGTGTTTTTCGTCATTGCTGAAAAAAGCACTATTATCTTCGTGATGTCCGTCCGTCCGTGTCCATACACCAGGGAAGAATTGGCAGAAACGATTTCAACCAAATTTGGCACATGGAATATTCGCATAAATTAACGACCAAAATGACATTCATACCGGATCGACTCGGTAGGGGTGCCACAATTACAAAGTTGAACTTTTCTGTAATTATGAATTCGGAAGGATTTGGCTGAAACGATTTTCCAACGAAAGCTTTTATAAATAAGTTGTGTAACATAAAATAAATAAACTAGGGTTATTTTGCATAGATATGTAAGCAGGGCTGCCAAAATATAAGGAATAATACAATTCCAATTTTAATTCGTTAGCCAATTAAAAATTCTTAAAGTTTAAACAAATAGGTAAATGTTTAGGTACAATTGGATGAGCTGGGAAGCTGAAATTTTCAAGTTATTTACAAAGAGTAGTGCATTTGCACAACTAAACATTTGAATCACTCCATAAACATATTGCGGCGGCCGTTAAAAATGATTAAAATTTAAACAATTAGAAAAATATTATTTCACTTCTAGAAGTGCTACAACTTTAAAATTTGGCAGAAATGTGTAGCATTAGTACCCCATAATGGAGAAAGTATAAAATTCTTAAAATTGCAAAGTTTTGGGATTGTTTTAATCTATTATTTTTTAGATAAGGGATAAACGAAAATCGCCCCGGAAGTGAAATCTTTAGAATTAATATATATATATTTGTAGTGATGAAATATCTGTCTGAAAAATGAATGTTTTTCCAAGGTGAAATGAAAAGCTTGCAGAATGCAAGCACCTTTTACTAGTATTCACTATAAATAGCTGATTAGGGTTTGGCGACAATCGCTCAACCAAATGCGGATGTTTACGGTAGTCATATTTTGGTTTTTGGCTGATAACACTTTTAAATCTTCATAAATGTAAACGCTGTTTATTATAAACTTCATAGTAAATATTATTCTCTGCGGCGTATGTTTGAAACATTATTTTGGTAGAACGCATTGCCCATTTATTTTATATTTGCTTTAATATTTTATGAATGTGAAATGGTACTGGAATAAAAGTCGTGGGGAATTTGATTTTCTACAACCTTTGTTCGAAACATTTTCCCATATAACGCATTGTTGAAGAGATATTTTAAAAACTATACCTTTTAGCTGCCACAACCACACCTATCGGCCACTATTATAAGCACGTTTCACTCCCTTTTTTCCTCAATTGTTGAGGTTTCAGAAGGCTACGGTTTTAGTTCATTTTATAAAGTCTTAAAAATTTTCTCGAAGCTCTTTTAAAATATTCATTATCATTTTACCCATTCGGAACTTTAAGAAATAATACAGTCGTGGAGAAAGTCATGCGGTGGCTATATCAGATTAAACAAAAAATATAAATGTGTTCTCACATTGGTTAGTTATATTGTTGTTTTATTTATTGAAAATATTTTTTAAACCAAGGTTATCATTGGAACAATTTTTGAAACGAGAAAAAAGTCTGCTATGACCGGGAATTGAACCCGGGTCTTCCACTTGCCGGGCGGATATTCTACCTCTGAACTATCGTAGCAGAAGATTTTCTCTCGTATCTGAAGACGGATGTATTCCTTGGTGGGACGGGAACTAGCCAAGCTAGTATCAAACTGCCCCAACAGATGTCCTCTAAGAGAATCATCGAAAGAAACTCCTCCCTCTCAAATGGTGAGATTGCCAAACATGAAATTGATGGAATGATATGATCCGAAGATCCTATGCAGACAGGCATAAGCTGTGAAAGTTGGAACAATTTTTGAAACGAGAAAATTGTTCCAACTTTCACAGCTTATGCCTGTCTGCATAGGATCTTCGGATCATATCATTCCATCAATTTCAAGGTTATCATGACAAACGCCAGTTTTTCTTAATGTAACTTGATAATCAGGTATAGTAAACCTGATATTTTGCAGCGTTATTATCTCGACAGCTGGGCAGCAAATGGAGTAATAATTTGAAACAAGTTAAGATCTGGTGACAATATTTGAAAACTGCCGCAAAGGTATAGCAAAAACTTAATATTTTGTAAAAATCAAACGCTATAAATAACTAATTAAAATTTAAATAAATTTTTCTTTGTTTTTAGATAGGCAACCCGCCGCTTTTAGTAAAGTATACACAAATTTCTCCTGTTTATATATTCACCCGTTGATAAATAGGTCGCGAAAATGTTCTTGTAATTCAGGTACGCCGCGGATAATTCTTGTAGCTTAAGTGGGCCCTGATATCAAATAAATAGAGATACGCTGTTCTCGAGGAAGCTATATAAAGTTGTATTTTTGCGGACAATTTTCGTAGATGGCTTTTACCATAAAAATCAGTCATTCCAACCGAATTTAAATCTCCTACCTTGTCGGAAAGTTTGTTAAAAAAATAGCATTGCAGTCAGGCATAAATAGTTATCGATCCTCCCGCTGTTTTGTAACGGCTTTTTAAAGGCGGCGCCACAGTCGGGCGAGACAGGATGAGCTTGACTGTCATGCGTTATAAAACTGCCCGTCAGGATCCCGAGGAAAAATTTGGAGCTTATACAAATTTTGGTTGGCCTGGCAGAAGAAACGGCTAAGATATTGAGCGTTACGGGCAGAGTGACAAAGAGAATAAAGGTTTTGCAGTGCAGTAACACCCCGCTATACGTAGGAGGTGCATTCCTGAAAACTGCGACTTATAAGGAAACGAGTATAGCAAAGGATTTTCCCATAAGAACAATGGTAAAAGTATGGGCTACGGATATTTCGTAGTATTTTTACGAGAAACAATGGAAGGGTGCATTTGCTCAAAATGAAGACAAATGATAATAATAATGAATGAAATTTCTGTACCTAATATTACTTAGTTAAGTTGAAACTCCTGCGCAAGATTGCTAACACGCATTTGGTTATTGGGTAGAGAGAGAGAGCCTAGATGGGCTTGCAAAATGAAATTAAACATGAAATAAAATTAATTTATCATTCATTATATATATAGACGTTCCTTACAGAGGAGGATGTAACATATCTGAGGATACTAATGTTTAGGCACTTCCAAGATGAGCTGGAGATTCGAAATTTTTTTCTTAGGTAGGACTTTGTGCAAAACCTATTAAAAAAACGAAAATCTTGAAAAAGTTCAACAATGCGGGCGCTAAAAATTCGCAATTGTTTAAACAAAATTTTAAGGTTTATGTATTTTCGAATGCGCTGCGGAGCTGAAACTTTTTTTATAGGTAGGATCTGTAAAATAACGAAGTAGGGATTATAGAAATTTTGATATTTTAATTTGTTTGGCAGTTAAAAATTCTTAAAATTTGAAAAAATAGGTAACTGTTTAGACATTACGGGATGAGCTAGGAAACTGAAATTTTCATGTTATTTACAGAGTAGTACATTTGCACAAATAAACATTTTTAATCTCTCCACAAATATATTGCGGCGGCTGTTAAAAATGTTTAAAATTTAAACAATTGGAAAAATTATATTTCACTTCTAGAAGTGCTACATCTTTAAAATTTGGCAGAAATGTGTAGCATTAGTAAGTACCCCGTAATGGAGAAAGCATAAAATTCTTAAAATTGCAAAGTTTGGGGATATTTTTAATCTATTATTTTTCACACAAGGGAAAAACGAAAATCGCTGCGGAGGTGAAATCTTTAGAATTACAAAAATATTTTCAATGATGAAATATCTTTCTGAAAAACGAATGTTTTCTCGAGGTGAGATAATATGCTTGCATAATGCAGACACCTTCTACTAGTATGAGTAATAATAAAAATTCCACTTAGAGCATGATGCTGTGACAGGCTAAGCCGGTCGGTTATTAAACTTTTTAGCGGAAATTTACAAGTTTCTTTCTTCATTTAAAAGAAATAATAAGCATGAAATTTAAAGACGAATAGACAGGGTTTTATTTTTATAGTAACGATTTATTTGCCGCAATTGGAATTTCTGAAATTTTGCTTGTAGAACTTCGCGAACGACGTACATGCGAAGCGAGGCAACTTATAACGAAACACGTTCCTAAATTGATCGACGACGTATATGCGAAACATCGTATAGCGGTCCATTACTCTCGGTGGCGGCGGGGTAACGTCCTCGCCTGCCAAACCGAAGGTCGCGGGTTCGAACCCCGCCTAGGTGGGTTTTTCTCCACCTAGGGCATGGATGTATGTGTTCGTCTATTGTTATTGTTAACACATTCTACTGTAAAATGGCTGCAAAAGCTGTATGTGGAATTATTGAATAAATAAAATAAAATAAATCTTCACAATAATTCAGGAAGTTTGTTGGTTTGTATGTTTGTCCGGCTATACAAACCCAGACGGTTGATCTTAGAGCCACCGAGCTTGGCATGCCATCTTAATAGGACAAAAAAGGAAGAGGGTTTGAAACCCCTGGGGTCTTTGGAACCTCACGAGGTCCACAGAATAGCATCTCCATAGCATTAACACGGGAGTAATACGAGATTGGGTGTAGTCACTTAGTAATTTGAACATTAAAATATGAAGTCATTTACCTAGAGTCTTAAATTTCCAACTGATGTACCCCTAATAGTATAAGTAATATTATTCAGGTCATACAGTTTCGTCTCTTGATCGAAAACGATAAATAATTACATTTTAGTACGAAAATTGCAAGGATTCTTCGGCATTTTCACAGAATATCACCATAGTTACTTCTAATTGTTGGGGTTAGTTTTTTTTTCATCTTAACAGTGATACTTAAATGGTTTTTAGATTTGCAATGCCGTCCAAAATAAAAGCCACGTTTAACTGTCAGCAAATGAAGATGCGCAAAGAAAGGCCGCTCCTTCGAGAGCATCAGAAACATCAGAACTCAAAGAGGGACGCATAGAAAACAGAGATTACCACAAGAAGCAGTTCGAAACCCTTTTCCAAACGAGAACAGATAAGAAGCACAGCATGTTTTTGCTAGACTATTGTTAGAAATCAAAAAAATGTTAATAACTCTCTAATGTGTAGACCGGGCAACGCCGGGTTATTCTGATAGTTTGACATAAATGAAGCCTTTGAAATTTAAGTGCGTTGCATGCATTGAGTGTACTTTTCTTTGTTGTTAGCAACAACCTTACCACGATGGTATTCTCTATCCCACTAATTCTACTTGCTTTGGTCTTATCCTTTGTCCCCATTCCCTTCTCTCCCCCCCTCCTCTCTCTCTCTCTCTCTCTCTCCTTACGCCATATTTCCCTCACCCTTTCTCTCCCTTCCTCGGCTGAATCTGACCTCTATACATCATCTATGACAATGCCGCTGTCACAAATCATTCTCCGTTTCCTCTCACTCCTCCCATCTAGCGGCCGAAAAAAGAAACTAATCGTAATTCTTCACGATGGTATTTATTTTTTCTCCTCCTCCCTAAACCCTTCGCACTTTTAATTTATCGCCTCCTCCTCCTCTCTCTCTCTCTCACTCCCTATCTCCCTCCCTCCCTCCCTCCCTCTCTCTCTCTTCCATACTCTCCTCTGTAATTAACCGCACGTAATGCCCATCGCGTAAAAAGGATGGAGGGAGATTTTGAAGTATTCCGATGGGCGTTTGAGTGAAGGAGGGAGAGAGGGGGAGAAAGAGAGGAGGAGGAGGAAGAGGGGTCAGGGAGGGGGAGTTAGGGAGGGAGATAGAGAGATATATAGTTAGAGTTAGGGAGGGAATAGAGGTATATCTAGTTAGAGTTAGGGAGGGAGATAGAGTTAGTTAGTTAGAGTAATGGAGGGAGAGTTAGGGAGGACAGTGAGGGAGAGAGAGGGATATATAGAGAGGTAGAGGGAAGGAGGAGAGAGAGAGGGAGGTGATATGGAGATTGGAGATAAAGAGAGAGAGAGGTAGGAGATAGAGATGGATAGGTAGGGGGAGGGAGGAGAGAGACGGTGATAGATGGGGAGGAAGAGGGGTAGGAGATGATAATGGAGACGTAAGGAGGAGGCAGAAGATATAGGAAGAGAGAGAGGGAGGGAGAGAGAGAGAAAGACGGTGATAGGGAGGAGGAGAGAAAAAGGAGAGAGAATGATGGATGGAGGAGGAGGAAGAGATGGGAGAAAGAGGTGGAGAGAGGGAAGAAGGAAGAGAGGGAGGGAGAGAATGTAGGGAGGGAGAGAGAGATAGAGGAGTTAGGGTGTAGGAGAGAGGGAGGAAATATAGAGGGAGGGTGAGATAAATAGAAAGATAGATAATCGTCTTTATTCGGGCGAAATTTGGACCATAAGGTCCATTCTTAAGGCTAAGGGAGGGAGGTGGAGAGAGAGGGAGTGAAGAAGAGGAGATAGGAGATAGAGAGGGAGGGAGAGAGAGAGACAAAGAGAGAGCAGAGAGTGGGAGAGAGGAGAGAATGAGAGGCAGATAGAGGGAGACAGGAGGAGAGGAGAGAGAGGAGGAGGGAGGATGAGAGGGAGGGAGAGGTGGAGGGAAAGGAGAAGAGAGATTGCAGGAGGGAGGGAGGAAGGTGAGAGGGAGAGAAAATGTGGGAGACCTTCTTTATTTGAGCGAGATTAAGAATAAACGGTGTCTTGCTCCATTCAGCCAGTGAACATTGGTAAAATTGACATGGTTTTTCATCCATAGTTGATTGAGATCGCTTCAAATTTGAGCTTCACGTTATTTTTACTTGCTCCATGTACGAAGCATAGAGAGTAATGCTTTCATGGAAAAAATCGAATTCGAGAAATATATGTTTTAAGGTCCCTTAAACACGTTCTGACTATTTTCTCGATAGTGTCAGTGTGTCTGTCTGTATGTGATAGATTTTTGTGGGCGCTCTAACTCAAAAACTATTAATCAGGGCAACGCAAAATTTTATATCTAACATTTTCATAAACGTTGAAAGATTTCGATTAGTTTTTGTAGAAATCGGTCTACCGGAAGTGGGTGTTTACTCCTGTCACTTATCCGTTATTTTGAAATATTTGCTTTAATATTTGATAAATGTAAAAATGTACTGGAATAAATATTGTAGGAAATTTTATTTTCTACAACCTTTGTTTGATACATTTTCCCATATAATGCATTGTTTAAGAGATATCTTATATTTTTAGCTGCTACAACTACGCTACCTACCTACGACTATTGTTAACAATTGACGCTTAGTTACGTCTTAGTAACGCTCCTTTTTCCTTTCTTAATTGTCAACCGGAAGTAGATATTGACAACGATCCCAGAGCTAACAACATGTAATTTGCCATATAAATATGGAAAAAGTCATGTGTTTCCCACATAAGTTTATTTTTTTACACATGATTACGCAAGCCGCACAAATCTCAAACCTTGCTTATTTTTCAACATATTATCCATGCCTCTCAACACATTTTTTCCATCGTTAGGGTAACTTGCATGTCCATGCATCGAAGAAGTCTTTCGGTTGCCCGGGCAACCAGGTTTAGCACCGCCTCGATCACTTCCTCGTTTGAAATGAAGCGCTGACCTTCCAGGTCTGCTTTTGGTGGTCCGAACATGCGAAAGACGCACTCGGCCGTGTCTAAACTGTAAGGAATGCGCGGCAGTGATTTCCAGGCTAAACCAGCGGGAGCGGCAGTTGTCACCCGAAGCGCCTTTTGGCTCACCTTTAACCTTGACGTCCAGGAATACCAAACTTTCTGGGACGGGATTTTATCAACAAATCAACGAAAACAGGTTTTCTACGAAGAGTCTTGAACTTCTTCGGTCCTCGCGAGGTTGAATGTCGCCATTCTGTGCTGGCCAGCTTGCTTTCTGGGGTATCTTGATGAACCCAAGTCTCGCATTTGCATACGTAACTGCTCTGCCTGAAGGGGGAGATGGCGTTATTTTTTGCATCACATAATTTCCTCTCGGCAGTGGCAGAGGGGTTAGAGCGTTGGCCTTCCACACAGCGGTTCCGGGTTCAAATCTGGAAGAGGTCGGGTTTTTAAACATGGGATAACCTCTTGTGTGGTTTGAGGGAATTCCATAATTCAGCGCTCTGTCCTTCGGAAGGGACATTAAGCAGTTGACCACCCCTTGGTGTTCATCGTAAATAGTAGGCTAATGCTGGCACTGCGTTTCCCCTCCTCCCTTGTGTGTGTTCGGTGTTCGGAGGATTAATGGCTATAAAGTTTACCTTCGCCGTCCCGTACGTAGGGATACGAAAAAAGTATCGATACTTTACTCATATCGGTAATTTCCTTTCGATACCAAGTACTTTTGTACTCGATTCTTCTCTTTCGATTTTCTGGCGATATCGGTACTTTCGGTCCGATACTTTTGTGGTATCGATACTTTTCATTCGACATAACATATGAGTAAGGTATCGATACTTTCGTTTCGATTTCGTATCCTCAGATACGAAAAAAGTATCGATACTTTACTCACATCGGTAATTTCCTTTTGTACTCGATCCTTTTCTTTCGATTTTCTAGTGACATCGGTACTTTCGGCCCGATACTTTTGTGGTATCGATACTTTTCGTTCGATACATCATATCATTACGGTATCGATACTTTCGTTTCGATAACGTGTCCCTACCCGTACGTAGCGCTGAAGATGTTCTCTGCAAACCTCGAGACGTCTTTCTCTCCGTTCATCCGAAATTTGCTCCCGCACCCATCTGGAACTCACTT
Organism: Tanypteryx hageni; assembly: GCA_028673005.1. Classification (NCBI taxonomy): domain Eukaryota; kingdom Metazoa; phylum Arthropoda; class Insecta; order Odonata; family Petaluridae; genus Tanypteryx; species Tanypteryx hageni. The sequence goes on along the minus strand of CM054119.1, from coordinate 17,590,930 downwards.
TCGCAAAATTTAAGCTCGTTTCGGATAATGTTTTCAACGTTTCCGACACTGGTTTTTTCACTAATTCGGCTAAATCACGTGCCGATACGCTCCTATCTCTGCCAATGACCTCGTCAACTCTTTGAATGTTGTGTGGGCTCTCCGCCGTGGCAGGTCGCGCGGCGTGGGGCGCATCCAACACCAACTCACGACCAACGTTAAAAGATTTTGCACCGTTCGAACACCGAGGAACGTGAAAGAAATTCATCCTTAAACCGCGCTTGAAGTCTGCAATATAATCACGGCCATATTTACGTATTCCATGCACAGAAACTTCATAATAAGTTCGGTACGTCAAAGGCTTCCATGTCGAATGCGCTTGTCATTTGTTACCGCAAGCAGGTGGTGATCGCTGTTGCAGGGTTGCCAGCGTACACGCACTGAAAACCATACATGGCTGCGAAGTTTGCCGTTCAATTACGTTCAGGAAAAAATAGTCCAATTCAAATTAGATCACCTCCTGTACAAGGCGTTGAAAAAGTCACTGTTTACTACAATAAATTGGTAGCAAGTTTATCAAAAGAATATCATAATCACTAAAATAAATAAATTTTGTGGGCAGCACATGACTTTTTCCATATTTATATGACAAATTACATATTGTTAGCCCTGGGATCGTTGTCAACATTTAATTCCGGTTGACAATTAAGAAAAGAAAAAGGAGCGTCATTAAGACGTAACTAAGAGTCAATTGTTAACGACAGTCTTCGGTAGGTGGCGGTCTACCGAAAACGTGTGTTTACTCTTTTCACTTATCCGTTATTTTGAAATATATCCTTTAATATTCGATAAATGTCAAAATGTACTGAAATAAAAGTTGTTGGAAATTTTATTTTCTACAACCTTTGTATGATACATTTTTCCATATAATGCATTAAGAGATATCTTATATTTTTAGCTGCCACCACCACGCCACCTACCGAAGACTATTGTTAACAATTGACGCTTAGTTACATCTTAGTAACGATCCTTTTTCCTTTCTTAATTGCCAACCGGAAGTAAATATTGACAACCATCCCAGAGCTGACAACATGTAATTTGTCATATAAATGTGGAGAAAGTCATGTGTTGCCCACATCTGTTTATTTTTAGGTGTTTTCGCATACTTTCTGATTGAAAATAGACAGATTTGTTGTTGTGTATGTCTGTTCGTCGGCCCCTATTAACTTTTGAACCAATATACCGATTTTCACGAAACCTGGTGGAAATCTATAGCGACTGGGACCGAGTTCTCCCGAGGATAGTTTTTGCTGCAAAGATTGAAAGTCCCGGGTTCTATTCCAGGAAATATATCCTTCCCATTTGATTTGCACGGGAAATCTGAAATCCGTCGTGCGGGGCAATTTTCTCTCGCACATTAAAATATCTCAGAATTGTATTATCGGAGCGGGATTTTTACCATTCTCTGAGGATAATAATATAGATTCTAATTTTCGTCGTATAATGTTGCTCATCGGTCGTATTCCTTCGAATTTCGCGTAAATACCAGAGTTTTTGCAGGTTTTATCGCTAATCACGAGAGTGTTGACATAGCAACTATTGTTGGACTCAGATTTTATATTTTCTATTACGTACACGCGTCATTTCTCCCGCACGAATACGCGTGATCGATTTAATATTCCTTTCGAACGCATTCGTAATATTTTATATGAAGATAAATCATGAATCTTTGGAATACAAACGGCTACTCACGCGCGGTGATTTTAAAGCCATTAAAAACCAACATAAAAGCTTGTATTCGATAAATGATTAAATGGAAATTTAGGTTTGTCTCCCTGTTTGTTCGTCTGTCACGCCAACTCCGTTTAAACTAAAGCGGATAGAGGCTTCGTTCGTTCATCAAATCGATTTAGCGTTGTCAGGTAGCCCATGTTTCTATGTCCTGTGTGTCTTCTTGGGTGCGATCTCTCGTTTTGTCCGTCTGTCTGTCAAAAATAAAATGATACTCCTGACCGTTTGGTCGGTCCGTATTTTTTTACCCGCTAACGCCTAAACAAAGACTAGAAATTGATTTAGTATTCTGTCTAGTTTGACGCGTTTTAATCGCGAAATTTGTCCGTCCGTCTGTCACGCTCGATAACTACTAAACGAAAGCAGCTAGAGGATTCCCGTTTCCGCCATTCGATTGAGTTTTCTTTTCTCCTTGGGACTGTCTTCTCTTTCATCTCGTCCGTCTGTCTAAAACTTTCAAAAATCCTTTTTCCGTCGATTCGAGCTCATCCCTCTTTACTCGTTAAGAGTTCCTATTACCGTTTGAGCGAATGAGGCAAGATTTCGAAGTGATTTGGAGGTTAGCCGGTCTCTTTCATGTCGCAAATTTCCGCTTCCTTATTTTGTTTGCGTCCGTCGCTAAGGCGACGACAAATAAAACGACATATTCTTTCTCCCGAGCTCTTATATTATCCGTGAGGTACAGATTTAAAAAAAAATTATTTTGATACAGGGCGACATTTATCACAGAAACGTCAGTGAGACCACACTTTTGGTTTCGGAGATAAAAATTCAGGAAAGGACCAAATCTTTGGAAACAGTTTTTTTATGCATTGCTTGGTTTTGTTTCAGCGATCTGTCTATCTGATATAAATACGAAGATAACTCGATAAAGGGTGAAGGTAAAAACTTCAGAATTTGGTGAAAATGCTCGGTTTGCATATTTTAAGGTGACGATGAAAAAAAAAATTAGAAAAGAGTCCAGTGTTCGACTCCCAAGAAAGGCATTTCCATTTCCCATACGTACGTAAACTTCGATTTTTCGACCTGCAGGATTTTATTGTTTTGGAGATCTAAATTATAAATAATTAGCGTACTATCTTCGGATCTTAACCAATTTGAAGGTTTAATTATACAGTTTCTTATTCTGCTCGTCTTTTTCTCGCTTAAAATTCGAATTAGCGCTTATTCAAAGTTTAAATAGCATGTTTTGGGGTGAATACTTCATTTCAACGACGGCTGCCTTGACGACCAAAACTGGAGTACATATTGCTGTCCCCAGGTTAAAATGCCTTTCTCTCTAACCTACCCATTGACTCAAAATTTCTTCCCTCTTTTACATTCTCTTCTCGCTTCTCATTCTTCCTCCCATTCTCCCCCCTCTCTTCCTCTTTTTATTTCCCTCTCATATTTTATTTTTTAACTTCTCTCTATTTTCCCATTCTCTCCTGTCACTTTCTCGGTTCATCTACTTCTTAAACTCTCTCTCTTCCTCCCTCTCTCGTCCTCCATCTCTTCTCTCATCTACCTGTCACTTCCTTCCTTCCTCTCTCTTTCTCTTCGTTTCTCTCCCATCCTCTCTCTTCTTTTCCTCTTTTTTCAACTCTTTATCCCCTTTCACTCTCCTTACTTCCCCTTCCCGTTCATCTAACTCCTTTCTCTCCCTCTCATTCAATTTCGCTCTCTTTTCCTCTCATTCTCTCTTAATTTCAACCTCTTTTCATCTCTCTATTCCTCTCCTCTTCCTAAATTTCTTAATTAATTTCACTAATTTCCCCTTTCTCTTCTTCCTCGCTTTACTCACCCTTCTATTCCCCCCTTTCTCCCTTTTTACTTCTCTCTCTCTTCCTCACAGTCCCTCTCTTCTTTATTATCCTCTTTTTTAACTTCTCTCTCTCTTCTCGTTATCTCCTATCTTCCTCTCTGCTTTGTTTCTCTTCAACACTCTCTCTTCTTTGACTCTTTATCTCTCTATGCCCATTTCCCCCTCCTTACTTCTTTCCCTCTCTCTCTCTCCCCTTCCCCTCTATCTCTCTCTCCTTCCCCTCTATCTCCTTCTCTTATATTCTCTCCTTACTTCGCTCTCCCTCCCTACTATTTATTAAAAGTCCTTATTAAAAATCTGATTCCTACAAAAAATTTTCTTTATGTCTTTCTTTACAACAGTGTCTTCAGAATTCCTCTATCATTTTTCCCCACTGACGAGTTTCTTTTTAAAGTTGTAACCCAATTAAAACCATTTTAATTACCATAGAGCTTAGAAAATTATAGCATTGCCTCTATTATATCTTAGTTCATCACTGTTTTAAATTTCAAAAGATTTTGTTCAGTAGTTATTCGTTTATGAATTATTTTATATATGACTACTTTCGCGAAAGTTGGCTGCGTAGCTGGTTTTTACGGGTAGTTTCTGTGTTTAACTCGCCGTACAATTTTACATTTTCTGTCTAAAAATATTTAAAAAATCAAACCTTGTTAAGCATAAAATATGCTTTCCAATGGTATTTTTATGTATTCTTTCCAAAAAACGTAGCGCAAATGATCGCGCGTCAAAGTTGAGATGCACGTCTTCTTGACGCGGACAGTATCTCCTCATTCGTTCCAATCTCACTTCATCTCCCGAACATGCTTCTCTCCCCCTCCCCCTCTCTTTAATTTCTTTCTTCCTTCTCTATCCCCCTTTCCCCATTCTTGCTTATCTCTCTTTCTCTCGCCTCTATTTCTCATTTCTCTCTTCCTTCCCCTCTTTCACTCCCTCCCTCCCTTCTCATTCTCTCCTGTCTTTCTTCCCCTCTTTCACTACCTCCCTCCCCTCCCCTTTCCACCCTTCTCATTCTCTCCTGTCTTTCTTCCTCTCTCCATCCAATTCTCCCTCTCACCTTCTCTCTTTTCACTCTTTCCTTTATCTCTTTCTTCCCTTCTCTATTCATCCTTTACCACTTCCTCCCATTCTCTTTTCTCTCCTTTCCCTGTCTCCCTATCTGTTGATCCCCCTCTATATTCCACAAATTTCCCTAATTTCTTTCTCTAATTCTCTCTTCCTATCACTTCCTTACTTTCTTTTCCTCTCTCTCTCTTTCTCTCTGGGTTTCTCTCGCCCTCTCTATCTTTCCCTCTCTATCTCCTTCTTCCACTCCACTCCATCCCTCCTCTCCTTTCTGTCTCCCTCTACCCCTCTCTATCTTCCTCTCCTATTTGCTCTTTCAACTTGTCTATCTCTTTTCTCATTCCTTCCTATCTGCCTCTCACTCTCTGCTTTGTTTCTCTTCCTCCATCTCTCTTCTTTCACTCTTTCTTCCTCTCTCTATCTGCATATCTCTCTTCGTAATTCTCCTCTCTCTCCTTTCTCTCTCTATTCCCCTCCCAATCTCCCTTTCCATCTCCTTGCATCTCTCTCTCCCAATTCCATCTCTCTTTCACTCTTTCTTCTCCTCTCAATCTCCCTTTTCCTCTCTCTCCTTTTTCCCTTCTCCATCTCACATTTCCTCTTTTTCTCTTCCTTTGCCTCTCTTACTTTATCTTCCCCTCTTTTGCATGCTACATTTCTATTCTCGTCTTTCACACACATTTCTCTATCTCTCTTTCCTTCTCTCTTTCTTCCACTCTCTAGCTTCCTTTCCTACATTCTCTCCTTGATTCTCTCTCTCCCCTTTCCTTATCAGTCTCAGTCTCTCTTCTTTATTCATTACCCATTGTTTATTTTCCTTTTATAAAATCTTTCTCTTCATTCCTTTTGCTTCCTTAACCGCATTTTCTCCCTCAGACGTCACCTTTCTCTTTCTTTCCTCTTTCACTCATTCTCCCCTCTTTCCTTTTAAAGGCTAAATGTTGGAATTGAACTTATGGTCCAAATTTCGCCCGAATGAAGACGATTACCTATCTATCTCCCTCTCCTGGTTTCTCTTTTATCTTCTCTCTCTCTTCCCATTCCCTCCTTTCTGTCTTCCCCTGCTTTGTTTCCTTTCCTCCCTCTCTCATCCTTCGCTCTTTCTTCAAATACGTATTCCCATTTCGCTCTCCTCACGTTTAATACCTTTCCATCTTATTACATCTCTCTCTATCCTCTCCCAATCCCATCTCTCTCTCCTTTCTATTTTACTTGCCCCTCTATCTTCCTCTCCTATATTCTGTATTAACTTCTGTCTCTTCCCATTCTCTCCTCTCTCTCTCGTCCTCTATTCATACACACCCCGCCCTATCTCTTCCTCCCTCTATCCTTTATTCTTCCCAATTTCCTGCTTCCTTTCTCTCCCTATCTCTCTTTTCCCTCTCTTCTTTCTTCCTGTTTCTATCTTTCTTCTCTCTCTTCCCATTCTCTCTTCCTATTCTCTCCTTTCTCTCTTCCCCTCTCCATATACTTCTCACCCTCTCTCGTGTTATCCTCTCTTCCTCTCAATTTCCTGCTTCCTTTCTCTCCCTATCTCTCTTTTCCCTCTCTCCTTTCTTCCTGTTTCTTTCACTCTTCTCCCTCTTACCATTCTCTCCCCTCTCTCTTCCTATTCCCTTCTTTCTCTCTTCCTCTCAATTTCCTGCTTCCTTTCTCTCCCTATCTCTCTTTTCCCTCTCTCCTTTCTTCCTGTTTCTATCACTCTTCTCTCTCTTCCCATTCTCTCCCCTCTCTCCTCCTATTCTCTCCTTTCTCTCTTCCCCTCTCCATATACTTCTCACCCTCTCTCGTGCTATCCTCTCTTCCTCTCAATTTCTTGCTTCCTTTCTCTCCCTATCTCTCTTTTCCCTCTCTCCTTTCTTCCTGTTTCTATCACTCTTCTCCCTCTTCCCATTCTCTCCCCTCTCTCTTCCTATTCTCTTCTTTCTCTCTTCCTCTCAATTTCCTGCTTCCTTTCTCTCCCTATCTCTCTTTTCCCTCTCTCCTTTCTTCCTGTTTCTATCACTCTTCTCCCTCTTCCCATTCTCTCCCCTCTCTCTTCCTATTCTCTTCTTTCTCTCTTCCTCTCAATTTCCTGCTTCCTTTCTCTCCCTATCTCTCTTTTCCCTCTCTCCTTTCTTCCTGTTTCTATCACTCTTCTCTCTCCTCGTATTCTCTCCTTTCTCTCTTCCCCTCTTCATATACTTCTCACCCTCTCTCGTGCTATCCTCTCTTCCTCCCAATTTCCTGCTTCATTCTCTCTTCCTCCCTCCCTATCTCGCTTTTCCTTCTCTCCTTTCTCCCTTTCTTCCTCTTTCTATCCCCATCTCTCTCTCTCTTAACGTCTCCTGCTCCCTCCCATTCCCAACTCTCTCCTTTCCCTCTTTTCCTCGTCATTCCCTCTCTCCCTCCTCTTTATTCATTACCCATTACTTACTTCCCTTGTATAAAATCCTCTTCATTCCTTTTGCCTCCTTAACCGCCTTTTCTTCCTCTTGACGCCGCCTTTCTCCCCCTCCGCCCTCTCCCCTCCCAACCCCTCCCCTCCCATCCACCCCGTCCCATTTCCGCCATATATTCTCCTTCCTCCCAATCCGCCATATCCTGCTACACTGCCTTTCCCTCCCACTGACGCGGCTGGAGAACCCGCCGCTTCCCCTCCCTTCCCCGCCCCGTTCGCCCCTACTTCCCCCTTCCTTCTTCTACAGCTCAGTACCCCGCATGGCCACTCATCATACACCTGTCTCACTTTTGAAGGATATATGTCTTTGTATAACGCCCATCTCGGCCTGCTCTTGGTCTCCCTCCCTCCCTCCTACGCCTCTCTGACTCCCTTCATATTTCCCCCCTCTCTCTCTATCCATTCTTCATCTCTCTCTCTCTTTCTTTTCCTGTCCTTTTTCGTGGCTGACTGGTATGCCTCGACTTTTTTAAAATTTCTTTTTTGTCTTTCTTTCTTTCTCTGTCAAGGGATTGGTCTCTCTTCCTTGCTCTTTACGCTATGCGTGCCACCCTTTCTGCTTTTCTTTGCTTTCTCTTACTCTTTCTAACTTGCTTTAGTTTCTCTTCCTCTTTATACTTTGATTTACTTTCTCTTCCTCATTGTATCTTACTTTAATATCTCTTCCTCTTTCTGCTATGCTTTAGATTCTCTTCTATTTGATAACTTGCTTTATTTTCCCCTGGCCCTTTCTACCCTACTTTACTTTCTATTTCTCTTTCTATTTTGCTGCATTTTGCTACTCTTTATACCTTGTTTTATTTTATCTTCCTCTTTCTGCCTTGATTTCATTTCTCTTCCTCTTTATACCTTGATTTACTTTCTCTTCCTCTTTCTTCTTTGCTTTACTTTCTCTTCCTCTCAATACCTTGATTTCATTTCTCTTCCTCTTTCTGCTTTGCTTTCATTTCTCTTCCTCTTTATATCTTGCTTTACTTTCTCTTCCTCTTTCTTCTTTCCTTTACTTTCTCTTCCTCTTAATACGTTCCTTTACTTTCTCTTCCTCTTTTTGCTTTGCTTTCATTTCTCTTCCTCTTTATATCTTGCTTTACTTTCTCTTCCTCTTTATACTTTGATTTACTTTCTCTTCTTTTTGATACCTTGCTTTATTTTCCCCTGGCCCTTTCTACCCTGCTTTACTTTCTATTTCTCTTTCTATTTTGCTGCATTTTGCTACTATTTATACCTTGTTTTATTTTATCTTCCTCTTTCTGCCTTGATTTCATTTCTCTTCCTCTTTATACCTTGGTTTACTTTCTCTTCCTCTTTCTTCTTTGCTTTACTTTCTCTTCCTCTCAATACGTTCCTTTAATTTCTCTTCCTCTTTCTGCTTTGCTTTCATTTCTCTTCTTCTTTATACCTTGCTTTACTTTCTCTTCCTCTTTCTTCTTTCCTCTACTTTCTCTTCCTCTTAATACGTTCCTTTACTTTCTCTTCCTCTTTTTGCTTTGCTTTCATTTCTCTTCCTCTTTATATCTTGCTTTACTTTCTCTTCCTCTTTATACTTTGATTTACTTTCTCTTCTTTTTGATACCTTGCTTTATTTTCCCCTGGCCCTTTCTACCCTGCTTTACTTTCTATTTCTCTTTCTATTTTGCTGCATTTTGCTACTCTTTATACCTTGTTTTATTTTATCTTCCTCTTTCTGCCTTGATTTCATTTCTCTTCCTCTTTATACCTTGATTTACTTTCTCTTCCTCTTTCTTCTTTGCTTTACTTTCTCTTCCTCTCAATACGTTCCTTTCATTTCTCTTCTTCTTTATACCTTGCTTTACTTTCTCTTCCTCTTTCTTCTTTCCTTTACTTTCTCTTCCTCTTAATACGTTGCTTTACTTTCTCTTCCTCTTTCTGCTTTGCTTTCATTTCTCTTCTTCTTAATATCTTGCTTTACTTTCCCTTCCTCTTTCTTCTTTCCTTTACTTACTTTTCCTCTTAATACGTTGCTTTACTTTCTGGTTTGCTTTCATTTCTCTTCTTCTTTATATCTTGCTTTACTTTCTCTTCCTCTTTCCTTTACTTACTTTTCCTCTTAATACGTTGCTTTACTTTCTCTTCCTCTTTCTTCTTTCCTCTACTCTCTCTTCCTCTTAATACGTTGCTTAACTTTCTCTTCCTCTTTCTTCTTTCCTTTACTTTCTCTTCCTCTCTCTGTTTTGCTTTCATTTCTCTTCTTCTTTATATCTTGCTTTACTTTCTCTTCCTCTTTCTTCTTTCCTTTCCTTTCTCTTCCTCTTAATACGTTGCTTTACTTTCTCTTCCTCTTTCTGCTTTGCTTTCATTTCTCTTCTTCTTTATATCTTGCTTTACTTTCCCTTCCTCTTTCTTCTTTCCTTTACTTACTTTTCCTCTTAATACGTTGCTTTACTTTCTGTTTTGTTTTCATTTCTCTTCCTCTTTATATCTTGCTTTACTTTCTCTTCCTCTTTCTTCTTTCCTTTACTTTCTCTTCCTCTTTCTGCTTTGCTTTCATTTCTCTTCCTCTTTATACCTTGTTTTACTTTCTCTTCCTCTTTCTGCTTTGCTTTCATTTCTCTTCCTCTTTCTGCTTTGCTTTCATTTATCTTCCTCTTTATAACTTGTTTTACTTTCTCTTCCTCTTTCTGCTTTGCTTTACTTTCTCTTCCTCCCAATACCTTGATTTCATTTCTCTTACTCATTATACCTTGCTTTATTTCATTTCTCTTCCTCTTTATACGTTGCTTTACTTTCTCTTCCTTTTTCTGCTTTGTTCTACATTCTCTTCCCATTTATACTTTGCTTTAGTTTCTCTTTCTCTTTATACCATGCTTTATCTTCGCTTCCTATTCACGCCTTGCTTTATTTTCCTATACGTGTTTCTACCTTGCTTTACCTTCTTTTCTTCCGTTTCTCTTTTTCCATCTTGCTCCATATTGTTATCACCCATTCTTTTCTTCTTCGTATCTTCCTCTCTTCCTCTTTCTCTGTTAAGGAATGCTCTCTTCCGCTTTGGTGTATATCATTTTCAATTTCTGCTTTGTTTTACTTCATCTTCCTCTTTATAACTCGCTTTATCTTCGCTTACACCTTCCGCCTTTCTTTATCTTCCTCTGCATCTGCATACCTTTCATTCCCTTATTATTTTCTATCTCCATTCTTCTATTTTTTTCTATAGTACTTTCTCCGCTGTTTTGCATTTTTCTCGCTTTCTTTTTCTATTATTCTTGTTTCACTCCTGCATCGCTTCTCTTCCTCTTCCTATCCTTCTCTTTTTCTCTCCTTTCGTCTTCCTATCTTGATTTTTGCGTTCCCACTTTCTCGTTTTCTCGTTTTATTCTCCATCCTGTTTACAGCTTGCTTTATCTCAGCTTCCTATATCCACCTTGCTTCATCCTCTCTCTACCATTTTCCTCTATATTACTTTCTCCAATCGTTCCTCCTTCCTTATTGTTTCCTTTTGCTTCATTCTCTTAGAATTTCTTCCTCTCTCCATGTGTTTCCTTATCTATAACTTCCTCTTTCTGTTTACTTTCCCCCTTCTCATTTCTTCTATCTCGCCTTTACGTTTGATTCTGTCTTCTTCTTTAAACCTTGCTTTATCTCCGCTTCCTCTTTCCTTCTTGGTTTACCTTCCTCTATCTCTTTTTACCTCGGCCTTCTTATTTCTGTCTCTTTTCATCTATATTTTCCTCTTTCTCGCTTTCATCCGTTCCTTTTTTGTCTTCGTTTCTTCCATTCTCTCGTTCCCTGTCGATTATTAACCTCTTTCTGCTTTGCTTTATTTTCGCTTCCTCTTTGTATCTTGATTTATTTTAGCTTCCTTTTTTCCCACCATGCTTTATCTTCCTCTCTATCTTTCTGCCTTGCTTTTCCTTCTTCTTTCTGCCCCTCTTCTTCTATTTCCCCGTCTTTCTTGCTTTCTTATTCTTCTTTATTCTCTTTCTAACTTGCTTCCTCCGCCTCTCCCTATCATTTCCACCTTTCTTTACCTTTTCTCCCCCTTCTAGTTTCATGCCTTGCTTTAGCCATTTATTTTTTCCTTCATTTCTTCCTTTCTTTCTCTGTCAACGATTACCTTTTTTCTTAATCTTCCCGGCTTTTTTACCTGTTCCTATTCTTACCTTCCTTTACCTTCTCTTCCTCGTCACATCTTCGCTTCCTCTTTCCACCTTGGTTCGTCTTAATCTACATCTTTCTACGTTGGTTTCCCTTAACTTTTCTTTTATTTTCCTCGAGAAATCTTTCACCCTTTCGTCGTCTTTCTTCCTTGTATTCTCTTTACTTTCTCCATATAGGAAGTATGGAGAAAGTAATGTTTTCGTGGAAAAAATCGAATTCGAGATTCCAACGGAAATACATGTTTTAAGGTCCCCTGTATACGTTCCGACTATTTCCCCGATGATGTCTGTGTGTCTGTCAGTCTGTATGTGATGGATTTTTGTGGGCGCTCTAACTCAAAAACTATTAATCAGGTCAGCGCCAAATTTTATATTTAACATTTATATAAATGTCACCAGAACTGATTAGTTTTTGGTAAAAATCGGTTTACGGAAGTGGGTGTTTACTTTTGTCACATCCGTTATTTTAAAATATTTGCTTTAATATTTGATATGTGTAAAAATGTACTAGAATAAATATTGTAGGAAATTTTATTTTCTACAACCTTTGTTTGATACATTTTTCCATATAATGCATTGTTTAAGAGATATCTTATATTTTTAGCTGCCACCACCACGCCACCTACCGACGACCTACCGGAAGTGGGTGTTTACCCTTGTCACCTATCCGTTATTTCAAAATATTTGCTTTAATATTTGATAAATTAAAAATGTACTGGTATAAACATTGTGGGAAATTTAAGTTTCTACAACCACTGTTTGAAACAATTTCCCATATAATTCATTGTTAAGGGGTTATATTAAATTTTTAGCTGCCACCACCACGCCACCTACCGAAGACTATTGCAAACAGTTGACGCTTAGTTACGTCTTAGTAACGCTCCTTTTTCTTTTCTTAATTGCTGGAGCTTTGTGGCTATATCTAATATCAGAAGACTATGGTATCAGTTTATTTCTGTTCTTTGTAAATTCTAAAATTTTCTCTGTTTCTTAAAATATATATTATTATCTAACTTATTTGGAATTTTTAGATATATTACAGATATGGAGAAGGCCATATGTATGGCCACATCAGATTTTTTCTTTCTTCTCTACCTCTCTCCATCTTTCTATCATTTTCCATTATTCTCTTCCTCTTTATATCTTGTTTTCTTTCCATCTTCTTATCCTTTTCGCTTTCTCTATCCCTCTTTCTATCTCACTATTGCCCTTCCCTCTCTATTCTATTTAGCATTTTCTTCCTTCCTTTATCTCCGCTTCCTTTTCCATCATGCTTTATCTTCTACCTTTATATCTCGCTCTTCCTTCTTTTCTATCGCTCTTCTTTTGCTATCCTCTCTCCCAAATCTTGCTCTGCTATCCGTGGATTCTATAATATAACGCCATTGATTTAAAACTACGACGTAAACTCGTGAAGACCATGCAATTTTATTAAACGGAAATTTTAGCAAATCACGTTTCGTCAATTTTTCCGACAAATTTCTAATTTTTTAAAATTACTTTGGTTTGTTTACTAGTTTATATTATTTTGATGTATGCCGTTTTTTGAAGATTTCAAGAACCAGAAACCCGTGTATATATATATATAAACTATACACACATAAACACAGAAATATATACATATATTTAATGATCCCAATTTCCTCGCCATAAACCGTCCTACGGAAATCGTTCTTCCATTTTTTCTCCCGAAGATATCAATCTCCCAAACAAAGCAACATAATTCATCAATATTCTCCTCGTCCAAAAATACCAATAAATTAAAAACGGCCTGCATGTGAATGGACGATACGAAATTGATAGAATTACTTAAATTATAACCAGTACTGGAAGGGAGAGGGAGAGAGAGAGAGAGAGAGATGGAGGTCAGAGGAAGTGGTGGAGAGAGAGGGAGGAAGAGGGAAATGGGAGAAGGGAAAAAGAGAAAGATTAACTCTTCAGATGACTCCAAATGAGATAACAATAATTTATTGCAATTCATCATGAAAATCCATATTTTAAATTCGGGTTTTCCTTGCTTTCTCTCTCTCTTTCTCTTCTCGACGAATTTCTCTTTTCCTCTACCTATTCTTCATCTCTCTTTCCTCAACTCATTCTGTTATTCTTGCTCTTCCAATTTCTTCCTCTGCTTCTCTCCATGTCTCTTCTTACCTGCATCTTTTTCTCCCCACTTCCTTCCTCTATTTCTCATTCTTCCTGATCATTCTGCATCTCTCTTCCTCTTTCTCTATTTTACTCTTTCTCTTCCTCCCTCTCTTCTTCTTTCTCTCTCTTCATCATTCTCTTTCTCTCTCTTCCTCATTCTCCTCTCTCTCCCTCATTCTCTTCCTCATTCTCTTCCTCTCTCTTCCTCATTCTTTTCCTCATTCCCTTGCTCTCTCTCTTCCTCTTTCACTCTTCCTCATTCTCTTATTCTCTCTCTTCATCTTCCACTCTCTTTCTCATTCTCTCTGCCTCATTCTGCCCCATACTTTCTCCCTCTTCCTCTCAACTCCCATTTCTCTCTTCCTATTTCACTCCCTTCGACTTTACCTCTCTTCCTCATTCTATCTTCTTTATTATCCCTCTTTATCATCCTCTCTCTTCCCTTCTCTCTCTCTTTCTCTTTCTGTCTCTTCCTATTTCTCTCCATTTCTCTCCATCCATTCCTCTATCTCCTACTCTCTCTTTCTTCTTATACTCTCTCCATATTCATATCTTCCTCTCTCTCTCTCCTCTTGTCCTATCTTCCCCTCCCTCCCTTCTATCACTCCCAGTCTCTCTCATTCTGTATCTCCATTTCTTCCATTCTCTCTCCGTTCTCTTCAACTTCCTTCTCTTCCCATCTTCCCCTCTTTAATTCTCTTCCATTCCTTATTTCTATTTCTTCCTCTCTCTCTTTATCTTCCTTTCCGTTTCATATTCTCCCTCTTTCCTTTCCCCCTTTCTGTCTTCCTTTTTCTATTCATTTCTCTCTTCCTGCCCCTCCCCCCATTCACTCTTTCTTTCGTTCCTTATCCTCCAATTCATCTCTTTATCTTTCTCCACCACAATATTTTCCTCTCCATTCCTTCTTCTCTAACCCCCATATTATACATTTTATCTTCCATTCTCTCCTACCACTTTTTCTCTTTCTTTTCATTCCTTCCCTTAGCTTCCTCTCTCCCTTTCTATTATTCTTTCTCATTCTCTCCCCCTCCAGGTCTTTTTCTCTCCAATTCCCTCTTTCTCCACACTCTCCCCCTTCTCTCTCTCTCAACATTTATTTCTTTCACTTCGTCTCCCCTTTCTTCCCTCCCTCCTCTCTTTTCCTCTCTCTCCTCTTTCCTTCCTCTCTTCTCTTCTCCCTTTATCCCTCCTTCACTCTCTTTCTCCATCCCTCTCTCTTCGTCTCTTTCTCTCCGTCTTTCCTCTGCCTCTTACTTCTTCTCTCTTCTCCTCCCTCTCTAATTGCCCCTTCCCTTACTCTCTCTCCCTATTTCTCTTCCACCCTCCATCTCATCTTCCTTCCCTCTTTCTTCCTCACTCTCTTCCTCACACTCACTCTCACTTCCTCTCCATATCTTCTTTCCATCTATATCACCCTTTCTCTCTATCCCTATCCTTCCATTTTTCTTCTTTACATATCCCTCCCTATCCCCCCTCTCTCTTCTGGTCTCCCTCTCTTCCTCTCTCTACCTCCTCCAGTCCCTCTTTCTTTCTCTATTCCTCTCTCTCCCTCTCTATCTCTTCCCCTCTCTCCCTTCCTCTCTCTCCCATCCTCTCTTTCACTTCCTCTCTCTCCCTTCCTCTCTCTTCCTTCCTCGCTCTCCCTTCCTCTCTCTCTCCCTTCCTCCATCTCCCTTCCTCTCTCTCTCCCTTCCTCTCTCTCCCTCTTTATCCCTCCTTCCCCCTCTTTTACCTTTGCCTCTTCCTTAATTATTCCTCCCTTCTCGATATGGTCATCACCAATTTACTCATTCTTGCCGTTTAAATCTCCTTCCTAGATGATATCAATCTAATTATCACTTCCATAAACGCTCCACAGATTGGGCCATGCCATGGAACGTTTAAAAGTTTCAAAAATAGATTTCCACAATCGTTATAGAACTATAATCCCATTACAATCTTATCTTAGATTATTCCGGTAAATTACTGGTTTGGAAATCGAGGAAAATTAATTTAAAATTTGCGAAACAGAAGGACTTAAATGCATACCTTTTAAAAAGCTGTAATTTTGGTGTTATTTTTAATCCGGGGGCAGTGATTGTTGGTTTCTTTATTGAATTTTGAATCGTTGGTATGTGTCCAGAAAATAAAAATCCGATGTTGGAAACCGCATGACTTCCTTCAAACGTGTAATAATTCTAAAAATTGTTGTTGTGGTAATGAATATTTTAATATTCTGCGAGAAAAATTCAGAACAGAATTAAACTCATACAGTAGCCTTTTGATAATGGATATAGCCACGGAGCTCCAACAATTAGGAAAATGGAATGGATCGTTACTAAGACGCAACTAGGCTTCAAGTGTTTACAAATGTTGCCTCCAGGTGGTGTGATGGAGGCAGTTAAAATTTTGTTTTCAATATATCTCTTAAACAACGCATTATATGGGAAAATATTTTGAACGCGTGTTATAGGATGTTAAATTTCCTACAATTTCATCCCTACCTTTTTTACATCGATCAAAAAATAACGCAGACACTTCGAAAAAACGGATGTGACAAGAGTAAACACCCACTTTCGTTTTTCCAATATTTACCAAAAACTGACAAACACTTTTCACATTCATAAATATGTCAAATATAAATTTTCGCGTAGATCCAGTTAATGGTTTATGAGTTACAGAGCCCACAAATACTAAACATGAAATTGTTTCCTGATCGAATTATTAGTATTTTGAGCTAGAGCGCCCACAAACTTCCGGTTTGCAGAAACGCAGAAAGACACACACACAGACATAATCCACAAAATGGTCAAAACGTGTTCACGGGACTTCAAAATGTGTATTTCCGTTGAAATCTCGTAATCAATTTTTTCATGACAACAATATCTACTTTCCCCTATACTGCGTACATGGAGCGAGTAAAAATTGGAACTTATTTTTTACGCGAGCAGATCCTTCACTCACCTAATACCCACAAATGTTTCATCGTGAATTTAATAATTATTTTAAACAAAAAATGAGTGATAATTTTAATGAGTTTTCTTCAAATAAGCTACATTTCCTGCGTTAGGACTATGACGTCATCGGATGTTTACGTAATTGCTTGAAATCAGCGGTGCCACCATATATATTGCACTAATTTCCTTTAAAAGAGTTAAATCATTGCTATTATAAAAACATGTTGTGCCAAGTTTATTCTCTATAATTATGCTATATTAGACAGTTAATCACTGTGACATCTCTCGTATAACAGAATGTTTGGGTGTGCCTTATGTAAGAACTACTATGTAAAAGTCCGTCAATACTACTGGTAGGAATATATTATTTATTGCTCTAATTATAATCTTGCAATAATTGAGTCTCGATTTCAACAATGGAATGGTTGTCATGACAAATTTTCACGAAATCGCTAAATTTTGCCAAAATAAGTGATTTTGAACGTTAAATTCGAGTGATTGCGGACCGCGGACTATTAGAACAAGAAGCTCTGTTCATTATCCTTTAAAACAGTCCCAGTTTGAAGATTAAGGGTCGGTTTTTCTGATTTTTATGATAAAAAGAATGAAAGTTTGCACGTCGCTAAGTTGATATTTACGTGTTATCTTGTGGGAAATGGAAGTTTTCCCCTGGAGTCGAACCCGGGTCTTTATTTTGGGATTTTTTCTTCCTATGAAAATTCTGAGGAATAGTTTGGATTCTATACAAAATTTGGTTGACCTGGCTCAAGAAACGGCTGAGATTTTTGCGTTATCGACCAAAAGACCAAGAGAATATAGGGTAATCGTCCGTCAAATATTGTCGATATGCATGAATTAAGCAAAGATGAAATTTTAAAAGAGCAATTAACGAAACCAACTTTTACATGCGTTAACAATTAAACAATTAATAATATGTTCGCGTAATTAAATGTTCCGGAACATATAAAAATATTTTATTTGCAAATATAATTTTTTCGCGGCAAATAAACATTAACGGTGATTTATTCGTCAAGAAATTACGCCAAAAAACTTATATATAAATAGTGCACCCAAAAACTATTTTTAATTACTTGAAATGAAATCTACGTAAATTTTGCGTTTGTTTTTTTTAGTCCGTTTACAAAATAATTTCATTGAAATTTATTTATATGATAATGATTTATTGCTTTCAATCAGAGATTGAATATTAGTTTATTTTCCACGCCGTTTACCACAACCAAAGGTATTATTCTAAATTTCAAAACTGTCGCAATAATCGAATAATGACAAACGGTGAATCGTAACGTTACTAAGGTAAGCAGAAACGGAATGACTTATTTTACACGTATGCACAATTATGAAATTCCAATAAACCTCTTAATAATTTCATAATATTGACCTGTAGATGCGTTAGTATCTGATCGATACCTGTTGTGATTTTGTGATCGAAAATTAGCCAATCACGTAGCATTATGGGCGCACAATTGGATATCATTATACTGTAAGATATATCTATAAGGCTAGATTAATGAGGGATTGCTAATGGTGGTAAACCTGTCCAACCCGCGAACAGAATTCGGGACTTTAATACTGCACTAGTCAATCAGAGCGTGAAATTTTAATTATAACCATTTTGGGTACACTTTCCGTAATGGAAACAGGCTTATATTTATTTCGTTGTGTCTGTCTGTCCGTATTCTTAAGGTTTGGAACTTCTTGGCTATATCCAATGAAAGAAGGCTACGGTATGAGTTAACTTCCGCCCTTCTTGATCTTTGAGTTTTACTCGCCGTTCCTGGAAACGTTCATTAACAATTAACGTATTTGGAATTTATAATCTGCTTTCCAGGATGGAAATAGGTTTATAGTTTCGTAGATGTGTCTGTCTGTCTGTCCCCATTATCAACTTTTGAGCCAATAGACCGATTTTCATGAGACTCGGTGGATGTATCTCTAGCTACTGGGGGCTGAGCTCTCCCGAGGATAGTTATTGCAGCGAAGATTCAAAGTCCCGGGTTTGATTCCAGGAAATATCCTTCCCATTCAATTTACCTGGGAAATCTGCAAAATCCATCGCGCGGGGTAATTTTCTCTCGCCCGTTGAAATATCTTAGAATTGTAACATCGAAGCGGGATTTCTACTATTCTCTGAGGAGAAGAATGGAGATTATAATTTTGTATCGTAGAATTGTGCTTATCAATCGCTTTCCTTCGAATTTTGCGCAAATATCGGCGTTTTTTTTCAGGTTTCGTCGCTCGTTATGAGAGCGTTGCCATGGCAACGACCGTTGTTGGACTCGAATTCGGCACACACGCATTATTTTTGCCATACATATACGCGTGGTCAATTTTGCTTCCAGTTCTAACGAATTTTCAGTATTTTATATGAAGGTAAATTACGAAATTTTGGAACACAAACTTATCTGCGGTCATTTTTAATACTATTAAAGCCAATGCATA
Organism: Tanypteryx hageni; assembly: GCA_028673005.1. NCBI lineage: Eukaryota > Metazoa > Arthropoda > Insecta > Odonata > Petaluridae > Tanypteryx > Tanypteryx hageni. Next base: position 17,572,195 of record CM054119.1, on the reverse strand, counting down.
AGTGTTGGATAGATAATTAAGTGGAAAGTTGTCAGCGCAAGTCCCGTTTGTATCATCTTGTTCTCTCTCTCTATTTCTTTGTACCTATCTTCTTTTCCCACAATGCAGCACACTTCCTGATTTTCCTCCTTCTCCCAAGGATTGGCGATCAATCGAATACCTTCCTCTGCACCCATCCATTCCCTCCCCCTTTTCCCTCCCCCCCCCACCTTCTCTCCCTCTTTTTCCAGACAATACCAACTCCTTTGTAACACGCTCTTTCTCTGCCTCAATACCCCCCTTTCTCTCTCTCCGCCCAAACCTTTAACCGTCCAAACAGACCTATAATTAAAAAGACTATAAATCCAGTTTTTCTTGGTAACGCATGACCCATCCAACACAAATCGAATGGCTGACACTCATACATCTAAACCTCCTTCCCTCCCTCCCTCCCCCTCTCACAGTCCCTCCCTCTCTCTCTCTCCCTCCCTCCCTCTCGCTATATCTCTCTCTCTCTCCCTTCCTTCCACCGACCATATCTACTCACCCTTCTCTACACCTCACTCAAAGACAGCCTACTTTGAAATATCTCTTTCTCTCTCTCTCTCTTCCTCTATTTCTCTCCATCATCTCTTTCTTTCTTAGTCTGTCTTCTCATCCTTTCTCACTCTCTCTCTCTTCATCTTTATCTCCCTCTCTCTTCCTCTCTACTTCTATAACTCACTGTCCTCCTCTCTCCCTCTTGATTTCTCTCTCTCCCTCTTCTTATTCTTATGCATCTCTTCATCTCCATTTCCCTCTTTTCCTCTTCGTTTATCCCACTACTTCCCTTCCTCTCTTTCTCTCCATATCTCTATGCCTTTTTCTTTATTCTCTCTCTTCTGTATTTCTCTCTTTTCCTCTTTACTTCTTCTCCTTTCCCTTTTACTTCTCTCTATTCCTCTTTATTTCTCTCTTCTTCTAGTAATCTTTATTTTTCTCTCTTCCTCTCCTTCTCTTAAATTTTAGCACTTTCTCTTTTAAACTTTATTTCTCTTTCTTCTTCTCTTTATGTTCTATCCCTCCCTCTGTCAATTATCTATTCCTCTTTGTTATCACTCTTCGTCCTCCTCTTCCTCACTCCATTCCTATCTCTCTCAATTCCTCTCGCTCTCTCCATATTCGTCTCTAGTTCGCTTCCGCCGTTCAATTATTTTTCTCTCTCTCTATTCATCCGTTTATCGCTATAATCTTCTTTCTTTAGTCCCTCTTCCTTTCTTCCACACTCTTTAACTCTTTCTCTTATTCCTTCCCCTAACTCTCCCTCCCTCTTTCTTTCTTTCTGTTGCTCTCCCTTCCTCTTTCTCTCTCTCTCTTACTGCCTCTTTCTTACCCCCTCACTCTTTCCTCCTCTCTACATCCCTCCTTCCCCATGTCCCTCCTCATCTCTCTCTTTCTCTTCACGTTCATCTTTCTCTCTTCTTTGTTTCTCTACCTTCCTCTTCATTTTCTCTCTTTCTGTCTCCTTTATCACTCTCTCTTCCTCCTTATTTATCTCTCTTCCTTTTTATCTATCTGTCCTATCCTCTTTATTTCTCTTTTATCTTCTTCTGTTTCTTTCTTCTTCTCTCTCTTCCTCTTTATCGCTCTTTTCTCTTCCTCTTCATCACTTCCTCTCTTCTTTATTTTTACTTCTTCCTCCTCATTTATCTCTCTTCATCTTTATCTGTCTTCCTTTTTATCTGTCTGTCCCTTCCTCCTTATTTATCTTTTATCTTCTTCTGTTTCTTTCTTCTTCTCTCTCTTCCTCTTTATCACTCTCTTCTCTTCTTTATTTTTACTTCTTCCTCCTTATTTATCTCTCTTCCTCTTTATCTCTCTTCCTTTTCATCTATCTGTCCCTTCCTCTTCATTTCTCTCTCCTCTTCTCCCTCTCTTCCTCATTGTCACTCTGTATTCCTCTTTATCATTCTCTCTTCCTCTTTAATTCTCTTTCTCCATCTTATTTCTCTCTTTATCTTTTTTTTCCCCTTTTTCCCATCTCTCTCTCTCTCCCATCTCCTTCCCTCTCACCTCCCTCCCTCCCTCCCGCCTACTTCCCACCCTCCTTCCATCCAATTCCAATGAGGTAAGGGTATGGAGGCAATGGGAGAGGGGGAAAGCCAAGATAAGGCTCTTTTATATATAAGTCATGTCAACCTGTAAATCATAACTCTTTCCTTCCACTTCATTCTCCAACCTTCCCCCCTTCTCCCTCCCTCCCTCCCTCCCTCCCTCTCCCTCCCTCTTAAATGTTCGTTTATTGCTCTCCACCATATTGGCGTCAAAAACCTCAAGACTTTGAAGAACTGGGTAGGTGGAGATGGGTGGGGTGTTGGAGGGGAGGTAAACCTTAACTCTCCCCCTCTCTCTCACGTAGGTTGCATTGCGCTGTTAGATCGGCATTTATTTTCCACTGGGCGTGATTGCGTGATCCGCGGGCAAATTAATTGCGGTATTTTTCCCCACCCTCTTTCTGCCTGGTCTATGCCTGCGTGTGTGTCCGTAGGCCAAAACACACCTTTTGTGCTCCTACGCAAACAGTTGAGTGTGCTTCGAATGTGTGCACCGCGTTTCAACGGTCAATGCGCGAAAGATAACTTCTATATAATAATGCGCAAGTGTTGATTGGTTGGTTAGAAAGCTGTCGCCTACGAGTTCGTTGTCCCTTTGTTAGATGGCAGGTAGGTCTACTGTGGAAAAGAGACAATGCATTGAGTTTTAAAAAATGCTGCACGATGAATATTATCACACTAGGAAAAAGGTGCATGCATTCTGCAAACATTTCGGATAACCTTGTTCATTTTAGATGGTAATATTTTTTAAATTAAAATTTTGCAACTATGCGGCGATTTTTGTTCTTATTTTTACGAATTCTACATTTACAAAAAAATTTCAACCTCTTAGCACGCTCAGAAATACATCAACATTAAATAATTGTTTAAACATTTGCGAATTTTTGGAGGCTGGATTATTTAACTTTTTTATATTTTTCGATTTTTTTAGTTGTATATACTATATACTATATACTATATACTATATACTATATACTATATACTATATACTATATACTATATACTATATACTATATACTATATAATATAATATATATATATACTAGTCCTATCTACAAAAAAATTCTAGTCTCCACCTCATGTCATGTTAACCCTTGCTTTACCAAGGTATTTCTCCTAAGGGGGGGTAACTGAGTTACACCAAAATTCGTTTGTCAAATAAATAGTTGTTTATTGGGAGAAATATGCTAATATTAGGATATCTATATATTAAATAATTAATATAGAATGAATATTTCTAAAGAAAATAATGAATATTTTTTAATTACTTCACAATTCTAGCAAAAGTTTTGACACCTTGAATGTACGAAGTATAGATCAAGCGTTGTTTTCGTGAAAAAATTGGAATTCGAGATTTCAACGGAAATACGTATTTTACGGTCCCCCTGAACTCGTTTTGACTATTTTCTCGGTGATGTCCTTTTGTCTGCCGGTCTGTCAGTCTGTCTGTATGTGATAGATTTTTTGGTGGGCGCTCTAACTAAAAAAGTATTAATCAGGTCGACGCAAAATTTTATATTTAGCATTTTCATAAAAGTTTAAAGATCTGATTAGTTTTTGGCAAAAATCTGTCTACCGGAAGTGGGTGTATACTCTTGTCACTTTTCCGTTATTTTGAAATATTTGATAAATGTAAAGTAGTATTTCACCTTTGTTAGTTTTGGCCAAAGTTATTGAGCTACTATCAATTATATAATGCATTGTTTAAGAGATATCTTATATTTTTAGCTGCCACCACCTACCGAAGACTATTGTTAACAATTGAAGCTTAGTTACGTCTTAGTAACGCTCCTTTTTCCTTTCTTAATTGTCAACCGGAAGTAAATATTGACACCGATCCCAGAGTTAACAGCATGCAATTTGCCATATAAATATGGAGAAAGTCAAGTGTTGCCCCCGTCAGTTTATTTTTTTTAACGATTCGTGTTGTCTTGGCGACCGTGTCGTTGTCGTAACCCCGAGATTGCATTTCCGTCTCAATCCACGCACAAGCTGAACATGTCCCATTGAGTTTCCCCTCAAAATTATTTTGCAGGATATTTTCCTTCCCAATGTTCGTCTCATAAACGCCTCCTGGTCTCTTTCAATTCTCACCGTCGTATCTTGGGCGATACCAGCCGTGCGTTGGGCTCCATAAATTCCACAAATATTATCACACTCACCTATAAACGCATGCGGGATCAACTCGTTCTGAAAACAAGTGAAGGAGACGGAGCGCTGTCGTTTTCTCCTTTGAGACAAGCTTAGCGTAATGTTTAAGAACTGGAATGCAGGTAGTGATGCCAAAGAACTATCGAAATTTCGTCATTCACCTGTGCATTTCCTAATCCGTTGCAATTAATGAAGCAGTGGGCGATTACTTAAAACATACCTCTTACTCGAATAGTTGTAATGTAATTTTACGTTCATTCTTTCGTCGTAATTTACCCATTTCTTTTCACTTACAAGCGCCGTGTGTATTCTCAAAGAAAAGACGTTTTTAAGTTCATTTCTTCGTCGTAGATTATTCATTTCCCTTCATTTTCCGAATGTCGCGTGCGCGCGCGAAAGAACATTAAACTAATTAGGCATTTACATAAGATATTTTTCACTTCGGTCGCCAAGGAGATTGTTTTCGTCGACGACAACGGATAAACGAAATTTTTTCAAGTCCAAAAATGAATGACGACGTTATAAAGTTTGATTTTCATTAAATCGGCCGCTCCTTCGATAAAAATGTACCGAACAAAGCAAATTTCGTTTGAATAGTTCTACAAACTCCCTCAAAGACTTTTTCGTTACGAGCGATATTGTGCGAGATATGAATAAAAGTTAATTTTTTGCCACCATTAAGGTGGCACTCCCGATTAGGTCACGTGAACCATTTGTATCAATTTCTAATTATGTTTTTTTGCCCTCGTGTGCTAAATACCAAATTTCGTGAACATCTGCCCATTAGTTTCGCAGATGTAACATGGACATGGACATGGACACGACCGGACTGAAAGGCGATCTTTGTTTACTATTTGTGTATTATATATATATACTAGTAGAAGGTGCTTGCATTCTGCAAGCATCTCATCTCACCTTGAAAAAACATTCATTTTTCATATTTCATCATTACAAATATTGTATTAATTCTAAAGATTCCACCTCCGCAGCGATTTTCGTTTTTCCCCTATGTAAAATTAATAGATTAAAACAATCTCCAAAACTTTGTAATTTTAAGAATTTTATACTTTCTCCATTATGGGGTACTAATGCTACACATTTATGCCAAATTTTAAAGTTGTAGTACTTCTAGAGGTGAAATAACTTTTTTCTAATTATTAAAAGTTAAAACATTTTTAAAGGTCGCCGCAATGTTTGTGGAGAGATTCAAATGTATATTTGTGCAAATGCAATACTCTCTGTAAATAACTGGAAAATTTCAGCTTCTTAGCTCATCCCGTAGTACCTAAACAGTTATCTATTTGTCAAAATTGAAGAATTTTTAACGGCAACACAAATTAAAATATCAAAATTCCTGTGACTTCTATTTCGTTATTTTTTGACTAACCCTTCCTCAAAAAAAAAATTTCAGCTCCGTAGCACATGCAGAAATAAAAAAAAAACTTGAAAATTTGTTCAAATAACTGCGAATTTTTTACGGCCGCATTGTTGCACTTTTTAAGACTTTCATTCTCTCTAGTCGGTTTTGCACAAAATCCTACCTAAGATAAAAATTTCCAATCTCCAGCTCATCTGGAAGTCCCTAAATATTAGTATCCTCCTATATATGTTATATTTTATGTGTTATATGTTATATGTTATATGTTATATGTTATATGTTATATGTTATATGTTATATGTTTTATGTTATATGTTATATGTTATATGTTATATGTTATATGTTATATGTTATATGTTATATGTTATGTGTTATATGTTATATGTTATGTGCTATTTGTTATATGTTATATATTATATGTTATATCCACCTCTGTAAGGAACGTCTAAATATAATTATATATATATGTATATATATGCATCGATTTTTTCGAAAAATATTTATCGCCCGGCATAATTTATTGACGCTTTCTATCATGGAGAAGGCGGAAGGGAAGTGACGGGAAGGATATAATGCCAAAATACATTCAGAATGCGGTAGGGAGGGAGGGAGAAATTCCAGCTGACAAAAAAAAGGAGTTAAGTCAAAAGGGAAGAAATAGTGCATCTTTTCCCTCTTAGATAAGGCGGCGATAATTACAGATGGCGGCACTGAAGACTTCACTGGCCCGTTTTTTATTGTTCTCTGGGAAAAAAAGATTGATGGAACCCTCCCCTATACCATGTGCGTCCCTCACGCAGTCTCTCTCTCTCTCTCTCTCCAAATCTCTCTCCCTCTCTCTCTTCATACATACAAGGTTGACGTTTAGATGACACATAGAAAGTATTTTATTACTAAAATTTATTTATTTGAAGTAAAAATTTTCATATTGAATTATAAAACAAAAATTATCTACTAATTTACTACGACTTAATATTAAGGTTAACTATAACTATACATTAAAATCATACAGAATAACATACCTGAATTCTCGTCAGCAATGACTTAAAAAAATAAATTGATGTGGGCAACACATGACTTTCTCCATGTTTATACGGCAAATTACATGTTGTTAGCTCTGGGATCGTTGCCAGTATTTACTTCCGGTTGACAATTAAGAAAAGAAAAAGGAGCGTTACTAAGACGTTAACTGTCAATTGTTGACAGTCTTCGGTAGGTGGCGTGGTGGTGGCAGTAAAAATATAAGATATCTCTTAAACAATGCATTATATGGATAAATGTTTCAAACAATGGTTATAGAAAATATGATTTCCTACAACTTTTATTCTAATACATTTTTACATTTATCAAATATTGAAGCAAATTTTTCGAAATAACGGATAAGTGACAAGAGTAAACACCCACTTCCGGTAAACCGATATTTACCAAAAACTAATCAGATCTTCTAACTTTTATAAAAATGTTAAATTTAAAATTTGGTATTGATACAAGTGTGAGCTTTTGAGTTAGAGCGCCCACTATATCCTGTCACATACAGGCAGTAACGCTCCCTTTTCTTTTCGTAATTGTTGGAGCTTCGTGGCTATATCCAATATCAGAAGGCTATATGTTGGAACAATTTTTGAAACGAGAAAAGAAGGCTATATGTTTGAGTATATTTCTGTTCTCTGTAAAGTCCAAAATTTTCTCGCAGTTTCTTAAAAAAATTATTACTATGTAACCTATATGGAATTTTTGGAAATATTACAGGTGTGGAGAAAGTCATGCGGTGCTCACACATCAGATTTTATTGCATTCTCCATATACGAAGTATAGAGAAAGTATTGTTTTCATGAAAAAAATCGAATTCGAGATTTCAACGGAAATACATGTTTTAAGGTCCCTTGGACACGTTTGGACTATTTTCTCGATGATGTCTGTCTGTCTGTCTGTATGTGATAGATGATTGTGGGCGCTCTAACTCAAAAACTATTAATCAGTTCAACGCAAAATTTTATATTTAAGACTTTTATAAAAGTTAGAAGATTTGATTAGTTTTTGGTAAAAATCGGTCCACCGGAAGTGGGTGTTTACTCCTGTCACCTATCCGTTATTTTGAAATATTTGCTTTAATATTTGATAAATGTAAAAATGTTCTCGAATAAAAGTTCCTTGAAATATTTATTATCATTTAACCTATTCGGAATCGTTAGAAATATTACAGGCATGGAGAAAGTCATGTGTATGGCCACGTCAGATTTTTATTCTTTGTCACTTTCTTCCTGACTGTAATTGACAATTCGTGGAATGGAAGAAGACATTGCTTAGTCTCAATCTCGCCCTTATAAAGACGCATATCTATCTATCGATCCCTCCTCTCTCCCTCCTTTCTCCCCCACCTCTCTCTTCCTCTCTATCTCCTTCCTCTTTTTCGCCTCTCTCTCTGTCTGTCTCTCTTTTCTCTCTTCCTCTCTCTCTCTTTCCCCTTACGCTCTCTCTCTCATTCTCCATCACTTTCCCCTTCCTCTCCACCTCCTTTATCTCTCTCTCCCTTCCCCTCTCTAACTCTCCCTTCCTTTACTTTCTCTATTCTTTCTTCTTTCTCCGTCCATTTCCCCTCCCTATCTCCCTCCTTTATCTCTCTCTCCTTTCCCCTCTCTAACCCTCCCTTCCTCTACTTTCTCCTTTCCTCCTTCTCCGTCCATTTCCCCTCCCTATCTCCCTCCTTTCTCTCTCTCCTTTCCCCTCTCTAACTCTCCCTTCCTCTACTTTCTCTCTGCTTTCCTCTTTCTCCGTCCATTTCCCCTCCCTATCTCCCTCCTTTCTCTTTCTCCATCTCTTTCCCCTTCCTCTCTCCATTCTTAATCTCTCTCTCCCTTCCCTTCTCTAACCCTCGCTTCCTCCACTTTCTCTCTGCTTTCCTCTTTCTCCGTCCATTTCCCCTCCCTATCTCCCTCCTCTCTCTCTCTTTCTCCTTCCTCTCTCCATTCTTTATCTCTCTCTCCCTTCCCCTCTCTAACCCTCCCTTCCTCTACTTTCTCTCTGCTTTCCTCTTTTACCGTCCATTTCTCCTCCCTATCTTCCCCCTCTCTCTTTCTCCATCTCTTTCCCCTTCCTCTCTTCATTCTTTATCTCTCTCTCCCTTCCCCTCTCTAACCCTCCCTTCCTCTACTTTCTCTCTGCTTTCCTCTTTCTCCGTCCATTTCTCCTCGCTATCTTCCCCCCTCTCTCTCTTTCTCCATCTCTTTCCCCTTCCTCTCTCCCTCCTTTATCTCTCCCTTCCCCTCTCTAACTCTCCCTTACTCTGCTTTCTCTCTCCTTTCCTCTTTCTCCGTCCATTTCTCCTCCCCACCTCCCTCCTTTCTCTATCTCTCTCCCTTCCCCTCCCACCCTCTTCCTTCTCCATTCCACATATAATTCTCTTCCTTAAATATTCATACAGTCCTTTTTTTATAAATCGGCATATATTAATTTCATCGCAATTGCTAGCTGTAACAAAAAAATACTAATGTTTTATGTCCACCGTGCGTGTGTTCTTTCCTCTTGCGCGTGTGTGTGTGCGTGTTTGAGCGTCAGGAGGTCGTAAATCTTTCGCGTCTTACGTTATCCTCTCGAAATACCGTTAAAAGAAATGGCGGTTTGATTTGGGACGAATGCCTCTCCTACTCCCATATTCATTTTTTTTAACTGAGAGTTATTCACTTGTTTCTTTCTCTCTCTCTCGCGTCCGCCATTATCGTCTGTCTTCTGTTTGATTGAGGGATCGCTTCGATCTCACGCCCACCGAACAGCAAAGGAAATTAATTCAAGGTGAATCGTAAATCTCTGGGCTCCACGTAACTTCTCCTTCTTTAATTTATTAGTCATTCATTTGTTTTTTTTTTAATTTATTTTTTAAAATGGGAAACTCCACTGTGATTGGTTCTTCAGTCCGTTCCGTCCGCGCTTCCTTGTTCGTCTGTCTGTCTGTCTCTCCGCCGCACCTTTTGGTCCTGGAAGAAATTTGGTGTTTATTTCTTATTTCGATTTTGACGAAGAGAATGGGGTGCCCGACATTATCGTGCAATCATGGTTGCCAACCTACCAGATATAAAGTGTCTCTTTTCTATAACTTATAAAATATTGCCAGAGGAAACATGACCATATTCTTCGACGCAGGTTGAAAGAAAAGGAACATTTTCCCCCCGTAAAATTTTCTAATTTTACGACGAAAATTTCCTCGAAATTATTTATCACCAATGTGCGTCATCAATCAGGCGTAATCATAATATGTACGTAGGCATCAGTTATGAATATCTGCGTCCTGTTTGTTTATAATAAAAAAGCTACATGTTAGGGAGTTATAAATACATTTTTTTTTTAAATTTCTAACTATAGTCTAGGTAAAACATACTAAGCTACAATCTGTTCTCGTTCGGAAAAGGGTTTTGAACTGCTTCTTCTCGTAATCTGTTTATCTATGCGTCCCTTTTTGAGTTCTGATGTTTCTGACACTCTCGAAGAAGCAGCCTTTCTTCACGCATCTGATTTGCTGACAGTTAAACGTGGCTTTTATTTTGGACGGCATTGCAAACCTAAGAACCATTTAATAAGTATTACTGCTAAGATGAAAAGCATACCAACCCCGACAATTACAAGTAACTATGGTGATATTCTGTAAAATTGCCTAAAACCCCACGCAATTTTCGCACTCAAATGAAATTTTTGATCCTTTTCGGGCAAAAGAAGAAACTGTATGACCTGGATAATATTATTTATACCATTAGGAGTAATTCAGTACGAATTTTACGACTCCAGGTCATTGACTTCGTATTTTAATGCTCAAGTTACAAAATTACTAGACATATTCTCGTATTACTCCGGTGTTTATGTTACGGAAATGCTATTCTGTGGACCCCATGAGGTTCCAAAGGCCTCACGGATTTCAAATTACCCATAAGTTCTTCGTTTTGGTCCTATTAGATAGAATGCCAAGCTCGGGGGCTCTGGGATCAATCGTGTGGGTTTGTATATACGCAGAAACATACAAACCGACGCAGAAACAAACTTTCGGAATTATAGTCAAGATACAAATTATCTACTGGAGTCAAATCATAGTATTATTTTGGGATTTTTTCCCCGTAAATTCTGACCGAATTTCAGTCTTCTATCATTATATATATAGACGTTCCTTACAGAGGAGGATATAACATATAGGAGGATAATAATGTTTAGGCACTTCCTGATGAGCTGGAGATTCGAAATTTTTTTATTAGGTAGGATTTTGTGCAAAACCGACTAGAAAAAACGAAAATCTTGAAAAAGTGCAACAATGCGGCCGCTAAAAATTCGCAATTGTTTAAACAAATTTTCGAGGTTTATGTATTTTCGAATGCGCTACGGAGCTGAAATTATTTTTTAGAGGAAGAATTTGTAAAAAAAAACGAAACAGGGATTATAGAAAATTTTTATATTTTAATTTGTTTTGCCGTTAAAAATTCTTCAAATTTAAACAAAAAAATAACTGTTTTGGTACTACGGGATGAGCTAGGAAGCTGAAAATTTCAAGTTATTTACAGAGTAGTGCATTTGCACAAATAAACATTTGAATCTCTTCATAAATATATTGCGGCGGCCGTTAAAAATGTTCAACATTTAAAAAATTTGAAAAATATTATTTCACTTCTAGAAATGCTACAACTTTAAAATTTGGCAGAAATGTTTAGCATTAGTACCCCATAACGAAGAAAGTATAAAATTCTAAAAATTGCAACATTTGGGTATTGTTTTAATCTATTATTTTTACATAAGGGAAAAACGAAAATCGCTGCGGAGGTGAAATCATCAGAATAAAAGAAAAAATATTTGTGATGATGAAATATGTCCGAAAAATGAATGTTTTTTCAAGGTGAGATGAAATTCTTGCAGAATGCAAGCACCTTCTTACTAGTTCTGGATAAGTTTATTAAAAATAGCATTTCGTTCAATCGTAAATAGTTCCTGATTTTTCCGCTCTTTTATAGGGGATTTTTAAGGGCGGCGCCACAATCGATCGCGACTGGATGATCTACCTCATTATGTTCTAAATTTTTTAAAACAACTAATAACCCATTTATTTAATATATGTCATGCTGAAAACGGTTATTAAATAAGGTTAAATCAATTTCAAAGAAACATTCATCATATGGGGTTTGGACACGTATATATATATATATATATATATATATATATATATATATATATATATATATATATATATATATATATATATATATATATATATATATATATATATATACAGATACGTATATTCAGCCCATTTATTTTTTTAGATCAATCGAATTTATTTAAATTTTCAAGAAAACGCAATAGTGATTCTTTGTATCAGAATTGAACCCAATTGGAGGTAGAGAGAGAGAAAGAAACATTTGAACATCGGAATCGTTAAGGCGGGCAATTCCCGATAATTGTTACCTGATTTAACACCTATTTTCTCTCCCTTTTAACGAGACGGCCTATGCGACGCGCACTTCGCTTCATTTGTTCTTCGAGTTCCTCTTTTATATTTTTTTGTGCTACCGTGAAAGGGAACCGTACAATTTGGGTCTTTCATTTATTTTTTTTCTGCGAAAATCTTTTGTTTTTTATTCATTCCGTTCTACGAGAAGGTTCAAACGATTTTCGTTTCTTCGCCTTTTATTTTTTTTAAACGCGATAAATATGACGCCGTTCAGCATTCGGTTGTCTTAATTTTATTTGATATCCTTTCGATAAAAAAGGCGTAATTTCTCGACTCTCTCTCACATATACACACACAATCGCTGCTAATCGACTGTCCCGCCATCTATGAAGCGATAAAGGCAACTCGGGCGAAAAAAAAATGAAAGTCACCTCCCGCAACTTGACAAAAGGTAGGGAAGTACTCAGAAGCTTCGGGGAGCTGGAGGGGAGGAAGTGAAACAAGTGAATATCGGCATATCGTCGGCAATTAAACAAAAAACGACTAATTTGCGTGAATAAAAATGCCGAATTCGGGACGGAAATAAAAGTAACCACTTTTTCGGAACTCAAACTATAAGTTAAGACGCCTCCTCCCCACCTGGATGTTATTGTTATTGTTTTTTTGGCGACTGTGTTTTGTTATTTTCTTTTATTTCCTCGGAATTGGAGGGACGAAAGATGTGGAGTCGATTCCCTCTCAAATGGACTGCGCTAAACGGCACCTATCGGAATGAGATTAGTACTGTAAACGGTACCTCCGACTTTCCCCCTTTCGAAAAAAAAACCAAAACAAAAAAATAACGACCGTGCGCAGGGATGCATCGGAGGAGAGATAATGAAGGTTGAAATCGACTCCCGGACGCTCAAGAATTAAAATTGCGGGAAAAAAGAAAGCTTTTTTTTCCTCTCTATTTTTTTTTCGTTTTCCAAAAACCTTTTCGAATTGAAGGAGTAAAGGAGAAGGCTATGCTCGTTTGTTTTCCCCGTTGCTGTGAGGCGTTCTTGTTTCTAAGGATACCTGCGGAAAAAAAAGTATCGGTACTTTACTCATACATCGGTACTTTCGGCCCGATACTTTTGTGGTATCGATACTTTTCATTCGACATAACACGTGAGTAAGGTACCGATACCTTCGTTTCGATTTCGTATCCTTAGACACGAAAAAAGTATCGATACTTTACTCACATCGGTGATTTCCTTTCGATACCAAGTACTTTTGTACTCGATTTTTTTTCTTTCGATTTTTTAGTGACATCGGTACTATCGGCACGATACTTTTGTGGTATCGATACTTTTCATTCGATACATCACATGATTACGGTATCGATACTTTCGTTTCGATATCGTATCCCTACTTACGAGTATAGATCTTGGTCTATGGCGATTTTTTTAGCGCTTGCGTTTAGTACAACTTTATATATATAATTGCTCAATGTCTGTCCGTCCGTATCCCATCTTATCTCTCGAACAGATTGTCATTGAGAAATTCTGCAAACGCCATTTTGTTTCTGTCAACTAGGAGACTCCGGGCGAACAATTTTCGTTGACGGAAGTATCTCGGATTCGACTCCGGGAGACGATTTATATTTTCCCATATGTATACACAGGAGTTTCGATTTTTCAAGGTGCAGGGTTTATTTCCTTCATTCGTTAAAATGCGTAAATATGGACCGAAATTTTCCTTTTTTGCCTTATTCGACGGTTACAACTATAAGATATCTTATTCTTGCAATGCCTTAATGTTATACAGAAAAATTTATCAGAAACACGCGTTTCTTTTAGAAATGTTATGGCTTTTTTTGTACTCTTTCCGGGTGTTGCCAAGGCGACCCGCAATGTTGCCAAGGCGACCCGCATTGTTGCCAAGGTGACCCGCATTGTTGCCAAGGCGACCCGCATTATTGCCTCCGAATAAATGAGCACCTTCAAATAGACAAAAGAATTGCGCCATTCGCTTAGCGTTTTTTATGAAGCAATGAAATTGTTGTTTTAACGAGGTCTAACTTTATAGATTGCAACGTTAATAATTTCATATAATCATTATTCGTTAAACTGCGTTTGGACTGTGGGCATTTTTAACGATTGACCAAATGAAAAAATCTTCTTTCTTTATTTCAGCACTGGAATGTTACCTTTTTCTCAAGGGAGAAGCAATTAAAATTGTAAATATGAATTATAAAAACATGAATGAAATTCAAAATGTCAGCTGTCTAATTTTATAAGGAATAATTGGACTATTATTACTTTAAAAAAATGCAGATTTCGGACTGACTTTGCAAGAGTTTTTGCGGGCGCGACTGGTAATGATAATTCATCGGGGCGTACTCAATATTTGGCCAAAGAACGTTTGGCCTCCGTCGATATGCTGTTCGGGAGGCATTCTCTTGGTTCCCCATGGCAACTTGAGACAATTGACGATCGCAGAGGCGGAGGTTCGATGTGACGTCATTAGTCCGATTCCAGCTGCATCTATGAAGGGGGAGTTGGGGTGGGGGTAGGGGTTCAAAATGAGCCAAATAGACTGCAGAGGAACCGATTGCACAAGCGAAAGCGCGCGCGCGCAGTACGAGGCATCGGAAGGACGTTAATTCGAGGGTTATAGAACAGTGGGGGTTTTGGGTGGCAATATCAGGGAGATAATTGGTGAGGTAAGGGGGTTTGGTTGCTAAGGGGCGTTGGTAGGTGAGTGGGTGAGTGATTGATTGATTGTTTGGTTGGGGACTGTTATGTTGATTGTCCTGCGCGCGTAGGGAATAGTTGATCGTATATCTTACATATCGGTACGTGAGGTTTAAAGGTTAAGTATATAGAAATAGGTACTTTTATTTTTGTGAGCATTTGATTTGTTTATCATATTTATCTTTTACTATTTCTCTCTCCATCCTTTTGCAGTCTTCCGGTTCCTTCCTTCGTCTCACTCTCTCTCTCTTCTGTTCTTTCTGTTATTTTCTTCTTCTTTCTTTACTCTCACGCTTTCTTCTCCACTTTTATCGTTCCCTTTTTCTCATGCTCTCGCTTTATCTCAAATTCTCTTCCTACTGTTTCTCTCTCCACCTCACGTCTCCGTTCATTTCTCCCTCTTCCTATTACTCTAGACCTCTTTCGGTCTAATTTTTCCTCCCGTCTTCTCTCCCTGTTCCCATCTCTCTTTATCCCTCTTTCTCTATCCTTCACTCTTCTCTATCTCTCTCTCTTCCTCCATCCATTTTTTCTCTCACTCTCTCCTCTCTTCTGCTCCTTCTCTCCCTCTTCCCATCTTTCTTTCTTCCACTTTCTCTCTCCATTTCTCTCTCCCTTTTTCCACCTCTCTTCCTTTCTCTCTCTTATTCCCTCTCTCTTTCTTATCTTCTCTTTTATCACTCTCTTCCTCTTTTCCTTTCTCATTTTCTCTTTTGCTCGACTTTCCCTCTCTTATTCTATTTTCCTTCATATATTTGGGCCTTACTTTCTCTCTCTCTACCCCCTCCTCCCTCCCTCCCCTCCATCACTCCATTTCTCCCCTCTCTCTCCCTCCATATCCCTTCCTCTCCCTCCTCCCCCCTCTCCCTCCCTCTCCCTCCCTCTCCCTCCCTCTCCCTCCCTCTCCCTCCATCTCCCTCCCTCTCCCTCCCTACTCCCTCCCTCTCCCCCCCTCTCCCTCCCTCTCCCTCCTCCCTTCCCTCCCCTACCTCCCCCCCTCTCCCTCCTCTCCCTCCTCTCCCTCCCTCTCCCCCCCTCTCCCTCCCTCTCCCTCCCTCTCCCTCCCTCTCCCTCCCTCTCCCTCCCTCTCCCTCCCTCTCCCTCCCTCTCCTCCCTCTCCCTCCCTCCCTATCCCTCCCTCTCCCTCCCTCTCCCTCCCTCTCCCCCCCTCTCCCTTCCCTCTCCCTCCCTCTCCCCCCCTCTCCCTCCATCTCCCTCCATCTCCCTCCCTCTCCCTCCCTCTCCCCCCCTCTCCCCCCCTCTCCCCCCTCTCCCTCCCTCCCTTCCCTCCCTCCCTCTCCCTCCCTCTCCCTCCCCCTCTCCCTCCCCTCCCTCTCCATCCCTCTCCCTCCCTCTCCCTCCCTCTCCCCCCCTCTCCCTTCCTCTCCCTCCCTCTCCCCCCCTCTCCCTCCCTCTCCCTCCATCTCCCTCCCTCTCCCTCCCTCTCCCCCCCCTCTCCCCCCTCTCCCTCCCTCTCCCTCCCTCTCCCCCCCTCTCCCTCCCTCTCCCCCCCTCTCCCTCCCTCTCCCTCCCTCTCCCTCCCTCTCCCTCCCCTCTCCTCCCTCTCCCTCCCTCTCCCTCCCTCTCCCCCCCTCTCCCTCCCTCTCCCCCCCTCTCCCTCCCTCTCCCTCCCTCTCCCTCCCTCTCCCTCCCTCTCCTCCCCTCTCCCTCCCTCTCCCTCCCTCTCCCTCCCTCTCCCTCCCCTCTCCCTCCCTCTCCCTCCCTCTCCCTCCCTCTCCCTCCCTCTCCCTCCCTCCCTCTCCCTCCCTCTCCCTCCCTCTCCCTCCCTCTCCCTCCCTCTCCCTCCCTCTCCCTCCCTCTCCCTCCCTCTCACCCCCATCTCCCTCCCTCTCCCTCCCTCTCCCCCCCTCTCCCTCCATCTCCCTCCATCTCCCTCCCTCTCCCTCCCTCTCCCTCCCTCTCCCTCCCTCTCCCTCCCTCTCCCTCCCTCTCCCTCCCTCTCCCTCCCTCCCTTGCTCCCGCCTTCCTTCCGCCCCCCCTCCCACCATCTCTCTTTCTCACCCCTCTTCTTCTCTCCCTCATCTCACCGTCATACCTCTTTCTTCCTTTTATCCTATTTTTCCACACTTCATCTCTCCCTCTTCTCACCATCTTCCCCTCTTCCTCTCCCTTCCTCATACTCTTCCTCTTTTCTTTCTTTCTCTCTTTATCTCTCTTTTCCACAATTGTTTTCTCTATATTTTTTTATCTTTTCCTCTTTCTTTCTCTCACTATCTCAGTCTCTTCTCCCATGTATGTTTCGTCTTCTTTCAATTCTTCATTTATCTTCCTATACTTCTCCATTTCCTTTTAGTTTTCTTTTTAATTTATCTTTCCACGTCCACTATTCTCTTTACCTATCTCTCTCTCCTCTCGTTTTCTCTCCCTCTTCTCTCGCTCTACATCTCTCCCTCCTTCCTGCCTCTTCTTCTCTCCCTCTTATCCTCATCCTCTCTTCCTCTTCATCTTTATCTCTCCCAATTCATCTTCTCTTCTTCATATCTCCATCTTCTTCTCCAACTCTTCTTCTCTCCATCTACATCTCTTCCTCTCTCTCCCTCCATATTCATCTCTCCCTCATTCATCTCCCTCTCTCACTCTCTCTTCAACTCTCTCTCTTCATCTCTTCGTCTCACCCTCTAACCTTTTTCATTCTCATCACTCTTCTTTCCCTCTCCTCTTTATTCCTCTTCATCTTCCCTTTTGTTACCCATCATCTCTCTCTCCTCCCCCTTTCTCTGCTTTTTCTCTTTCTTTTGCTCTTTTATCCCTCTTTCTTTTCCTGCTTTCCTTTATCTTCACCTCCTACATTACTACGTTTTCTCAATTTCGCCTTCGTACACCATAGTTTACTACTTTAAATCTTCCTTAATCACATCTTTCTTTTCCTTTTCGCATCCTTTGTCAATTATCTTTCCATATTCTCTCTCCTCTCCTTCTCTTTTCTATCTCTTTCTCTCTCCTTTCTTCACTGTACTTCCTTTTCCAATCTATGCCATCCTTCTTCTTTCACTCTTTCCCTCTTCCTTTCTGTCACGCGCGATCTCTCCCTCTCTTCCTCTCCTTCGCCTCTCTTTTCCTCACACTAGTTTTCTCTATATTTTTGGTCTATCCTGCCCTTTCTCTGCTTCCTCATTCTCTTCTTTCCGCCCTTGTCCGCCTTCTTCCAAAGCTATCATTCGTCTTCTTTCAACCCTCATTTTATCCTTCTCTACTTCTCCATTTCATTTTCGCTTCCTTTTCCAATTATCATTCCCTTTATCTCCTTCTCCCATCACTTTTTCTCTCCTCTCTATATCCATACCTCTTCTTCCCTCCCTCCTTCTTCTTCTTTACCTCTTTTCTCTTCATCATCTCTGTCTTCCTCTTCTCCTCTTCAATCCCTCACCTCTAGCTCTTCTCTCTCTCTCTTCCTCTCTCATTCTTAATCAATCTCTCTCTTTTATTCACGTCCTCTTCTCTTCCTCTCTCCTTTTTAATTCTCTCCCGACTCTACCTTTTCCTCCCTTCCTTTTCTTCTCTCTCCCTTTCATCACCCTCTTCAACTCACACTTCCCCTCTTTCCCTCTTTTCTCTACCACTGTTTCTCTCTCTTTTCCACATTTATTTCTCTATATTTTTTTAACTTTCCCTCTTTCGTTCTCTCAATACATCATTTTCTACTTCCACGTATCATTCCTTTGCTTTCAAACCTCCTTTTATCCTTCTCCAGATCTCCATTTCCTTATCTCTTCTTCTTTTTCCATTATCATTCTATGTCCACTCATCTCCTTCCCTTATATCTCTCTCCTCTCCATTTCTCTTCCTCTTCTATCACTCTACACCTCTCCCTCTTCCTCACTGCCTCTTCATTCCCTCATATCCGCATCCTGTCTCCCTCTTATTCTTCCTCTTCTATTCTCCTTCTCTTCATATCTCCATCTTCGTGGGTGTTTTCCGCAGTGGGGATTTTTTTCCTGTGTTAAAACGTAACTGATACACAGTTTTTCTCGAGCAACAAAACTAACATTCTTTGGTAATGCTTTGTTATCTACTAACAAATATATTAACTTGTAATTAATATGTATTCTGTTGAAATCTGTATGTTTCTCTTATTTCATAAATATTGTAATTACTTATACGACGAGAGGGTTAAATGTAAGGAGGGACTACATAGTCTCAATTTCGCCCTAATAAAGTCGTTTGTCTGTCTGTCTGTTTGTCTGTCTCCTCTTACTCTCATCTCTACTTCTTCGCCTATCTCTCTCACTCCCTATATCTATCCCTCTTCATCTGTTACTTTCACCCTCTGTCCATCTTTTCATTCTCTCTCTCCCTTTTCATTATCTCCTCCCCCTTCCTTACCCCTTCTTCTCCATCCCTCTCTCCATCTTCCTTTCTCTCACTCTTCCTCTCTCTCTCCCTCATCCTCTCTTCCTCTTTTCTCTCTTCCTTTATTCCTCTCCATTTTGCACAAGTATATTCTCTATAGATTCTTTATATTTTTTTCCTCTTTCTTTCTACAGCAATCTCATTCTCTTCTTCCACCTATCGTCCTTCTTCTTTCGAACCTCCTCCCATCCTTCTCTACTCCCGCATTTCCTTTTTGCTTCCTTTTTCAATTACCTTTTCCATGTCCTCTCTTCTCCTTTCCTCATCTCTCTCTCTTTCTCTCTTTCTTAAATCCAATATCCTCCCTCTCTCGTTCTCCTTCCTCTTTCCCTCCTCGAAGAACCCTCCATCTCTCTATATACCTCTCTTTCTCTCTTTCCACTAATTTCCCAAATTGCTAATTGGCCCTCTCTCACGGCGACAACTCGTTAAATGGCCAATCAACGGAAGGAGGAAGTATAGGGGAGGGAGAGGGGAAGGGGGGGGGGGGAGGGTGAAGATTGAAGGGAGGGAAGGTGGGGGGGGAGGGGAGGGGTGAGAGATAGAATGGGAGAAATAGGGGGAAGATGGGAAAACGGACAGGGGATGGAAGTTATGGAGATCGAAATGGATGGAGATGGAGAGGAGATGGAAGGGGAGGGAGGCGAGATAGAGAAAGAGGGGAGGAAGTGAAGTTTGAGCAGAGAGATACCAAAACTACATAAGCAGCTTTTTTTATTACTCTCTCCATACGTAGTACATACAGACGTATTGTTTCCGCGAATAAAAAATCGATTTCGAGAATTTTGAACGGAGAGACAAGGGTTTTAGGTCCCCTTGAACACGTTTTGACCACTTTCTCGATGCTCTCTGTGTGGTAGTAAGCTCGTGGACGCTCTAACTCAAAAACTATTAACCAGATAAGCGCACCATTTCATATTTGACAATTTTACCGAAGGGACAGTTAATGATTAGATCTTGGTTGAAATCGATCAATCGAAAGTGGGCGTTTACTCTTGTAACTTATCCGTTTATTACAAATATTTTCTTTAATACTTGGTCAATACAAGGCATTTATCGAATGAAAGTAGTTGGATATTTGATTATCTACAAATTTTGTCCGAAACATTTTTCCATACAGTGCATTGTTTAAGGTATTAAATAAAAATTACGTATCCACCACACCGAATAAAGGCGACCATCTTGAACACTATTGTCTACGCTTAGTCACGCCTTAGTAACGCTCCTTTTTATTTATTCTTAATTGTTGGAGCTTCGTGGCTATACCCAATATTAGATATCTCAGATCCTTGAAATATTTTTTATCATTTAACATATTCGGAATTTTTAGAAATATTACAGGTATGGAGAAAGTCATGTGTTTGCCACAACTGATTTCACCTTGCCTTCTAAAAGGTTTTTCATGGGAATACATATTCACGAAACGGGGGAACATCCTGCTATGAGCGGGAATCGAACCCATCTCCCCCAATTGCCGGTCCGATATTCAATCACCGAAGTATCGTAACAGATTAATTCTTCCGTTTCCGAACGCGGGTATTTCTGTTAGTCTATGGTCATATATTTTGTCTCGTTTCCAATATATACTTTTACGGCTTATCCCTGTCTGCATAGGATCCTAAGGTCAAGTTATAATAGATTTTGTATTTATTTTTACTTTCTCCATAAACGAAGTATAGGGAAAGAATTTTCATGGAAAAATCGAATTCGAGATTTCAAAGGAAATACATGTTTTGAGGTCTCCTGAACACGTTTTGACGATTTTCTCGATGATGTCTGTCTGTCTGTATGTGATAGATTTTTGTGGGCGTTCTAACTCAAAAACTATTAATCAGGTAAACGCAAAATTTTATATTTAACATTTTTATAAAAGTTAGAAGATTTGATTAGTTTTTGGTAAAACTCGGTCCACCGAAAGTAGGTGTTTACTCTTGTCACTTATCCGTTATTTTGAAATATTTGCTTTAATGTTTGATAAATGTAAACATATACTGGAATAAAAGTTGTAGGAAATGTAATTTTCTACAACCTTTGTTTGATACATTTTTCCATATGATGCATTGTTTAAGAGATATCTTATATTTTTAGCTGCCACCAACACGCCACCTACCGAAGTCTATTGCTAACAATTGACGCCTAGTTACGTCTTACGATTAGTAACGCTCCTTTTTCTTTTCTTAATTGTCAACCGGAAGTAAATGTTTACAACGATCCCAGAGCTAAGTTTTGCACAAAATCCTAACTAAGAAAAAATTCGAATCTCCAGCTCAACTGGAAGTGCCTAAACATTAGTACCCTCTTATATGTTATAACCTCCTCTGTAAGGAACGTCTATATATAGTGATGTTGAGAAAACCTAGATAAAAACAGCCTTGTTATTTTATAGTTAATCCCACGCAGAAACACACCCACTTAGAAGGCAGGGTTTGAAAATCATACATAGTGTACACAAGTAGTTGGTGCTTGCATTCTGCAAGCATTTCATCTCACCTTAAAAAACATTAATTTTTCAGAGATATTTCAATATTAGAAATATTTTTTCAGTTCAAAATATTTCACCTCTAGACCTATTTTAGCTCTTTGCTTATAAAATAATATCCTATTTAAATAATCCCAAAAATTTTCAATTTTAAGAATGTTATACTTTTACCATTGTGGGGCGCTAATGCCGAAATAACAACTTCATGGAGATTTTTCTACTTTTTTGTACTATTATGATCTAAGTAATTTTAAAATTAACATAACTAGCCATAATATGTATCTATTTTTATAATTTTTAAAATTTTTAACAGCAAAAAAATGGAGATATCAAAATTTCTATAATCCATATTTCGTTTTTTTTTACAAATTCTACCTTTAAAAAAAATTCAGCTTCGTAACACATTCGAAAATACTTAAATATTGAATTTTTAAATACAATTTCTAATTTTCGCTTCCGCATTGTAAATCTATCTTGAGAGTTTGGATTTTTCTAGAAGCTTTTTAACATGGTTGTACCCACATAAAAATTTCGAGTCTTCAGCTCATCCGGAAACGCCTAAACATTAGTAACCTCCTGTTATATATATATCACCATGATCACCGGCAGTCTGCCCGTAGACAGGTCCGTGATTATCCATGGTTAAACCTGGTTCTCCATACACTCCCATTTTCCACTGTCCTCTTCATATCTTGATAACTCTCTTTCCCTTTCAAATAGTCTATCAGCTGAAACCTTTTCCTACCTCTTTCCCCTTTTCCATCTAGTTTTCCTTCTAACACGTCTTTAATCATACTCCCTCTCTCCTCGGGTAATGTCCAACCCAGTTTGGCTTCCTCTTTCTAATATTCTATATATAATCATTCGCTTCTCTCCTGCTCTTCGTAGCACTTCATTGTTTTTCATCCAATCCGTCCATCTTATCTTCAGCATTCTCCTCCAAGTCCACATTTCAAAGCTTTCCAAATAGATATATGTGTATATATATATATGGATGTCAACAAGGTGTTGGGATGAGGAAACCCAGTGAACACTCACCAATCAGGCGACTTCAGGTTGGCGAGGCCCCGGGGATGTCGAAGCGACACAAGTAAAAGAACACTAAAACACAGAAACATCACAAACGTTGATCAGTTCTCTCTCTGTAGCTGATGAAGGAATAATTCCGAAAGCTCCTACGTTTGTGATGTTTCTGTGTTTTAGTGTTCTTTTACGTGTGTCGCTTCGACATCCCCGGGGCCTCGTCAACCTGAAGTCGTCTGATTGGTGAGTGTTCACTGGGTTTCCTCATCCCAACACCTTGATGACATCCATATATCCATTTTACCTTTCCTTTTCCGTAAGCTGGTATATATATATTATTATATCATAAGTATGAAGCGCCTATATACAATATATATATATATATATATATATATATATATCACCATGGAATACTACATCAAGATTGAGAGAGTATTACAGCAAAAAAAGAAAGCGAAAGAGATAATCAAATGGACGGAAAATAGGCAGAAAGGAGAAGAGGAAGGGGGAAGAATTTTTATTTGGCGAGAATTGCACGGGAAGAAATTGATATACAGAAAGAGAGAGAGAGAGATAGAGAACGAGAGAGAAAGACATAGTGAAATGGTCAGATGACGAGAGTTGGTATGAAAGGTGCGGATATGATTGGAGTGAGACGAATATGGAGAGAGAGAGAGAGAGTAAAAGACAGTGTGAGTGGGAGAAGAGGATGGATGAGGACGGAGAAATGGAGATAAAGATGGTGAAACATGTTGAGTATTAGAGAAGAGAATGGGAAGATGGGAAGGAGAGGAAGAGAAATAGAGATAGGAAGAAAGCAAGGATGAGAAAGAAAGTGAGAAAGATGAATGTAGATATGGGAAGGAGAAGAAGAAAGAGAGGAAGAGAGAAAGTATGCGAGAAAGAGGAATGGGAAGACGGGAAGGGGAGGAAGAGAAAGAGAGATAGGAAGAAAGCAAGGATGAGAAAGAAAGTGAGAAAGATGAATGTAGACATGGGAAGGACAAGAAGAGAGACAGAAGGAAATGTGAATGTAGAGATGGGAAGGAGAAGAAGAAAGAGAGGAAGAGAGAAAGTATGAGAAAAAGACGAATGGGTAGATGGGAAGGAGAGGAAGAGAAAGAGAGAGAGAGGGTGAAAGCAAGGATGAGAAAGAAAGTGAGAAAGATGAATGTAGACATGGGAAGGACAAGAAGTCAGAGAGAGGGAAATGTGAATGTAGAGACGGGAGGGAGAAGAAAAAGAGAGAAAGAAAGTATGAGAAATAGACGAATGGGAAGATGGGAAGGAGAGGAAGAGAAAAAGAGAGAGGAAGAAAGCAAGGATGAGAAAGAAAATGAGAAAGATGAATGTAGACATGGGAAGGACAAGAAGAGAGACAGAAGGAAATGTGAATGTAGAGATGGGAAGGAGAAGAAAAAAGAGAGGAAGAGAGAAAGTATGAGAAAAAGACGAATGGGTAGATGGGAAGGAGAGGAAGAGAAAGAGAGAGAGAGGGTGAAAGCAAGGATGAGAAAGAAAGTGAGAAAGATGAATGTAGACATGGGAAGGACAAGAAGTCAGAGAGAGGGAAATGTGAATGTAGAGACGGGAAGGAGAAGAAAAAGAGAGAAAGAAAGTATGAGAAATAGACGAATGGGAAGATGGGAAGGAGAGGAAGAGAAAAAGAGAGAGGAAGAAAGCAAGGATGAGAAAGAAAATGAGAAAGATGAATGTAGACATGGGAAGGACAAGAAGAGAGACAGAAGGAAATGTGAATGTAGAGACGGGAAGGAGAAGAAGAAAGAGAGGAAGAGAGAAAGTATGAGTAAGAGACGAATGGGAAGATGGGAAGGAGAGGAAGAGAGAGAGAGAGATAGGAAGAAAACAAGGATGAGAAAGAAAGTGAGAAAGATGAATATAGATATGAGAAGGACAAGAAGTGAGAGAGAGGGAAATGTGAATGTAGAGACGGGAAGGAGAAGAAGAAAGAGAGGAAGAGAGAAAGTATGAGAAAGAGACGAATGGGAAGATGGGACGGAGAGGAAGAGAGAGAGAGAAAGAAAGTGAGACAGATGAATGTAGACATGGGAAGGACAAGAAGTGTGAGAGAGAGGAACAGAATGAAGAAGAAAAAGGACGACGAAATGAGCGAATGAGGAAGAGAGAAAAAGATGAATGGAGAGACGGGAAGGGGAAGAAGAGAGAGGGAGGAAAATAGAGAAATGAAGAAAGAAAGATGGGCGGATGAGTTGAGAGATGGAAAAGTTAGAAAGCGCAGAGAGGGAGGAAAAGTGAGAGGGAGTGAGAGAGGAAGAGAGAGAGGAAGAACGAAAGGTTGAGAAAGAGAGGCAAGATGAATGTGGAAATGGAAAGAAAAGTAAGAAAAAGGTAAAGAGAGAAGGAAGAAAGATAGGAAATGGAGAGGAATAGAGAGGAAGACAGCGAGATGGAATGAGAGAGGTTTGTCGCCTTGGATACCTCTTGTCGTCAGGAGGGGAATATTATATGGAGGGAAGTGGAGAGAAGATGGAAAAATCGAAATCCTCTTCTCCTAGGGTTCCAGGTGTGTATTGGTCTGTCGTGAAGGGGGGGGGGTGGGAGAAGGGGGTAAGGGATCAGATTAAGGAACGTGGGGAGAAGGAGGGAGAGGGATTGAATGGGAGGGAGAGATAGAGAGAGAGAGAGCGTGGGGAAGGAAAGTGAGGCGGGGATACCAATACGCAATATTCTGGTGCTTGTCACATGAGGGCGCTGTGATGTTACGCCATCTAACCGTCGGTCAGTCGAATACAATGGAATATGTAGGGAGGATTTTTACGTTCTCCACGTGTAGTATGGGGTAAGGCTAGGGATACGATATCGAAATGAAAGTATCGATATCGTAGTCATATGATGTATCGAATGAAAAGTATCGATACCACAAAAGTATCGGGCCGAAAGTCACTATAAAATCGAAAGAAAAGAATCGAGTACAAAAGCACTTGGTATCGAAAGGAAATTACCGATATGAGTAAAGTATCGATACTTTTTTCGTATCCCTAGGTAAGGCATTGTTTTCGTGAGATTTCAACGGAGATACACGTTTCGTAGTCCTTGGGAAACGTTTTGACTATTTTCTCGATGGTATCCCTGCGTGCTAAGATATTTGTAGACTCCCTAACTATTGTTCAGATCAACGCGAAATTTCACATCTGACATTTTTAATTTCTCCGTAAATGAAGCGTAGAGAAGCTTTTGTTTTCATGGACAATAATCGAATTCGAGATTCCAACGGAAATGCATCGTTTTAAGAGTTACCCTGAACGCGTTTTGGCTCTTTTCTCGATGATGTCTGTACGTCTGTGTCTGTGGCCGGAATTTCGTCGGTGCTCTATGAAATTATTATTCGAGTCAATTTTATAGTTACATTTTTTTTTGTTTCAGGGACAAAAAAGGATTACTTCTCAGTAAAAATCGGTCGACCGGAAGTGGGCGTTTACTCTTGTCACAACGGTTTTTTTTTACTTTCTCCATACATGCGTAGTATAGGGGAAAGCATTGTATCCATGAAAAAATTCGACTTCGGGATTTCAACGGAAATACACGTCTTGAGGTCCCCTGAACACCTTTTGACCATTTTCTCAATGATGTCTGTGTGATAGCTTTTTGTTGGTGCTCTAACTCAGAAACTATTAGTCAGATCAACGCGAAATTTGATCTTTAACATTTTTATAATAGTCAAAAGAAATGATTAGTTTTTGGTAATAATCGGTCGACCGAAAGTGGGTGTTTACTCTTGTCACTTATCCGTTATTTTGAAATATTTGCTTTAATATTTGATAAATGTAAAATTATGTTGTAATAAAAGTTGTAGGACATTTAATTTTCCACAACCTTTGTTTGAAACATTTTTCCATATAATGCATTTTTAAAGAGATATCTTATATTTTTAGCTGCCACCACCACGCCACCTACCGAAGACTATTGTTAACAATACCTTGTGGTTATATCCAATATCAGAAGGCTATGGTTTGAGTTTATTTCTTTTCTCTGTAAAGTCGAAAATTTTCTCGCAGTTTCTTAAATTATTTATTATTATGTAACCTATTTGGAAGTTTCAAAAATATTACAGATATGGAGAAAGTCATGTGGTAACCAAAACAGATTTTATATTTTATTTGATATTTCATGTATGCAAAATGGCACAGGAATAAAAGTTGTGGGAAATATAATTTTCTAAAACGTTGTTTGAAACATTTCGCCATATATAACTATTTTAAAACTAATTTTTGAAAACAAAATCACGATATTTAGCATAGATATAGAAAGCAGGGCTGCCACAATACAAGCAATTAAAAAAACATTAATTTTACACATATTTGTGTTGAAATATCTGTATCAATTTGAACCAAATTATAGTATTTATAATGTACATATATATATATATATATATATATATATATATACTAATGGCATACTTAAACTAAATCAGCCACACAGGGGATGCCACAATTACAAATTAAATTCTTTAATTAATTATGGAGTTGGAAGGAATTTGTCGAATGGATTTCAATCAAATTTTGTATATAAGATTTGTACAACATACCATAATGAAATAAAGAGGTTTAAAGCTCATCTAAATAGCAGGGTTGCCACAGCAAAAAGTAAAATAATATTTCTTTCACACGTAATTCTAGAGAACTGACTATATACATTGATTTTATCCAAATATAATGCATATAATCTTTATATAAATAAATAACAAAATTATTATGTTCAAATCGGGTCTACCAAACAGGGCTACCACAACATCAGAGTTAGCATTTGTCTGTAACTATTCATTTCGAAGGTATTGGCTGAACGGATTTCAAGGAAATTTATAGGGAGAGTATAGAATGAGAAAACGGAACGAAAATGTTTAAAATGAATCTAAAAATCAGGGTTGCCACAATATAAGGAAAAGTAATTTTCTAATTTTATAGCAAATATATAAGTATACGATTCTATTGCGGCGAATTTGACGAAAAGCACTTCTGTACCAGGGGAAACCCGAGGTACACCCTTAATTTTTTATCCTCTTAATTGTTGGAGCTTCGTGGCTACATCCAATATCAGAAGGCTTACAGTATGATTTAATGATTGTTCTTTGCGATGTGAATTTTTCTCGCAATTTGTAAAAAAAAACCTTTATTGCCATTTTGTAAATTTTAGAAATATTATGGGTATGGAGAAAGTCATGTACATGGCCACATCAGATTTTTATAGCGATTGTCATTTGTTTCGTCAGACTTAGGGATGTGAAAATATGTTGAACTGATATATTCTTCTTTAACTTAGACATTTAATTGATTTTAGTATTGATTTTCCTGCATGTAGGCACACTCATTTACAAAAGTGTTCCAACAATTTGAGCTGCGTCGTTTTCGCAGTAGACTGAATTTAAATTCCTATATACGTTAATGTTATTTATTTATTCATTTGAATATTTAGATTGCAATTGGGCGCCTGGGTCGGTGGCAAAGTTACTAAAGTTTAAACCTTTAAACATAATAAAATTATATTTTCAATTCACATACTGCACACAAATTTAAATCCAGGAAACATTCAGTATCAGGAGCTTTGAGTTTTCGAGGTTCTCGGCAGGCCTTCAAAGCTACCGTAGCGGTCACGGGGCCCTCGAAGTCCCCACTGTACCTCACCCTACCAAGCAATCCATCTACTTCCTTCAGCTCCCTCCTTGATAAATTATCTTATAATGTTGATACATAGTAATACTAAAAGTAATGAATATCGTTTACATTGATATTATTAACTCTAGCATTTCTGGGGAACGGTTGGAAGAGTTCCCCAGGCAACGTATTCCATTCCCACACCCCACGATTTATAAATGAATGCATTACTTTTCTCCCTTATTAATGTTCATTTTACACTTGTGATAATTTTTCCCCACAAACTCATGTTTACTTAAACGCCTATTCAAATCTTCCCAACCGTTATTATTTACGTACCCATTGTACATTCCTCCTAGCCTGTTAACGCGCCGTCTCACACTTAGCGTTTCCCAGCCTAACTCTTTAAACATTTCTGTTACGCTATCCACCTTCCCAAATCTCCCTATCACGTGCCGCGCTGCCTTCCTCGGAACCTTTTCTATCTTATCTGTGAGCCCTTTCCTGTATGGATCCCAAACAGGCATTGCGTACTCTAACGTTGGCCTAGCAATGGAAGTGTAGGCTAATTCCCTTGCCCTCTAAGGTTTACAAAATGTAAATTTTTGTACGCTTTATTAAATATATTATCAACATGCAAACCTCAGTCTAAGTCTTTTGTCAAATGGACTCTTAAGTACCTGCAATGGTCCGACTTCGGTACCCGTGTCCCATTTAACTTGTAATCATCAATACTGCTAACTCTCTCTGTGAATCGGTGAACATGTATTCCTGTCGTGACGCCATCACAGCCTCCAGTGTTTATTATTGCATGAAACACGAAGTATTCTAGCGCATTAACCGGAGTTAACAAATATTATCGATGGATGCAGCCTTGACAAATATTTAAAAAATATTATTTGCGTGTTGGGCGATGGTTTGAACTTACTGTTATAATTCGCCATTGTTATTTAACAGTCATTCTTCCATAGTGACGATAGTGTAAGCAGGCCTGTGGAATTGTGTTTTTTTTTTTGCCCAAGTGAGGGGTCGTTGAAGGGAGGGCCGAAGCGAATTCGCCGCGTAATTAGTTCTAACAGCAGAAGTACGAGGGGATTTACGATTTTCGAATCTACGATTTCGTCGGTTTTATCGAATTCCCGGGTTCGAGATAGTATTCGTTGCGTGACGGGAGTGGCGAAAGTGACAAAGCACGACTCTCAAAAACAGTCGATATATATGAGTTTATATATATGGGGGCAACATGATTTTATCCATATTTACATGGCAATTTACATGTTGTTAGGTCTGGGATCGTTGTCAATATTTACTTCCGGTTGACAATTCAGGAAAGAAAAAGGAGCGTTACTAAGAGGTAACTAAGCGTCAATTGTTAACAATAGTCTTCGGTAGGTGGCGTGGTGGTGGCAGCTAAAAATATAAGATATCTCCTAAACACTGCATTATACGAAAAAATATATCAAACAAAGGTTGTAGAAAAAATAATTTCCTACAACTTTTATCCTGTTACATTTTTACATTTATCGAATATTGAAGCAAATATTTCAAAATAACGGAGAAGTGACAGGAGTAAACACCCACTTCCGTTTGACAGATTTTTACCAAAAACAAATCAGATCTTTTAACATTTACAAAAAAGTTAAATGTAAAATTTTGCGTTGACCTGATTAATAGTTTTTGAGTTAGAGCGTCCACAAAAATCTATCACATGCAGACAGACATCGAGAAAATAGCCAAAAGATGTTCAGGGGACCTTAAAACATGTATTTTCGTTGAAATCTCGAATTCGTTTTTATTCATGAAAACAATACTTTCTCTATACTTCGTATATGGAGAAAGTAAAAACCCTTTTGCAGAGTTTCTTCTTCCATTACGTACTGCTTTACAGCATCTCCCGTATATTTCACGTCAAACATCGACGTAAGAAGTTGGTTTGGGTAACGGAAAGGACGGGATTGAAATTCAGTATGTATTTTCCATAATTCAACGAGTTCAATTGTTGTTGCAGCCATCATAATTTCGGTTTACTTAGATATTAAGTGAACCTCATTTTTAAGGACTAGCCGTAGGCATTTATTACATAAATCAATCTCCGAACTATTTGTTACCGACCGACTCACTTCGCAAATGTCTTTGCGGGTAAAATTAGATTGTTTAATTTTATTTCGTGCGCACGCAACATTTGGATAATGAATGTAAATGGTTTATCTACGACGAAGAAATGAACGCAAATACGTCCATTTTCCTTACGTAGACACAATGTTTTTGGGTGAAAAGAAATGGGTAGTTTACGACGAAGTTATTGCGTGAACATACATATTATATTACAACTATTCGAGTAACGTACGTTTCAAATAATAGTCAATTGTGTTATTAAATACAATTGAATAGGAAATTAGTCGGCGAGTCCGAAATTCGATATGTCCTTGGCATTACACTACTGGAATTTCAGTTCGTAGACATTATGTTAAAACATTAACATTTTCAATTTTTGACATGGGGACATAAATTGTAAGGAACGCCTCTGCCTCGAATGTATGCGCGCATGAAACAAATCGATTTATAGATTTAAACAGAAAAACACGTTTTGAGATCTCCTGAACAAGTTTTGACCATATATAGACATGCTGAAGAGAGAGAGAGAGGAAGAGATTGAGGAAGAGAGAGAGGAACAGGAAGATAAAGAGAGAGAATGAGGAAGAGTGAGAAGAAGAAAATGAGATGGGGAGATAACTGATGATACAGATTAAGTCTACATTTACATCTACATGATACCCCGCAAGTCACCTTTTTTGTGGATGGCAGGGGGTGCAGTGCACCAAGGGTACATAGTTTTCCTACGTTATCTTTTTCTATTATGGTCTCTTATCGTCCTAGGGAAAACGATCCTCTATACCGCTCCGTTCTACAGTCGGTCTCGCGAATCTTATCCTCACTGTCCTGCCTTCCGAGGTACGTCGGGCTTCTGATAAGTCCTACTACCTCATTCGCTAGTCCCTCCGACATAAATTTCACCGGTAGTTTAAATCTAGCCTGCAGCCTACGTTCCTCCAACGATGTCCATTTCAGATTTTCAATTAATGATGTTACGCTTTGTTTACTATCGTAATTCCTCTTTAAAAATCCAGCTGCCCTGCGCTGAATCTTTTCTATCTCGTTAGTGTGTGCCTTTTCTTAGGGATGCCACGCAACACACGCATATTCGACCTGCGGTCGAACAAAGGATAAATAACATAATTGTTTTACTTTTTCGGAGATATTTCGATCTATTCTCCCAGCTTTTTGTCAGCGGCACCTATCAGTCGGCGAATGTGGGTGTCCCACGAGAGATCACGTTGGATCGTGACTCCGAGATATTTAACCGAGTCCGAAGCTGGAATCTCTACTCCGTCCAACGAATAATTAACATCCAACGAGATACTCTTTGTTCTCCAGGAATTGATGAAGCAACATTTCTTTTGGTTGATCTCTAACTGCCATTCCTTACGCCATGCAGTGAGAAAGAAAGGAGACGAGAGAAGTGATAAAGAGAGAGAAATGATAGAGAGAAGGCGGGAGAAATAAAGAAGGAAACAACACGGAAGGAGAGGAAAGAAAGATATGAAAAAGGAGAGGAAAAGCGAATGGAATTGAGAGAAAGGGAGAGCGGATGAGATAGAGGAAAAGAGAGTGGAGTGGAGGGAAGAAGAGAAAGAGATGGAAAGAAGGCGGAAGGAGAGAGGAAGAGAGAAGTGAAGAGCAGATGAAGCAAGTGAAAGAGAGACGGGAGGAAGAGGAAGCTAGAGAGAGAATGGAAGATGAAGAGATGAAGAAAGAGAGAAGTATAGAGATGGGAAGTGAGTGAGGAAAAGATAGACGCATAGAGAAAGGAAGAGGTAAAGAAATAGGGATTAAGAGATATAAAGAGAGGAAAAGAGAGAGGGGAAGAGTGAAAGATAGAAATAGATAGATAATAGTCTTTATTCGGGCGGAATTTGGACCATTCCTACATTTAGCCCTTCGTCAATATCACGAATATTAAAAATAAAATATTACAATGGAGAGTATATAAAATATTCAAAACATAATAAGATATAAGGGAAGAGAGATTTAAGTTTGTGGGGAAAACCTAGGTAAAACAGGCTTGCACCTTTTTAGTAAAACCCAGCAGGAAAACAACCACAGAGAAGGGGGGGTGTGTGAAAAACCTGCGAAAATCCTACGTAGTGTGTATATATATATATATATATATATATATATATATATATATATATATATATATATATATATATAACAATAGACAACTACAAAAATATATGGAAAAGAGTAAGTACAGTAGGAAACTTCGTAAATACAGCATCGCTGTGTACCGTTATAAATATACATATAAGGACATTCGAGTAATATGCACATGAAACATAAGATAGGAGAAGGGAGAGGATAAGAGAGATATAAAGAGAAAAATATAGGAAATTGTAAGGGACTCGGAGAGAAAGAAAAGCATATTGTAATGAAGTGAGGAAAGAATAGATATCACGATAGATAGATAGGAATATAAAAAACACCACGAGCAGAACGAAACAGAGATAAAAACTGGACGAGTAGAGATAAGAAGAGGAAGAGAGAGAGAGAGATAGCGAAAAGAGAGAGAGGAAGACTGAGAAACAAATTAAAAGAGAGAGAAAAATGGAGATGAAGTGAGGTAGATAGAGGATGAGAGAAAGGAAGAGTTAGAGAAAAAGGTAGGAAGAGAGATAGGGTGATAAGAGAGGAGAGGATGGGAGAGGGAGAAGAAGAGTTATGGAATAGAGAAGACGATAAACAGGAATAGAGAGTCACGTGAACAGAGAGGAAGAAGAGAGAGGAAGAGAGAGGAAGATAGACAGGAAGAGAGAAACGATAGACGAAGAGAGAGAGAGAGAATGAAGAGAGGAGGTATATTGTAATGAAGTGACGAAAGGATGGATATCACGATAGAAAGATGGGAATATAAAAAAGCGACGTTAACGGAATGAAACAGAATTAAAAGCTGGAGGAGAAGGGAAATGAAGAGGAAGAGAGAAAGAGGAAAGAGAGAGTAAGGCTGAGAAACAAATTAAGATAGAGAAAAATCGAGAGGAAGCGAGGTAGATAGAGAAAAGAAGACTTAGAGAAAAAGGTAGGAAGAGAGATGGAGTGATAGGAGTAGAGAGGATGGGAGAGAGATAGGAAGAGATATGGAACAGAGAAGACAGTGGACAGGGATAGATAGAGGCACAGATGAAGAGAGAGAGAGAGGAAGAAGAGAGAGAGAGACAATAAGATAGAAAGTGAGAAAGAAGAGAGAAAGAGAGAGAAGAGAGAGAGAGGGGAAGAGAGAGGAAGAGAGAGGAAGAGAGAGAAACAAATTAAGAGAGAGAAAAATAGAGATGAAGTAAGGTAGATAGAGGACGAGAGAAAAGAAGAGTTAGAGAAAGAGGGAGGAAGAGAGATAGGGTGATAAGAGAGGAGAGAAGAAGAGACATGGAATAGATAAGACAATGCACATGGATAGAGAGAGACACACACAGATGAAGAGAGAGAGAGAGGAAGAAGAGAGAGGGAGAGAGACAGTAAGATGCAAAGTGAGAAAGAAGAGAGGAAGAGAGAGAGAGGAAAGGGAGAGGGAAAGAGAGAGGGAGGAAGAGAGAGAAACAAATTAAGAGAGAGAAAAATAGAGAGGAAGTGAGGTAGATAGAGGACGAGAGAAAAGAAGAGTCAGAGAAAGAGAGAGGAACAGAGATAGGGTGATAGGAGAGGACCGGATGGGAGAGAAAGAAGAAGCGATATGGAATAGAGATGACAATGGACAGGGATAGATAGAGACACAGATGAAGATAAAGAGGAAGAAGAGAGAGGTGGAGAGAGAGAGGAAGATAGACAGGAAGATAGCCAGGAAGAGAGAAAGAATAGAGGAAGAGAGAGAGAGATAGAAAAGGGAGGAAGTATATTGTAATAAAGTGACGAAAGTATAGATATCACGATAGAAAGATCGGATTATAAAAGGCGACATAAACGGAACGAAACGGAGAAGATAAAAGCAGGGTAGGAGGAGAAAGGGGAATGAAGAGGAAGAGGCAGAACGAGGCACGAGAGAGCGAGAGAGAGACTGAATGAGTTGGAGTGAGGGAGAAATGGGGGCTGGAGAATATCGGACGAGGGGTTTTGTAAGACCCACACCTATAGAGGTTAGTTATAGACGAACTTCCTGGGGCTATCTGTGACCCAGCAATTCTCAGGGCATCCCATATACCTTATTTCTCCCCCCCTCCACCACTCCCTCCCGCCATTTCCCCCCCCCCCTCTCTCCCTCCCTCGCCCCTCTCGAGCTCTCCCAATTCTGCTGAGATATTGGAACGTAATTAAAGCCTAGCCGTGTGAACTGGTCAACTGGGAGAGTGGGAGGGGAGGGAGGGGGAGAAGGAGGGGGTAGGGGGAGGGGAAGGAAAAGAAGGAGCTGGATTGGTAGGGGGGGGGGGAAGAGAGAATTCGAGGTATTTCTGTAGAGATAGAGAGAGAGAGGGAGGGAAGAGGGAGATGTAGGGAGAGAGGGAAGAAGAGAAAAGAAAAGAGGGAGATAGGAATACAGAGGAAAAGGAGGGAGAGTGAGAGAAAGAAAGAGAACTGAAAAGAGAGATGGATAAACACGAGAAGAAAGAAGAATAAAGAAATGAAAGTGGGAAGGAGGAGGGAAGAGGAAGATGGACAAAGAGAGAGAGAGAGAGGAAGGAAGAATAAAAGGAGATGATAAGCGAATGAAAGGAGAGAGGAGGGAATCAGATGGTAAAGAAGAAAAAAGAAACAGAAAGGGAGAAAGGATTGAAAGGAAACGGAAAATATCTGTCGTGGTAACCACACGACTTTCTCCATACCTGTAACATATCGTAAAATCCCAAATAGGTTAAATGAAAATTAATATTTTACATAACTCCGAGAAAAATTTTAAAGAATTTACAAAGAACAGAACTAGACTCTAACAATATCCTTCTGATATTGGATATATATACAATAATCTCCGACAATTAATAAAATTAAAAGGAGCGTTACTAAGACGTAACTAAGCGTCAGTTGTTAACAATAGTCGCCCGTAGGTGGCGTAGTGGCGGCAGCTAAAAAATTAGTTTTTAAAAAATATCTCTTAATCAATGCATTATTTTGGTAAATTTTTCAAGCAAAGGTTGTAGAAAATTAAATTTCCTACAATTTTTTTCATTGTTTTTTTTTACATTAAACAAATACTAAAGCAAATATTTCCAAAAAAACGAATCCGACTAGAGTAAACACCAACTTCCGGTTGACCGATCTCTACCAAAAAAACTAATCAGTTCTTGTGACTGTTACATATATAAAATTTCGCGTCAACATTTTTTTGAGTTAGAGCACCCACAACTCACACACACACACACACACATACACACACATCAGCCATAAAATGGCTGAAACGTGTTCAGGAGACCTTCAAACGCGGATTTCGTTTGAAATCTCGAGATAGATTTTTTTCATGAAGACAACACTTTACTCCTGACGCAGAATTTTAACCCTTGCAGCATTACCGAGGTTTTTTTCGCCCGTTTTCCGCCAATTAGGGGTACAAAACATACCCCATGAGAATTAATGTTCTTTTTTTTTACTTGCTAGATTATATCGAACCACTAGCAGACCTAAAATGAATTTTAAAGCATAAAAAGGGAGTGTATGATGCATTTGATATTGTTATTTTCGTTAACAAATCAATTTTTAGCAATAATTGTGATTGAAATTCAGCTGAAAGTTCCATTAAAAATATGCGGGGGAAAAACCAAAATTCTTGAGTATATAAAATAGGAAATTACATTACATTTTTTTCATGTTATTTTTATCGATCTTGTGCAACATAATGCCGGGACTCATCTTGAACCACAGTCGCTTTTTTTATATTTTCCACTAATCTGAAATGAAAACAAATAAATCTGTTACCATAGTAACGCTCCTGAATAAGTTTTACACAAATGCAAAAAACGAGAGTCAAGTCGAACGCAAATTAAGCGAACGATAAGCAAAATACATGTGTGGGGTCCAAAATGAAAACTCCCTATTGGTAAAGGAAGGTTTGAAAAGGTAGAGGAAAGAGCGTGGTGGGGAGAGAGAGAGAGAGAGGAGGGAGGAAAACGTGGGGAGAGGAAGAATATGAGATGGAGAAAGACAAGAGGAAAGAAGAAAATAAGGGAAATGGTCACGAAAAGAAACAAAAGAGGAGTGAAGAAGGAGGGAAGTGGGAGATGGAGAATGAGAGAGAGAGAGGAAAGAAGAAAAAAGAAAGAGAAAGGAAGATAAGGAATGTAAGACGAGGGAAAGGAGAGAAAAAGTGACGGCGGAAGACAAAGAGGAAAGAATTAAAAAGACAGCTAGGATAGGAAAGAAAAGGAAGTAAAGAGGAGGCAAGAATGAGGAAAGGAAGTGGAAGGAGAGAGAGAGAGGGAGGAAGGAAGGAATAAGGAAGAGGGAGAAGAAATTCTGCCATGACCGAGAATCGAGCCCGGGTCTTCCACTTGCCAGGCGGATATTCTACCACCGAACTATCGTATCAGATCAATTTTCTCGTTTCTGAGTTAGGTAAGAACTGCAGAGAAAATTAAATAGTGAAGTGCTTTTTCCCCTGTGTCAGTGTTATGACGTCATCACGTGATTAGATAGTTGGTTGCGAAAGACGGCTTATAAATATGGTTTATACATACTCTTCGAAAGAATTATATCAATCAATGCTATGTAACAATATGTTTCCCATTTTATAGCAGAGGACTCGTTGCTATGACAATTTATGTTTCTCATTGTTAACGAGATCATCCATCGAATCTTATGACGACTACTTTCCACAAAATTATTTAGTTAATACTTACTAACAGCTTGCAGC
Organism: Tanypteryx hageni; assembly: GCA_028673005.1. Taxonomy (NCBI): domain Eukaryota; kingdom Metazoa; phylum Arthropoda; class Insecta; order Odonata; family Petaluridae; genus Tanypteryx; species Tanypteryx hageni. The sequence goes on along the minus strand of CM054119.1, from coordinate 17,535,066 downwards.
ATCAATATGATATGTGCTTACTTCCACCCGGCATTGTAAATATACTACCGAGCCCCCTGGTGGAGAACTTTTCAACTATCCCTGACGGTCCCGAAATTAAGGTTATACCATTTCCATGTTCGGCCCTGAGATGGCAGTGATAGAAAGATCCATGACATAAATATTTTCTATTCAAGTTATGTTTTGCGACAAATGCTGCTATTATGTATTCGTGCTTTTTATTTTAATTGTTTTTTACGACAGTAATGTAATGCAATGGAAACCAAGAATGTGCATGGGTATAATTTAAAAAAATTCATGTCAAAATACTACAGTGCCTCCTAATGACGAACACTTCAACTTTCTCCGACGGTCCCGCATTATATGGTATACCGGTTCCTATTACTGCCATGAGATTGCAGTATAATAAAATTGCACGAAAATATTATTTTCTATCTGAATGTTCTTTTCAAATTAGGTTTTCCTACAATGGCTTGTATTAGATACTCGTAATTTTTTAATTTTAATGTTTTTGGTGATATTTGCAAACAAAAAACGAAGTATAAATACTTTTAACGAAATTTCAGTAACGTAGTAAACAGGCCATGGTTTAATTCTGTCCAATAACCATTTGGATACAAAATATCTCTATTATATTGTACAAGGTGAGGTGACTCTTCTCAAGCGCAATTAGTTTTCAAAACATTCTGTAGAGGGCGTAGACTGTTGCAATCTAGCGGAGCACTTTATAACTAAGAGAAGTCGCGTTCAGCTTATAAATGTTTATTTTCGTATGGCTACTAACAACAGTATATAGTTAGTAATGTTGGTAATTAAAATTTCATATTGCTCCGTTTAATAGTGTCCACATTGAAGCTTCACTTACGTATCGGTAAGAATTAAAAACAGAATTTCTTTAATAAATCGAAAATTACAGAAATATTCAATGTATACAGAACGCTATGTCAATTTTAGTTAGTATTTAAATGAAAGTCTTGCGTTATAGTGTTAAATGAAATTGATATCGATGCTATATAAGCACAAGTTTCATTCGATTATCGGTATTTATATTTCATTTCGATTTTATTTCAATCAAAGTTACAATACACTCAAGTTCATTGGATTCTGAAAGAGAACATTTTGATTTAACCCTGAGAACCGAATGTACCATTATTTAAAGTAAATAAGCGGCGCGTAGCGTGGGATACGATTGGAAAATGTGAGAGATTAATTAAATTTGATAGATAATTAAATTAATTATTGAGTGTCATTGCTGTTTTCATGGCTGGAATCGTTCACTTTATCCCACGCGTAAAGATTGACACGCCGAATGATCCAGCAATTCCTTTAAACATGCATTGCAGACAATTCCCGATCAAAAATGTATTATGCCGTGACAATAAATAAATCGCAAGGCCAAACCTTAGTTTGAATTTTTACCCCTGACCCTCGATTTACACATGGAAATATGTGGGGTATTCAAGAATTCGAACATAAAAATTGTATAGAATAAACATTGCAAATTAAATAATATCACAGAAATGAAGTAGGCCCCTAGTAAATTGTCACATTGAGGTGACCCGAGACTTTCCCATATTACAGATGTGATGTGTAATTAAAATTTTCGGACATACTGACAAAACGCACTTAATATATAGATACTAGCGTAATTGCCCGTCAAATATGTCGGGTATGCGTGGATTAAGCATTACATTTAAGGAACTTCCCATTCTTCCTTCTTTTCTCACTTCTTCTCACTCATCCACCCTCCCTCCCATCCTCCCTCCCTCCCATCCTTCCTCTCATCCTCCCTCCCATCCTCCCTTCCATCCTCTCTCCCTCCCATCCTTCCTCCCTCTCTCCCATCCTCCCTCCCTCCCATCCTTCCTCCCTCCCTCCCATCCTCCCTCCCTCCCATCCTCCCTCCCTCCCATCCTCCCTCCCTCCCATCCTCCATCCCTCCCCTCCTCCCTCCCTCCCATCTTCCCTCCCTCCCATCCTCCCTCCCTCCCATCCTCCCTCCCTCCCATCCTCCCTCCCTCCCATCCTCTTTCCCTCCCATCCTCCCTACCTCCTATCCTCCCTTCCAACCTCCCTCCCTCCCATCCTTCCTCCCATCCCAACGACGCTGTATATACGAACACTTACTGTACATACTCCTTTCTATAAAATGTTGTATTACTATATTATAATATGTACACTACCTAGGGTTTTCGCAGGTTTTTCACAACCCCCTTCTAGGTGGGTGTTTTCCTGCGTGGGTTTTACTAGGGAGGACATGCCTGTTTTACCTAGGTTTTTCCCACATAGATATATATATATATATATTTACTCTGTATGATTTAGGTATATACTGTTTATGTTATGCGTATTGTAATATCTTACTTTACCATTTTTATATTTATTTTATTGACGAAGGGTTAAATGTAAGAATGGACCTTATGGTCTAAATTTCGCCCGAATAAAGACGATTATCTATCTATCTATCCTCCCTCCCTCCCATCCTCCCTCCCATCCTCCCTCCCTCCTTTCCCTCCCTTCCTCCCTCCCATTCTCCCGTCCTTTAAGAAATTTTCAATTATTGCACAAAAAATATCACAATAGTTCTTGGAGCACAAAATTTTTGGTAAAAGTTTCGTCGTCTCGTGGAAGTTCCCCGCGATTGTCTACATCATCTGCTTTTTCGTTTTCGATAGCAGCTACATTTTTTTCGAATCCATTTCGCTGCAATACTTTCTACCGCCTCTTGAGCTTCCGTCGCTGCGTTGGAGTCCCGCAGGGAATTCGTAATTGGTCCCGGATCTGGTTAACCAAGGAATGCCTCGCAATGCTCCGTTTCTGGATATTTTCCCGTTGAAATCTCTGCTGTGATCTTCCTTCACGTCGCCCGAAAACTGCTCCCGTAAAACCAAAGGATCCCTTGGTTGATTAAAATCGCGGATCAGGGCAATTCGGTCGGGAAAACAATAACAGAAAATTTGAAAATCTGTAGGAAAATGTTTTTGGAAAATTTTACTGCAAATTGTTATTTTTTTCAATTGTACTGCTAAATAAAACATATCGAACAATAAGCATTTGAGCTAACACTGGCTGGTAAAAATGTAATTGAGGAAAAATCTCCGACGCCAGTCAATAATAGTGAAACTGAATACCCCGGATAAGAATAAGAAAGGCCGGATAAAAAACCGGATAAAAATGGCGTTAGGTATTTCGGTTACCAAGTAACCATCAAGGACTTGAGAGGAAGCGAACAGTGAAGGAAAACACGGTAGCACGCTCTCAATTCCGGCCTTTCTAATTTTTATCCGGGGTATTGCCATTTTTATACGGTTTTATATTTATATTATTATTATTTTATATTATTATTTATTTTATTTTATATTATTATTATTTTATATTTATATTTTTATCCGGGGTATTCAGTTTTACTATTATTGATTGGCAACGGAGATTAAAACACATTGCAAAAGGAATCAGGTCAAAAGCTTGTTTATTTTTCGAGTTATTCACGTTCAAAGGGAGTTCCGGACAGAGGGACGTAAGCAAATTATTATATACCGATTGGCTTTAATAGCTTTAAAATCGCCGTGGAGTAATTGCTCTCTGGGTTTTCAAAAATTTCATAATTTAGCGTTACATAATATAATGAAAATTACGTCCGAACGGAAAACTGAACTGATCCCGAGTATTTGCGCGTCAGAAATAACGAATGCCGAATTCGTGTCCGTCAACTGTCGATTTTTACGTGTCATCTGACGTGAAATGAAAATAATATACTGCAGTCGAACCCGGTGCCGTCGTGGCGTTTTTTTTCTGTAAGTGGCTTTTGCCGCATGGGTCGAACATTCTTACCGAATTTCAATTTTCTGCCTGCTCGGGAAGTTTGTTAAAATAGCATTAGAGTCAGTCGAAAATAGTTCTCGATTCTCCCGCTCAGTTATAACGGATTTTTAATGGCGGCGCCTCAGTCGAGCGTCAGAAACAAACGTAGCTTATTATATTATAAGATTTGATAAAAGCACATAGGTTATTAGCATAAAATAATGTTAGTTTTGTGCTTTGAGATAAACTATAACTGCCTTGTGAGTGTGTGTATATATATATATATATATGGATGTCAACAAGGTGTTGGGATGAGGAAACCCAGTGAGCGCTCACCAATCAGACGACTTCAGGTTGGCGAGGCCCCGGGGATGTCGAAGCGACACACGTAAAATAACACAAAAACACAGAAACATCACAAACGTAAAGCCCCCAGGCCTCAACCTTCGATAGCTTTTCACACCCTTTCTGTCTTCTTCCAACACCCTACCCATCCCCAACCCCCACCGTTTCCTCCAATCCTCGACCTTTCCGCACTACCCTTCCACCCCCATGCCTCCACCCAGTGTCACCGCCATCAGTTCTCTCTCTGTAGCTGAAGAAGGAGTAGTTCCGAAAGCTTTACGTTTGTGATGTTTCTGTGTTTTTGTGTTATTTTACGTGTGTCGCTTCGACATCCCCGGGGCCTCGCCAACCTGAAGTCGTCTGATTGGTGAGTGCTCACTGGGTTTCCTCATCCCAACACCTTGTTGACATCCATATATTCATTTTACCTTTCCTTTTCCGTAAGTTGTTATATATATATATATATATATATATATATATATATATATATATATATATATATAAAGTTAGAGATGGAAGCTGGCTTGCGAAGAAGTGGGAAATAAGATTCTGGAGCAGAGAGGTGAGTGAGTGTGGAGTAGTTGGCAGAGGGTGTTGGCTTAAGAGATAGGGGTAGATAAGAGAGAGAATTAGATGGGTGATTGGAATTGGAAGAGGTGATGGGAGCGGATGAGAGGGAGGGAGAGAGGGAGAGAGGGAGGAAGGAAGACAGAATGGGAGGGAGAGAGAGAGAAGGGAGGAAGGGAGAAAGGGAGGGGAGAGAGGAAGGATTGCAGGGCGAGAGAGAGAGAGAGAGAGGGAAGGGAAAAGAAATAAAAGGAGGCATTTTTAGCAGTAGCAGGTGGAATTTAAATTTTTACTTTCTCAATACTATGCGTAGTATGAGAATGTATTGTTTTCATGAGAAAAATCGAACTCGAGATTTCAAAGGTAATACATGTTTTAAGGTTCCATGAGCACGTTCCGACTGGTTTCGCGATGATGTCTTTGTGTCTGTCGGTCTGTATGTGACAGATTTTTTTGGGCGCTCTAACTCAAAACCAATTAATCAGATCAACACGAAATTTTATAATTAACATTTTTATAAAAGTTAGAAGATCTGGTTAGTTTTTGGCAAAAATCGGCCTTCCGGAAGCGGGTGTTTACTCTATTCACTTATCCGTTATTTTGAAATATTCGCTTTAATATTTGATTAATGTAAAAATGTATCAGAATAAAAGTTGTAGTAAATTAAATTTCCTACAACCTTTGTTTTATAAGTTTTTCCATATAATGCATTGTTTAAGAGATATCTTATATTTTTAGCTGCCACCACAACGCCACCTACCGACGACTATTGTTAACAATTGACTCTTAGTTACGTCTTAGTAACGCTCCTTTTTCTTTTCTTAATTGTCAACCGGAAGTAAATATTGACAATGATTCCAGAGCTAACGACATGTAACATGCCGGATAGATATGAAGACGCTTCATGAGAAATCTGAGAATCATTCTTTCGCGGTTGATTTTGTGTTTTTTGTTTGTTATGCTCCGCAATCCCGAAGGCAATTGTTCATCATTCCCCATCTGGTCACCATAAATAAATTTTTAAATATTATATGCTTACCATTTCGAATAGATTCCTTTTGATTTCCCCGCTTCCTTTGTTGTCGTCTGGAAAAGTTAAATCACTCGTAAGGCTCTGTGCAACTCTGACCACTGGACCAAATTACACACTCTTCGGCGGTACAAAACGTACAAAGGCATACATGATGAAGTGCCTAAAAAGTATTTCAAAGCTCACGCACAAGGCTCTTACATAATTTACCTTGATATATCTTTGAAATTGTTGCATAGTTTATACTTTATAATGTGTGAAATATTACCCAAAACGCGATTTTCATCAAACGGCAAAACTATAAAGAAATTTCATCATCATGCTGCTTTCCGAAGACAGGTTTCAGCTGAATCGCTGCCTCCATCTCTCTCTCTCTCCCTAGAAGCCTCTTTTATACCTCTATAAGTAGTATATCCCTGCTTTATATTATCTAATATTCCTATTCTTTTTCTCCCTCTTCCTCTTTTTCCACTAATTTTTCCTTCTAAGATCGTCCTTTGTAAACACTGTCTTCTCAATATGTGCCCTATCCAATTTGCTTTTCTTTTCCTGATTGTTTTTATTAGCGTCCTTTCTTCTCCCACCATTTCTAATACTTCTTCGTTTCTCTTCCTCTATGTCCATTTCACTTTCATCACCCTCCTCCACACCCACATCTCAAAACTTTCTAAATATTTTTCCTCCTTTCTCCTTACCGTCCACGTCTCTGCACCATAAAGAGCTATGCTCCATATGTAGCATTTTGCTAATTTCTTCCTTGTTTCTAGATTCATTTTCCTGCTTGTGAGAAGCCCCTTCTTCTCATTAAATGCTGTTTTTGCCATTGCAATCCTACTTCTGATGTCCTGTGTACTACTTCCATCCTGCGCTAAAATACTGCCGAGATATTTGAAACTACATACTTGTTCCAATTTTTGGCCATTTACCATTATATTTAATTCTTTATGTTCCTTTGAAACCACCGTGACTTTCGTTTGAGCAATTAACTAAACGTATTGTCCTTCTTCCTGCCTCAACGACAAGCATCAGATTGAAGAAAGTTGGAGGGAAAAGGTTTGTGCCCGTGTTGACGTTAAGACCGTCTGAAATTTGTTGCCATCTGTCATAGAATTCTGGAACTGCATCAGGTCCATATTACGCACTTCCTCTCTACATGGACATGGACCGATTTTCATGAAACTTGGTACGAAGCTCGTAAGAGCCCATCTCCGGGCTATATTTTTTTTTGGCCAAGGTTGAAGTACCGGGTTCGATTCCAGGAACGATTTTTCCCTGTTCGTTTTACATAGGAAGTCTCAAATCCATCGTGCAGAGCTGTTTTCTTTAGTACATTATAATATCTTAGAATTATGAAATCGGTGCGAGATTTAGACTGTTCTTAGGAGAACAGAATATAGATTCTAATTCTTAGCATTTAATACTGGTAATTGATCGTATTTTCCCGAATTTCTACAAAAACTTAGCTTTTCTGCGTTTTAAATCGCATTTCAACGGATCTTTGCCATGGAGACGATTATTACCAAACTCGGCTTGAACAAATGGGTTGTTTTCTTTTCCGCTCGATACCCATCCAGCGATGGACAGTAGATCCAGACACATTAACGTTTAAACAGTAACACACATTAAATTCGTCAATTAAAAAAAATACATGCAAAATATGATGTCAGAAAGAGATTTTGACATTGTCTTTAGTATTTTGAACAATATTAATTTGTTTTCCAATCCTTCTCTGTCATTGGTAAACTATTAATTGCTACAAGTGGTATTTATGGTATGGGAATTACTTGGGATGATTAGCACATACTGAAACATTTCCTGTCCATTCGGGACGTCAAATTTGGGAAACCAGCCGGCATTAGTCCTGGTTTGGACTTGTTAAATTAGCTAAAATTAAGATGAGAACTCAGGATTAAAACAATTCCACAGCGGAAAGACATTTATATTATATATAATATAATATACATCTAGTTGGTGCTTGCATCCTTCAAGCATTTCATTTTCCCCTGAAAATATAAATTAATTTTTCAGATGTAATTTTATACAACGATTTTTCGAAACATTTTACCGTATCATAAAATTATTCGCTTATCTGCCATCGCCACACCACCTACCGGCGATTGCTGCAAACACTTTTCGCTTAGAAACGTCTTAGTAACGCTCCTTTTCTTTCTTAATTGTTGGAGCATAGTGGCTATATCCAATATCGGAAGGCTATGGTACGTGAATTCACTTCAGTTTTTTCGTAATGTGTTTGAATTTTTCTCTTATAGTATTCACACCTTTTCAAAATTTTTTCAGGTTTCTAAGCAACGCTTCTGCAGGATCAATGATGTGGCTCATATCCGGATGACTTTCCACCATGCGTTTCTCTTCGAAAACCTCAACTAAACCGCCCTCCGAACACGGTAAGTGTCCTATTTGGTTCCTATGACACCCATATCACGTTACAGCATTTCTCTGTGATGGAGCAGTTTGCGGCTTCGCCACCTGCGTCGCCACAATCGATAGTGACCCGACGATTTAGCTCATTATTGGCGCAGCGGAGCTAGAGCTCTCCCCTGTGTTGTGCAGCTTGTCTGTTTATTTGTTTGTCCGTTCTGCTATAACTGCTGCCCCAAACGAAATTCCCTAAACAGACGGGACACGTCGAATAGTATGGAATTACGTCGAAGTATTGAAGAAGAAAACGAGAAATATTTTACTGCCGAGGTCAGCGTTTTCAACTGTATTCGAACTTTACACAACCCACCGTATGAAGTGCAAAGGAACCCTGAAGACGTCCCCTTGGATCCCTTAGTCATTAGGCCTTATGTGCACGTCTGGTCCGTCCGCCGAATTGTGATCTTTAACTTATTCCGTCAATTAAAACTTCCAGTTTACATAAATTACACTATTAATAAAAGCCTAAATCTGTTGGTTGGTTGGAAGGCTATATGGAATTTCCCATAAGAGGGATCTTAAATAAATAAATAAATAAATATATATATATATATATATATATATATTTATTTATTTAAGATATATATAACTACTTACAGGGAATATAAGGGAAGATATCCGCAAGAAGTTGATAAAATGCTACGTATGGAGTATAGCATTGTATGGGGCAGAAACATGGACGCTAAGGAAAAATGACATCAAATACTTGGAAAGCTTTGAAATGTGGACTTGGAGGAGAATGCTGAAGATAAAATGGACAGATAGGATGAAAAACGATGAAGTGCTACGAAGAATAGGAGAGAAGCGAATGATTATACAGACTAATATCAGAAAGAGGAAGGCTAACTGGGTTGGACATTACATGAGGAGAGAGAGTATGATTAAAGACGTGTTAGAAGGAAAACTAGATGGGAAAAGGGAAAGAGGTAGGAAAAGGTTTCAGCTGATAGACGATTTGAAAGGGAAAGAGAGTTATCAAGATATGAAGAGGACAGCGGAAAATAGGAGTATATGGAGAACCAGGTTTGACCATGAATAATCACGGACCTGTCTACGGACAGACTACCTATGATGATGATGATATATATATATATATATATATATATATATATATATATATATCTTTCACACCTGCAGACTTATTTTCTTTTGCAAAATTAAATTAGAAGTAATAGACGCACCAACTTCGGATACGAACCATTTTAAAGGAAATCAAATGAAGATTCTTATTCTTATGGTCGATTTTTGTTTTCTAATCGAATTCGCTCGCATTAAGCTAAAACATTCGAAAATTTGTCAGAATTTCGCATTTTTATTGGAACGTTCCCTTGGTGATCAACAGCATTGTTGTTCATAGATACATGGGATTTCCCATAAGAGGGAATTCGCTCACATTATTCTAAAATTTGTCAATATATTGCATTTTTTAACGAAACGTTTCCTTGGCGATCAACAGCATTGTTGTTCATGCAGAAAATCAACATATCTGGTGAGTCCATAACGGCTAATTTTTTCGGATTAAATCATTAACGATGATATTAACTTAGTTGCAATCTGACAACATTTTAATATTATGAAATATAATAATGCATTAGATTTAGCTCAGTTCCTTCCAATATAGTAGAACGTATTAACTTCCAATTTTTCCAATTGAATTTCAGCGGGCAATTAAGCCAGTACTTTAATAAACTTTTACTCGTCTAAATGGAGTCCGTCAAGAAACAATGATGTAGCAAACTTTTCTCTCCTTAATTAATTTAATTAATATCAACTACAAGAAAGTCTGCGGGAACACATACTTATGAGTCATAGTTTCGTAGGTAGATGTTCTGGAAAATCTCGCGAAGGACCTCATATTGAGTTCGCATCTATCTATCTATGGCGGTTCTCTCGGTAAAAAAACAATTTAAAAAAACCATGTTTTTCTACCCCACACCCCAAAATATTTGAACTGTGAAGCACAGTTTAAAAGATTCATTTGGATATAGGATAATGTTTACTGGAAGAAAGTTCACCGGTCTAAATAAATACGAGTTTTTTTTGCTTCTGAGGTAAAAAATTCCGGAAAATCCCGAGCGAAACACCGCAAATTTTGTTTACATCTGTCGCGAGGACGGGTATCTTACCAAACAAACGATTAAAAACCATTATATTTCTCTCTCCCATGCTCTTATAGACCTGTGAGGCATGGATTCAAAAATTTGTTTTGATGGAGAGCGACATTTACCACGAGACTAGGGAGACGGCCTTTGAAATTCGACGGGAAAGGTTTTTGTGAAGTGAAAAATTAACAAATAAATACGCCTCGAATTACTTCGGATGGCAAGAAAACAAACTTTCGTTCTTTTAAGCGTTCGTTGTTTCAAGTTTCGAACTCTTACGACGATTCAATGTACCTAATTTTGATATGCGAATGATTAATGCTCTACAATGAAATGCATTCCTTCTCGTAAATAACGCAAAGAATGTTGTTTACATTGGTTGCTATGAAAATAATTTCTCTCTCCTTCTCTCTTTCTCTCGTACTAATTGTAAGAGCATTCAAAGCACGCTGTCACCCATGAGGATTGAAACAACAATAGGATTTCGAGGTTTAACAATGTAATGGGTTGGTATGTCAACATCCCGTTAAAATGGCAAGATTTCCCCAAAATAGGCGAATTAAACGTTTAACATGAGGAATTTCATAATGTAGGCGGGAATAGATGAGCAGAATAAGAAACTTCATAGTTTTATCTTTAAAATGGGTTAGATCCGAAGATCATAGGTTAATTCTTTCTAATTTATATCTCAAAAAGAATAAAAGCCTACAAGTCGAAAATTAGGTTTTTACGTGTTATAATATGGGAAATGAAAACGCCTACCTTGGAGTCGAACCCAATGCTATTTTCGAGATTTCTTTTCGTCGTCATCTTACAATGCGTGAGTCGATCATTCCTCCCAAATATCAGAAACGAAATTTTATATTTATCATTTTTATAAAATCAAAAGAACTGATTAGTCTAACGGAAGTGGGTGTTTCCTCTTGTCACATTCGTTATTTTGAAATAATTGCTTTAATATTTGATAAATGTAAAAATGTATCGGAATAAAAGTTGTAGGAAATTTGATTTTCTACAACATTTGTTTCGAACAGTTTTCCTTATAATGCATTGTTTAAGAGATATCTTATGTTTTTAGCTGCCGCCACCACGCCACCTACCGACGACTATTGTTAACAATTGACGCTTAGTTACGTCTTAGTAACGCTCCTTTTTCTTTTCGTAATTGTTGGAGCTTTGTGATTATATCCAATATCAGAAGGCTACGAGTTTTATTTTATTTCTGTTCTTTGTAAAGTCTAAAATTTTCTCGCCGTTTCTTAAAATATTTATTATTACGTAACCATTTTGGAATTTTTATTAATATTACAGATATGGAGGAGGTCAATGTGATGGTGAAATCGGATTTTTTGTTTTAATCTCTACTTTCATCCAACTTCTACTGAGTTAATCTAAATCTTTGCATTATAAGCTCGTTCCCTGACCAATAGTCATTTTACTCTTTAATTGATAACTAATATTATTCGCTGTATAGTCAACTTTCTGTGACTCAATTTTTAATGATTTTTCAATGCCGACAATACCTATTTTGTTTATGACAACCTGGGCTGGCAACGCAAATTATCGACAAATTTACGTATTAATAAATCTATTAAGCAATTTGATTGCAATTGCTTCAATTCACGCGATTTATTCGCTAAAAGAAAATTAGTTTTTTTTTCTAACGGAAAATTTTTCTCATATATAATATGCAATGGAGTAAGTTACACCTTCGCCGCCTGTGTCGCCACAGTCGCTCTCGACAGGCCGATTTAAATCATTATTACTATTTAGATCTTAATTATGGATATTCTTTTAATTTTTAATCATATATCGTATATGGTCGATAAACGAATATTACAATACAAAATTTTTAGCACATTGCGAAATGCTATATTGGGATAACGTTTCCGACAGATGAAATCGGAGATCATAACGTGACCGCGTTATTACGAGAACAGCGTTATTGCGAGAACCGCGTTATTGCGAGAACAGCGTTATTACGAGAACCGCGTTATTAAGGGAACAGCGTTATCACGAGAACAGCGTTATTTCGGGAACAGCGTTATTACGAGAACCGCGTTATTACGGGAACCGCGTTATTACGAGAACAGCGTTATTGCGAGAACAGCGTTATTACGAGAACCGCGTTATTGCGAAAACAGATTTGATACGAGAACAGCGTTATTAAGGGAACCGCGTTATGACGATAACCGCGTTATTACGAGAACCGCGTTATCACGGGAACCGCGTTAACACGAGAACTGCGTTATTACGAGAACAGCGTTATTGCGAGAACCGCGTTATTACGAGAACCGCGTTATTGCGAAAACAGATTTGATACGAGAACAGCGTTATTAAGGGAACCGCGTTATTAAGAGGACCGCGTTATGACGATAACCGCGTCATTACGAGAACCGCGTTATCACGGGAACCGCGTTAACACGAGAACTGCGTTATTACGAGAACCGCGTTATTACGAGAATCTAGTTAGTACGAGAACAGAATTATTACGAGAAACGCGTTATTACGAGAACCGCGTCCTTACGGTAAGCTCGTTATTACGAGAACCGCGTTATAGCGGACCGCGTTATGGCGGGTCTCCGGCGTGCTTAGCTTCAGTTGGAGTCGGTTCATTTAGCACAACGGTTTCTTACCTCAGACCCATCTAGTGGTCGCTTTGGATGCTAAATGCCTCTTCAAAGTCAATGACTTTAGTTTTCTGAAGGATGAAGGGAGTGCATCCAAGAGCCATGCGTGTTTGCTCGCAGTCTTAAGGTCGTCAAGCGTACGCCGCCCCTTCGGGTTATCACTTGGAAACGAGCAGGGAAAATTTACGACGAGTAAACACTTTTAAGAAGCCCCCAGCTCACAAAGACACCCTCTTGTTGCATAAGGAAAAATATGTGACACAAATCAGACGCAATTATGGTCGAGTCTTTCCAAACGAGTATATCGCAGCGGTCTGATGCGTGATTGGTTGTAATTTTTAGTTTCTCCACACATACGTAGTATAGGGGAAAGCGTCGTATTCATGGAAAAAAAATCGACTTCGAGATTTCAACGAAAAAATACAGGTTTTGAGGTCCCAATGAACACGTTTCGGCCATTTTCTCGATGATGTTTGTCTATGTGTGTTTGTGTGTGATAGGTTTTTTGTGGGTGTTATAACTCAACAAATATTAATCATTTCAACACGAAATTTTACATATAACATTTTCATAAAATTCACAATAACTTATTAGTTTTTGGTAAAAATCGGTGAATTGAAAGCGGGTGTTTACTCTTGTCACTTAACCGTTATTTGGATATATTTGCCTTAATATTTGATAAATTTATAAATATACTGGGATAAAAGTTATAGGAAATTTTAATTTTTACAACCTTTGTTTGAAACATTTTACCATATAATGCATTGTTTAAGAGATATCTTATATTTTTAGCTGCCACCACCACGCCATCTACGGACTACTATTGTTAACAGTTGTCGCTTGGTTACCTCTTAGTAACGCTTCTTTTTTCTTTTCTTAATTGTTGAAGCTTTGTGGCTATATCCAATATCAGAAGGCTATGGTTTGAGTTTATTTCTGTACTTTGTAAACTAAAATTTTCTCGATGTTTCTTAAAATATTTATTATCATTTAACCTATTTGGAATTTTTAGAAATATTACAGATATGGAGAAAGTCATGTGGTGCTCACATATCAGATTTTTCATATTTGTACCTCTTCCCTTAAGCGTATAAAAATTATTCATATCGCAAATACAAGGCGATCCAAAAGGAATTCATGATGCCTACTGTCCAACGTAATATTTTAAATTGAATTTAATTTAGTAATTATTCATGTTGGCTTTAAATATGTTTAAGATCACCGCGGGTGGTTTGCTCTTTGTGTTGCAAAATTTCAAAATTTAGCGTAACGTATGTAAAGTATCACAAATTCACTATAAAGGAATTCTAAATTGATCACGCGTATATGTGTGGCGAAAATTACGCGTGTGCGTAGTAGAGTATACCTAATCCGAGTCCAACAATAGCTGTTGCTATGGCAACGCTCTCGTAGTGAGCGATATAAACTGCAAAATATTAGAGTATACCTAATCCGAGTCCAACAATAGCTGTTGCTATGGCAACGCTCTCGTAGTGAGCGATATAAACTGCAAAATATTAGAGTATACCTAATCCGAGTCCAACAATAGCTGTTGCTATGGCAACGCTCTCGTAGTGAGCGATATAAACTGCAAAATATTAGAGTATACCTAATCCGAGTCCAACAATAGCTGTTGCTATGGCAACGCTCTCGTAGTGAGTGATAAAAACTGCAAAATACGCCAATACTTACGGGAAATGGCAAGAAATTTGATCTATAAGAAAAACTCTGCATTAAACATTAGAATCTCTATTCCTTTCCTTCGAGAACCCTTATATAATAATTCTCAAGTGTCCGTATGCCTGAATATCCTTGTAGTTTTGGTTATTTCCCAATAGAATTAAGAGCTGATACTCTCACAATCTTTAAACCCGCATGAGGTGGTCTCTAGAAAAATCAAACATCCCGGAAAAAGTCCCGGATTCGACTCCGGGAGACAATTATATTTTCCCATAAGTTTACGCGGGATTTTCGATTTTTCAAGGTGCAAGGTTTATTTAATTCAGTCATTAAAATATCTAAATATGGACCAAAATCCTCTATTTTTGTTTTATTCGACGGATAAAACTGCAGTATATTTTATTATTGCAATGTTTAGATGTTATACGGAAGAATGTGTCAGAAACACGAATTTCTTTTCGAAATTTTATAACTTTTTCGTACTCTTTCCGGGTGTTGCCAAGGCGACCCTCACTGTTGCCTCCGATTGAATTGGCGTCTATTAAGCCTTCAAATAAACGAAAGAATTGTGTTATTTGCTTCGCGAAACGTCAAAACTTAATAGATAGCAACGTTAATAATTGAAGAATATTATTATTTAGTAAACATACGAAGAGGAAGAATGACGGAGCCAAAGAGTGGCAAATCAAGTCGTGTATATTGATGCCAGAACGTAATAAATTTCAAAGCACTTAATTTTCTGGGAGAATTCAAATGATTTTCAGGAATTTATTAATTAATCAAACAATTACAATTACTATATTACTATTAATCAAGCAAGTACATTATATATATATATACATACATACATACATATATATATATATATATATATATATATATATATATATATATATATATATACACCTTGTTGCCACCCTCATCACTACCTTTTCCTTTCCTTCAGTTAATATATTTTATATTTATATATATATATATATATATATATATATATATATATATATATATATATATATATATATAAGTTTTTACACACTCATAAACCTCAGAAGTTATATTTTAATCACACTACAATATCCCGTTGACGTTCAACGGGAAATACCGCTCGTGGTTCAAATTTTGCTGCATTGAACGACGGATGCGAATCAAATGGGAGGGATAATTCCCGGAATCGAGCCCGGGACTTCCAATCATAGCAACGAAAACTCTCCTCGGGAGAACTCGGCCCCAATGGCAAGGGAATTCCAGCAAAGAGTCATTAAAATCGGTTAATTGGTTCAGTAGTTAACAGGGGGGGGGGGGAGGGCAGACAAACATTCTGAAAGGAGGCCGATAATCATCACCCGAGATTTCGGTTGGTGTACGCGAGCAAGCGATGGCGTCTTGATTGCCTCGTTTGAATGACAAGGACGTTGGTGCGGAATATTTTCGTTTGCACTTTAGAATTACAGAATGTAAGCGCAAAATATTGGGACTTGAACCGAAGGACGCCTAAACGAGTGAAAATTAATTTTCTTGAAGTCGATTTTCAATTACGCGTCGATTTGACGCGCAGAATTCTGTTGAAAGAGAAAATTTTTGTTTTTTTGTGAGAAATCCTTCGTCGTCATGAGCAACCCCATTGTTGCCTATTCAGCTAAACTACGTGCATCGCAACGGTTTCTATGGAAAACTAGCAGACTTATCCGATGTTGCGCGGGAGAGGGGGGGTTACACATTAGAGAGTTATAAATATTTTTCTTCTAACGATAATCTAGCTCAGAGCTCACTGCAAATCAACCATTTAAGTATTACTATTAAGATGAAAACAAACTTACCCCAACAATTAGAAGTAACTATGGTGATATTCTGTAAAATTGCGTAAAAATCCATGCAATTCTCGTAATGGAATTTTTTGTCGTTTTCGATCAAGAGACGAAACTGTATGACCCGAATAATATTACTTATACTGTTAGGAGCAAATCAGTACAAATTTTACGACTCTAGGTCAATGATTTCATATTTTAATGATCAAATTACTAAATGACTACACCCAATCTCATATTACTCCCGTGTTAATGCTATGGAGATGCTATTCTGTGGACCCCATGAGGTTCCAAAGACCCCAAGGGTTTCAAACCCCACCTACCCTCTTCCTTTTTGGTCCTATTATATAACATGCCAAGCTTGGTGGCTCCAGGGTCAATCGTGTGGATTTGTATATCCGGACAAACATACAAACCAACACCCAAGCAAACTTTCTCAATTATAGTACAGATGACAAGTATTTCGTGGGTATATAGACGTCACCAACGATATTTAGGTTAAATTGAGCTAAGTAGTGATATATATATATATATATATATATATATATATATATATATATATATATATATATATATATATATATATATATATATATAATTCCTGAATGGATATCCAATCGCTTCAAAAAATTTCCCCGTAAATATTCTTTTTATGTGACATAAATTAATGTAGATAAAATTAGGTTAATGCAAATAAAGGCATTATTCATATCTAAGTTATTTATAAAAATTCATCTTTATATTGTAACTTATTTTGAGCATACATTTTTACATTGTATCCAATAACAACCAAGTCACTATCGATCTAATATGTGGCGGTAGAAACAAACAAAAAAATCTGATGTGTGGCCATATACATGACTTTCTCCATTTCTGTAATATTTCTAAAAATTCCAAATAGGTTACATAATAATATTTTTAGAAACTGCGAGAAAATTTTAGACTTTACAAAGAACAGGAATAAACTCAAACCATAGCCTTCTGATATTGGATATAGTCACAAAGCTCCAACAATTAAGAAAAAAAAGGGATCGTTACTAAGACGTAACTAAGCTACAATTGTTAACAATAGTCTTCGGTAGGTGGCGTGGTGGTCTCAGCTAATAATATAAGATATCTCTTAAACAATGCTTTATATGGAAAAATGTTTTGCTATAATATTTCATTGTATTTTCTAAATTGTTGGAGATTCCTTGCTATATCCAATATCAGAAGTCTACGTTATGAGTCTATTTCTGTTCTTTGCAAAGTCTTTAAATTTTTCCCGCAGTTCCTTAAAATATTTATTAGCATTTAACCTATTTGGAATGTTTAGAAACATCGCAGGTATGGAGAAAGTCATATCAGATTTTTTCGGGAATTTTTGTTCATGTGGTTTGTGACCTATATGAATCAAGCATCCCAACACAAATTCAATCTCCTATACCTACTCGGAAAGATCGTTGAAAATAAAAATAGCGTTACAGGCAGTTGTAAATAGTTCTCGATTCTACCGCTCGTTTATAAAGCCTTTTTTTTAAGGGCGGCGTCACAGTCGAGCGTCAGGAACAATTATACCTTACTATATTACGAGATTACTGAACTTGGTGCAGCGAAATATTCGAATTTTTTGATGCAACGGAAGAGATTTCATGGAACCTTGCGCAGGGGGGGTGGGGGAGGCGGTTGCGCGTGTGCTTGCGTTCGCGTGCGTGTGTGCAGGCGCGGCGGTCTCCCAACCTCTAGCGCAATACCTGTCCTCCGCCGAGAGACAGACTTTTACGACACCGGCTCAATCTTCGCTTGATGCCCGAGACAAGAGAAGGAATGTTTGCCATTCTTTTCAAGAGGGAACGGGGTGAAGGGATAGATAAGGAGACAACGGGGGGCATTATGGGATTGATTAGCGCGCGGAGTCGGCGCGGAAGGCGCGCTTTTGAGTTTTTCGGGGACAAGAGATTTCTCAGTGACGCAATTCGGTAGGTTTTTTTTTTTTGAGTGACTGCGTAGAGAGTCGTATAGAACTCCGCCGTGTCTCGGTGTGTGTGTGTTTGTCCGCTCATTTTAAAAGAAGAGGGAGACGTTGAGGGATTTAAAAGGCGTTAATATATGTGAGGGAAGCGGTGAGATAAGGAGGAGGAAGAGGAGAGGGAGAGTGTGGGGGCAGACAGACAGACGACTTTATTTAGGAGGAAATTGCGACTAAAATGCACTTTCTTAGATGCACTAGGGATACGAAAAAAGTATCGATACTTTACTCGCATCGGTAATTTCCTTTCGATACCAGGTATTTTTGTACTAGATTATTTTCTTTCGATTTTCTAGCGATATCGGTACTTTCGGCCCGATACTTTTGTGGTATCGATACTTTTCGTTTGATACATCATATGATTACGGTATCGATACTTTCGTTTCGATATCGTATCCTTAGATACGAGAAAAGTATCGATACTTTACTCGCATCGGTAATTTCCTTTCGATACCAGGTATTTTTGTACTAGATTATTTTCTTTCGATTTTCTAGCGATATCGGTACTTTCGGCCCGATACTTTTGTGGTATCGATACTTTTCGTTCGATACATCATATGATTACGGTATCGATACTTTCGTTTCGATATCGTATCCTTAGATACGAGAAAAGTATCGATACTTTACTCGCATCGGTAATTTCCTTTCGATACCAGGTACTTTTGTGCTCGATTCTTTTCTTTCGATTTTCTGGTGATATCGGTACTCTCGGTCCGATACTTGTGTGGTATCGATACTTTTCGTTCGATACATCATATGATTACGGTATCGATACTTTCGTTTCGATACCGTATCCCTAGATGCAACCTTTTGGTCATGTGATTACAATGTTTACATTTTAGTTACAGATGAAATACGATTAAATGCATATTATAGGACAGAATATTTTGCTTACACGTTGTAGGTGGGGATACGCAATCGAAACGAAAGTATCGATACCTTGCTCACATGATGTATTCAATGAAAAGTATCGATACCGCGAAAGTATCGCTAGAAAATCGAAAGAAAAGAATCTAGTACAAAAGTACTTGGTATCGAAAGGAAATTACCGATGTGAGCAAAGTATCGATGCTTTATCCGTATCCCTACTTAGGATACGAAATCCAAACGAAAGTATCGATACCTTGCTCATATGATGTATCGAAGGAAAAGTATCGGCCCGAAAGTACCGATATCACTAGAAAATCGAAAGAAAAGAATCGAGTACAAAAGTACTCGGTATCGAAAGGGAATTACCGATATGAGTAAAGTATCGATACTTTTTTCGTATCCCTAATTGTAGGACGGAACGTTATAAAGTCTCGTTTTTTCCGAGAACAATACGAGACCATGACGGGGATATTAATGGAATAAAGTGATCTGAAGATCCCAAGCAGACAGGCATAAGCTGTTATGTTGGGAATAATTTTGAATGACTTTTTTCTCGTTTCGAAATTATTTCCGACACAACACAAACCCGTGAGTGATAACTGTTAGGTAGGTCTTTGGTGTAGCGCATCCCCTGCCACCCACCAGGATGGTGAATCGCAGGGCAACATGTAGACGTAGATTAATTGCAAATTAATTGCAAATTAGGAGAGAGGGAGAGTGAGAGGCAGGGAGGGTTTGGGAGAGAGGTTTGGAAGGTTTGGGAGAGAATGGCAGAATGTGATGGATTGAAGGAGAGAGAGAGGGTGAGAGTGAAATGGAGAAAATGAGAGAAAGGGAGAAGTAGGAATAGGGGGAAAGAGATGGAAAGAGAAAGAGAGAGAGATATATATATCGATGGAGATAGATAGATAGATAGATAATCGTCTTTATTCGGGCGAAATTTAGACCATGAGGTCCATTCTTACATTTAACCCTATGGAGGAAGGAAGAGAGGAGATGAGAAGATGAGAAGGTAGGAAGAGAGGGAGTGAGGAAGTTAGGGAGAGGGAGGGAGAGGGACTGACGTACGGACAGACGGACGGACGGACACGACCTCCACTATATGCGTTCACTTCTTGCAAATGACGCATAATAATCCAATCAGCACAAAATTTCATATTTAGCATTTGTATTTTAAAAGTCAATAAATGATTATATTTTTAATTTATCCATATATATATGTTTACGTTGTTGGCTGAAATCAAATGGATTACATCTACATCTGCATCTACATATTACCCTGCAAGTCACCTTGACGGTGGATGGCAGGGGGTGCCGCGCACCAAGTTCCTAACTAATTATTATTCACAGTTACCTATTGTCGTCACGTATTGTCCTAGGGAAAAAGGACTCCTTACACCTATCCGTCCTACTATCTATTTCGCGAATCTTGTCCTCATTATCCCTCCGTCCGATATACGTTGGTTGTCGAATAATATCCTTCATTTCGTTTACGAATATCTCCGACCTATATTTATCTAGAAGTTTAAGTCTCGCCTCTAATCTACGATCTTTCGACGATGGCCAACTCAACTCTTCAGTGAGTAACGTAACGCTCTGTTTTTTATCGTAATTCTTTTTCACGAACCTAGCTGCTCGCCGCTGTATTTTTTCGAAATCCTTTATGAGTCCCCTCTGATATGGATCCCAAACCGCTGCTGCGTATTCCATTTGAGGTCTAACCAAGGATAAATAACAGGATTCTCACAATGCAGTGTTAGTATTAAACCAATGCACTTGGAGTGTGGAGAACATATTCCCATCGAAAAGGCATTGGAGTCGTTGCTATCTAAAAATATATAAAAGCGTACTTCTGTCCCTTAGTGGGTCCCTCTAACACGCTATCAAAATGAAAATCTACATCTACAGTGTACCCTGCAAGCCACCGCAATGGTGTGTGGCAGGGAGTGCAATAGCACCAAGAAAAGCAATTAATTAGGACGATGTATTTCGCCATGCGACAGCTAATGTTTCGTTGTTACTTCTGTTCCGGTCAGCCGTCGTTCCATTTTTTTACGGGGATGGTCGATTCTACCAATGTAAGTTGTTGGCACCGCCCTATGTCACGCTATACAAAAATGCGAAGGACTCGATAACGGAACTAGATACATTTTTATAATTGGTAGGAATGATCTATTCACGTATTTTAAGACGAGGAAAATAAATCTCGAAAAAAGTCCCAGGTTCGACTCCGAGGTAGGCATTTCCATTTCCCATATGATGACACGTAAAAATTGATTTTTTTTTACTTGAAGGCTTTTATTCTTTTTGAGATCTAAATTAGAAAGAATTCACCTATGATATTCGTATCTAGCCCATTTTAAAGAAAAAACTATGAAGTTTCTTATTCTGTTCATCTATTTCCGCTTACAGTTCGAAATTCCTCATGTTAAACGTTTAATTCGCATATTTTGGAGAAATCTTGCCATTTTAACGGGATGTTGCGATGCCAACCCATTACATTGTTAAACCTCGAAATCCTATTGTTATTTCAATCCTTATGGGTGAAAACGTGCTTTAAAAGCTCTTACAATTAGTACGAGAGAGAGAGAAAGAGAGAGAAATTATTTCCATAGTAACCAATATAGACAACATACGCTGTGTTATTTACAAGAAGGAATGTATTTGAATGTAGAACATTAATTATTCGCATATTAAAATTAGATACTTAGAATCAACGTAGGAGTTCGAAACTTGAAACAACGAACGCCTAAAAGAACGAAAGTTTGTATTCTTGCCATATAAAGAAATTCAAGGTATATTTATTTGTTCATTTTTTATTTCACAAAAAATCATCCCGTTGAAATTCAACGGGAATCTCCCTTGGTGGTAGTAAATGTATTTCATCGTTGAAAATCAAAAAGTTTTCATAATTTTATATGATTAAAATGAAATTTTTGCGCAAATTCATCATGGATTTGAATTTGGCCTTCAAGAAAAATAAACTTCATTCTTTCTTTGACAGTACGGTGCATGTCCGGGCTGTGTATCTTAAATGTAAGTAATTTATAAGAGCAATATTGTAAAGTCTTTCACCGTTTTCAATGCTTTTCTTATGGGGTTTTAAAATTCATGCGAAATTTCAGCTCATTAGCTCTTTTACAAATACCTTAGGTTTTACATGATATACATATATATAATTATATATGTTCTATACCCTATATATGTAAATAGCGGCAATCCTTATATAATAATTGCCAAATGTCCGTCTGTCTGTCTGCCCCGGTATTTTGGACATTAATTAATGGAATTAAGAACTGAAACTTTCTCAATCGTTAATCCCCCATGAGTTGGTCTCTAGAAAAATCAGACATCCCGGAAAAAGTCCCGGATTCGACTCCGGGAGACAATTATATTTTCCCGTAAGTTTACGAGGGATTTTCGATTTTTCAAGGTGCAAGGTTTATTTCCTTCATTCATTAAAATATGTAAATATGGACCTAAATTCTCCATTTCTGTTTTATTCGACGGCTAAAACTACAATATATCTTATTCTTGCAATATTTAGATGTTAAACGGAAGAATTTGTCAGAAACACGAAATTCTTTTCGAAATTTTGTGACTTTTTCGTACTCTTTCCGGGTGTTGCCAAGGCGAGTCTCATTGTTGCCTCCGATTGTATTAGCGTCTATTAAGCCTTCAAATAAACGAAAGGATTGTGTCATTCGCTTCGCGCAATATCAAACTTAATAGACTGCAACGTTAATAATTGAAGAATATTATTATTCAGTAAACATACGAAGAGGAAGAATAACGGAGCCCAAAGAGTGGCAAATCAAGTCGTGTATATTAATGCCAGAATGTTATAAATTTCAAGCACTTCATTTTCTGGGAGAATTCAAATGATTTTCAGAAATTTATTAATTAATCAAACAATTACATTTACTATATATATATATATATATATATATATATATATATATATATATAAAGTTTTTACACACACATACACCTCAGAAGTAGGGATACGAAAAAAGTATCGATACTTCACTCATATCGGTAATTTGCTTTCGATACCAAGTACTTTTGTACTGGATTCTTTTCTTTGGATTTTCTAGTGATATCGGTACCTTCGGCCCGATACTTTTGTGGTATCGATACTTTTCATTCGATATATCATATGAGTAATGTATCGATACTTTCGTTTCGATTTCGTACCCCTACTCAGAAGTTACATTTTAATCACACTACAAAGTCAGCGAGAAATTCCGCTCGTTTATAACGATAAGACAGTAAATGTCGAGAGTGTGCCATTCCTATTGTTTTGCGCAGCGCTGTAGCAGGTTCACTTATATCAGTCGAATTTCAGAGGGCACTTTAAACCGGTACTTGTGGTAACTAGGGGAAATGTAATGCACTCCCGCTGAACCCGCCTCTGAAGAAATCACCGTTGGCAATCAACCGTGATGGAGTCTGGTTCTGTTGACAGACTCAAGCAGAAGTCACCTTGGGCAATAAAGATATCTCCTCGAGACGTTTTTCTCGGAACTGTGGACAGATTTAGGGTGGGAACAATGCTTCACTCAGCCAATAATCTTTCGCAACCGACAACAATGGTATCACTCAGGGCGCCGTTGTCATCCAGGTCCCCGCCTCCGTTGCTAAGTTTCGCGACGTTTCCTTCTTTCGCGGGGTTGAAAAATTCGCATTCGCTCTGGCGGTGTTGATGAACCCGCGGGGGGTTTAACACCTCGGTAAATACGTGTCCCACAGTTATTCCTTTGTTTTTTTTGTGGGAGTTATATAATAATAATTAGCTGCTTCTTATGGAGGATATATTATACTAGTAGTTGGTGCTTGCATTCTGCAAGCATATCATCTCAAAATAAAAAACTTTCATATTTCATCATTACAAATACATTTTTAATTCTAAAAATTTCACCTCCGCAGCGATTTTCGTTTTTTCCTTATGTAAAAATAATAGACTAAAACAATCCCAAAACTTTGCAATTTTAAGAATTTTATATTTTCTCCATTATGGGGTACTAATGCTACACATTTCTGCCAAATTTTAAAGTTGTAGTACCTACTATCTACTATCGATACTTTACTCATATAGGTAATTTCCTTTCGGTACCAAGTACTAAGTAAGTCGTTTAGATAAACAAAATAGTCCAAACTTAATCCCAGTCCCATCGGGATTACACAATTACATAATATCGCGGAAAATCCTACGATAATTTTAAGGCAATTTAATATACAAATGCACGTACGCGGGTTGAGACAACAATCGATTCGCGAAGTTTAAACAATGACGTGGTCGTCAAGGCTACATCACGTTTAAAAGCCGATACTTTTTTCCAAAATATGTGATTGAAGAGTTTAACGCGGGAGACTTAGTACGGTAGGCGGAAAAAAGGTGGAGTGATAGTCATTTGAAAGTAAAAATTCGAGCGTTTTGCGGTCTGAGGAAGACAATCGGCTAATAGACTGAAAATATTTGCAAAGTTTCCCTTGAAAAAGCTCCGGTTCAATGAAAGTGGGCCAATTTTTCTTAATTTTACAGGCAAAAGAATGAAATCTTCCTTCCTTGCCGAACGGATTTTTACGCGTTGTCTTATAAGAAATACAAATTATCTACTGAAGTCGAACCCGGGTCGTTATTTGGGGAATTTTTCCACGATAGGTTTTTATTTCCACCATACATACGTAGTATAGGGGAAAAAGCGTTGTATTCGTGAAAAAATCGACTTCGAGATTTCAAAGGAAATACACGTTTTGAGGTCCCCCGAAAACACGTTTTGACCATTTTCTCGGTGATGTCTGTGTGCATGTGACAGCTTTTTTGTGTGGTCTATTAACTCAAAAACTATTAACAGAGTCAACACCAAATTTTAAATTTAAGGTTTTCATAAGTGCCACAAGAGCTGATTAGTTTTTGATAAAAATCGGTCGAACATATGTGGGTGGTTACTCATGTCACTTATCAGTTATTTTTAAATATCTGCTTAAATATTCGATAAATGTAAAAATGTAGTTGAATAAACGTTATAGGAAATTTAATTTTATACAACATTTGTTTGAAACATTTTCCAATATAATGCATTGTTTAAGGGATATCTTATATTTTTAGTTGCTACCAGCATGCCACCTACCGAAGACTATTGTTAACAATTGACTCTTAGTTACGTCTTAGTAACGCTCCAATTTCTTTTCTTAATTGTTGGAGCTTTGTGGCTACATCCAATATCCAATATCTGTCAAGTCTAAAATTTTCTCGCTTCTTCTTAAAATATTTATTATTATGTAACCTATTTGGAATTTTTAGAAATATTACAGGTACGGAGAAAGTCATGTGGTGCTCACATCAGTTGTTTATAAGATATTGCGTCAACCAATTCACCGGTGTTGATGATTCTTTCACCAATATCTATGTGGAACCAAGGAACGTGGAGACTTTAAGATGTCTAGGATATGCACCTCGGTCTCAGCCTAACCGATTGCTGTCGCCCCAGATACAAACAAAACCGTATTAACCTAACTCATTTGCATCATATTTAGCGTGTGATGACGATTTAACTCATTATTATTATTACATTTCGATCGAAATTCATCCAGTTACGAATTGATTTTTACGTTTCGCAGATGATAACCGAATGAATATCAGGTTGACGACCGAATATTTACGTCAAACATTATAAAAAAACTTCCTCTTACGGTGTGCCGCGACGACTCTTTCACGGGCTCAACAAGAATAACAATTGCGCGGCGAAATTCTCGGAAGGCAATCCGCTGAAATCCTTTCAATGTTTTTTTTTCAATTTTAACAATCTTTCGCGGCTGATATTATCGCTTCGAGTGCGTTGGGTTTCCTCGTTAGGTTTTGAGTATATTTATAGATTTTTTAAAAATGGGTTAGGCATTCAAACTTTTTCTGATTAAAAGTTTTCTGTCCGGAGAGCGAATTTTCGCGAAGTAAATATCGTTTTCGGAATGGCAAACTCCTTATTTGAAATTGAAGCTTCGAAAAGGTATTTAAAAAAAATCATATGGTCCCCCTTACAATAATACCCAAAAATTAAAAGCGCTCAAGTTGAAGTTTTGCCGTTCGCGCAACAAACGACTCATAGCAACGATTGAAGTTTTCTCGTTATAGCAACGGTTTCGCTCGGTTCGCGTGTAATGGTTTCCAAGGCTACCGAATCATCTTCGCGAAAACATTTGAAATTCTTTCGAATTTCATTATATTCGTTGGGTTATCGCGCTCGCTGGCGAACCAAATTACGCGCATTCTACGCGTCCTGCGACTTCCAGGAAAAGACCGCGTAAAGCCATTTTCGGAATAAATCGACATTCTTGCTAAAATCAACGATAATAAAGTGCCCTTTATTTTTGGCGCTACATCGTTCATTCCTTCAGAGAATATATTTCGCATGACACTATACATAAAGGCGAGATATAGTGCGAGTTTATCTAACCATTTCGGTACAAAAACGCACGGAGAATAACATCCACATTTTCAAAGAACTGACAAGGAACAGAAATAAACTCACACCGTAGCATTCCGATATTGGATACGGCCACGAAGCTCCGACAATTAAGAATAATAAAATGGAGCGTTACTAGGACGTAACTAGGATGTAACTAAGCGTCAAGTGTTTACTAAAGACACCCCCCCCCCCCCGAAGTGGTGTCGCGATAGCAACTAAAAAATATAATTTTGAAAACGTCTCTTAAAAAATGCGTCGTATGGAATAATGTTTCGAACAATACTTGTAGAAAATTAAATTTTCCACAACTTTTATTCCGACGCGTTTTTAAATATATCAAATATTAAAGCAAATATCTCGAAATAACGGATAAGTGACAAAAATAAACACCCAATTTCGTTTCACCGATTTTTATCAAAAACTAATCAGCTCTTGTGGCATTTATGAAAATCTTAAACATAAAATTAGAAATTGAATTTGATGAATGGTTTTTCAATTAGAGCGCCCAGGATAATTCCAATTACGCGCGAACAAAGGCACGCAAACACACACACACGCAGACATTATCGAGAAATTGGTCAAAACGTGTTCAGGGGACCTCAAAAACATGTATTTCCGTTGAAATCTCGAAATCAATTTTTTCATGAAAACATTTATCCCCTATACTACGAATGGAGATGGTGATTAATTGCATCGTGGGTCTTGTACACTCTTGTGATTTCAGTCTTATTTCTCCTGCCGCTTATTTGCCATTTTTAATATAATAGGCGAGTGTTAGTTGATGATCATTTAACCCTCGAGTGTGGTAACCTATTTTACAAACGAGAACCAGGTAGCTTGGGTGTCATACATCCTGTCCTTTCTTATGTACTTTTGGATGGATTTAACTGTACCTGTCACTGCGAAATTAATATAAGCATAATTGATAAACTTAAAAATAACGAAAAAGCGATGTATTTTCATGTCTTTATTAAAAAATCTGATGTGGCAAATGAGCGTTACTAAGACGTAACTAAGCGTCGATTGTTAAACAATAGTCGTCGGTAGGTGGCGTGGTGGTGGCAGCGAAGAGTATAAGTTACCTCTTAAACAATGCATTATATGGAAAAATGTTTCAAACAAAAGTTGCAGAAAATTAAATGTTTTACAACATTGATTCGTATACATTTTTACATTTATCAAGAATTAAAGCAAATATTTTAAAATAACGGATAAGTGACAAGAGTAAACACCCATTTTCGTTGAACTGATTTTTACCAAAAACTAAGCAATTCTTGCGACTTTTATATAAATGTTAAATATAAAATTTCGCGTTTACCTGATTAATAGTTTTTGAGTTAGAGCACCCTCAAAGAGCTATCACACAAATTGCATGGTGATATTTTTAAAACCTATTTTTTTATTTGCCACCAGCACACCACCTACCGGCGACAATCGTAAACTTTACGCTTAGTTACATCTTAATAACGCTCCTTTTTATTATTTCCTCAATTGTTGGAGCATCGTGGCTGTATTCAATGTTAGAAGGCTACGGTTTGAGTTAATTTCGGTTCTTTGTAAAGTTTTTAAATTTCTCCCGCAGTTCCTTAAAATATTTCCTATCATTTAGCCTATTTCTGGTTTTTAAATATATTACAGGTATGGATGATGGTGTACGGTGGCCACATTCAATTTCTTAGACTTAAACGAATCAAATTTAACACCAACCAACTTTTGCCCGTTATTATGACAGAGATGCGCGTTAAAATATGTGCCGGATAAAGGATTTGAAGATTGAAATGAATGACAGCAATACGCCAGACCCGGGGTGTATGTATCCTAGTTACGATTGACGCAATACTTCGCGCGAGGCAGGTGTTGCAGGCCATGGGGAAATATCCTGCAAATCCCGATTGGCCGAAATATATTGTGACAAACCCGTGACTTCTAGAAGGCATTCCGCTGCTTCGTAATGCTGCAGCACACACACACACACACGCACACCTACATCCTCTGGCGTAATTTCCGCGAAACAGGAGGAGATTGGGGAAAGGGGGGGGGTAGGGTTAAAGGTGTACGTGTTGAATTGGAAGCAGAGGGAGGGGGAGAGGGGGGAGATAGGAGGGAGATAGGAGGGAGGGGAAGAAGTGTGGGGGAAAGATAATTGGATTTGATTTTCTTCATCTGTTGAAGTGATGAGTAAGAACGGGGAGGGAGAAAAAATATTGAATTCCGATTGGTTATTCCGTTCACGAGGCTTGAGGGCCGGCCAATCAAAATCGCCGCACTGCATCCCTTTTCCGCCAAGAGAGAAAGAGAGAGAGAGAGAGAGATGGAGAGAGACACATCTGCTTCCTTATCGTCCTTATCCCCAAAACGCCTCCTTCTGTATATATCTTCTTTCTTCTCCGTCTCTCTCTATATCTTCCTTCCGTTTTCGTGTTTCGTAAATTTCCTTCGTTCTTTTGTTTATTTATTTTCACCCGGTCTTTTACGATTGTTTCCCTTTTCGTCTTTATTCGTTCCTCTTTCTCTCCTTCTCTCTTTCCTCTTTCTTGGTATTTTTCTCGCTTTCCTCTCTTCAGTTCTTTATCGCCATCTTCTTCTTCCTCTCTTTCTACTTTCTCACTCTTTTCGTATTTTTCTCCATTTTTTCTTTGCGCACACACAAACTCGTTTCTTCCTACCATTGTTTATCTATTTATTCATCTTTCGTCTCTCTTACTCTCTTCTTCTTTCTCTCATTTTTATTTATAATTATCTCTTGCCATTTATCTCCTCTTCTTTCCTTTCTCTCCTCTTTCTTCCTCTCCTCTTCTTTCTTCCCTCCTCTTTCTTTCCTTCTTTCTCTGCTTTTACTTGGTTTCTCTATTCCTTTCTTTCTCTCCTCTTCCTTCCTCTCCTCTTCTTTCTTCCCTCCTCTTTCTTTCCTTCTTTCTCTGCTTTTACTTGGTTTCTCTATTCCTTTCTTTATCTCCTCTTCCTTCCTCTCCTCTTCTTTCTTCCCTCCTCTTTCTTTCCTTCTTTCTCTGCTTTTACTTGGTTTCTCTATTACTTTCTTTCTCTCCTCTTCCTTCCCTCCTCTTTCTTTCCTTCTTTCTCTGTCTTTACTTAGTTTCTCTATTCCTTTCTTTCTCTCCTCTTCCTTCCTTTCCTCTTCTTTCTTCCCTCCTCTTTCTTTCCTTCTTTCTCTGCTTTTACTTGGTTTCTCTATTCCTTTCTTTCTCTCCTCTTCCTTCCTTTCCTCCTCTTCCTTCCCTCCTCTTTCTTTCCTTCTTTCTCTGCTTTTACTTGGTTTCTCTATTCCTTTCTTTCTCTCCTCTTCCTTCCTCTCCTCTTCTTTCTTCCCTCCTCTTTCTTTCCTTCTTTCTCTGCTTTTACTTGGTTTCTCTATTCCTTTCTTTCTCTCCTCTTCCTTCCTCTCCTCTTCTTTCTTCCCTCCTCTTTCTTTCCTTCTTTCTCTGCTTTTACTTGGTTTCTCTATTACTTTCTTTCTCTATTCCTTACCTTCTCTCTTCTTCCTTTCTTTCTCTCGTCTCCATTTCTTCTTCTCCTCTTAATTTCTTTCTCTCATCTTCCACTCTTCCTTTCTTTCTCTCCTTTTACTTTCTTTCCTCTTCCTTTCTTTCTCTCCTCTTCCTCACTTACCCTCTCCTTTCTTTCTTTCCCTCCTCTTCCTCTCTTTTTCTCCTTTTCCTTTCTTTCACTGTTCCTTCCTTTTTCTCCTCTTCCTTCCTTCCTTTCTCTCATGTGCATTTTTAAGGAAGTCGGCAAAGTGTATCCAGAAATAGGCGCATTTCGCGCGATGTGGTATTACGAACTCAACCGTAGATGTAATTTTAACGAACGCCAGCCATAAAACAACTGAACATCACGACCCGATTATATCTCTGTCTACTTAAAAATTTTCACCCTCCCCCCCGCAAATGCATTAATGAACGTATTTGCGTAATTTTAGTATAATTAATAAATACTAAAAAAACTATACCTATATCTAGGTCATTCGATCTGTTTACTAATCGGATTTAATATATTAAATAATCTAAAATAATACAAGGTTGTTCGAACGAAATTTATGGTGCCTAATTTCCATTTAATCATTTATTTAATGCTCATATTGGCTTATAGTGGCTTTAAAGTTCTTTGTGCTCCCAAATTTCATAATTTAGCGTTATGTAAATACTACAAACGCATTGGAAGGGAAAATTAAATCGCTGCACCTATAATTTCGATGCTTCGTAAACAGCGCGAAGTGGATAACGCCATTATTTCGTCTATTTGAAGGGTTAATAGAAGCTAACTCGATCGGAAGCAGCAACAATGTCGGTCGCCTTGGAAACACACGGAAAGAGTGCGAAAAAACCATAAAATTTCGAGAGGAAACGCGTGTTTCTGAGTAGTTATCCCGCTTAACATCAAAACATTGCAATAATAAGATATTTTACAGCTTTGGCCGTCGAATAAAACAAAAACGGAATTATTCGGTCCATATTTACGCTTTTAACGAACGAAAGAAATAAACCTTGCACCTTGGAAAATCAAAACTCCTGCGTAAACAAGTGGAAAGATATAATCGTCTCCCGGAGTCGAATCCGGGACACTTCAGCAAAAGAAAATAGTTATCCCGGAGTCTCCTAGTTGGCGGAAACAAGATGGCGTTTACAGCAATTCTCTATGACAAACTGTTCAAGAGATAAAAACGGGGGACGGACGGACAGACAGACGGACAGAGAAAACGGACGGACAGACAGACGGACAGACAGACAGACAGACAGACGGGCATACGGACAGACATTGAGTAATTATATATAAAGATGGTTTTACGTAGCGTAATCGAAAATGTCACTTTACTGGTTACGAAAAATGAACTTTCTTTACATCTCGTAAAATAACAAAGATAATCCAAACAACTTATTATGCTTACTTTCCATTCCAATTCGGGTCCGACAAGGGTCGTTGCTATGGCAACATTCACTCGTAACGAGTGATAAAAACTGCAAAAAACGCCAGTATAAAAAATTAGAATTTCACTCTTTTTCTCGGAGAACAGTATAAATACAGCTCCGACATTACAATTCTAAGATATTTCAACGCGCGAGAGAAAATTACCCCGCACGACGAAAATTAAACGGTAATCATTGTTTCTGGAATCGTGCAATAAATAAACCATCCTCTGTAGATCGGTCCGGGTAGCGGGAGATTTCAACCAAATGTCAAGAAAATCGGTTATATTGGTTCAAAAGTTAATTGGGGAGGAGGGTCGGACAGACGGACGCAACCGAGAAACTCTAAGCCAATTTCCATTCTGGAAAATACGCATGCAATTGTCTTTTCTTCTTCCTGTAAATTTTCGTCTAGCATCGTAGAATTGCGCTTCAAATGGTTCATATTCATCTAATGTGGCTTTATTGCGACTCTAAATCTACTCGAATGTGTGCCTAGTATGGGTTTATTGTGAGTCTAATGTGGCTCTTATGTGGCCCTGGTGTAGCTTTATTTTGACTCTGACATGGCTGTAACATTCTGGCTTTAATAATATTTAATTGCGACTCTAACGTGGCCCAAGTGTGGCTTTATTGTGACTCTAATGTGGCTCTGATTAGAACCTAATGCGGCTTTATCGAGACTCTAAAGTGACTCTAATGGGTTCCTGATGAGGATCTTTTGTAACTCTAATATGGCTCTAACGCAGCTTTATTGTAACCCTAATGTGACTTTAGTGAGTGACTAATGTGGGTTTAATGTGCTCCTAATTTGGCTCTATTCCGACTAAAACTTGGCTCTAATGTTACCATGATATAGCATTATTGTAGCACTGATGAGATCCTAATGTGGCTTTATTGTGATTCTAACATGGCTCTGATGTGCCCTTATGTGACTTTGTTGTGGCTATAATGTGGCTTTGATGTGCACTTGATGTGGCTCTGATATGATCCTAATGTGGCTTTGTTCAATCTCTAATGAGGCTCTGCTGTATCTCTAATGTGGCTTTGCTGAGACTCTAATGTGGCTCTTATGTGACTCTAATGTTGCTTTGCTGAGACAC
Organism: Tanypteryx hageni; assembly: GCA_028673005.1. Taxonomy (NCBI): domain Eukaryota; kingdom Metazoa; phylum Arthropoda; class Insecta; order Odonata; family Petaluridae; genus Tanypteryx; species Tanypteryx hageni. The sequence continues at coordinate 17,502,295 of CM054119.1, read as the reverse complement.
CAATGTTGGCATAATGAGGCTCTATTGCGACCCTAATATGGCTCTCATGCGGCTTTATTTTCGCTCTAATGTGACTTTATGTCAGCTCTATTGCGACCCTAATATGGCTCTCATGCGGCATTATTTTCGCTCTAATGTGACTTTATGTTAACTCTATTGCGACACTAATATGGTTCTCATGCGGCTTTAATTTCGCTCTGTGACTTTATGTTAGCTCTATTGCGACCCTAATATGGCTCTCATGCGGCTTTATATTCGCTCTAATGTGGCTTTATGTTAGCTCTATTGCGACCCTAATGTGGCTCTCATGCGGCTTTAATTTCGCTCTGTGACTTTATGTCAGCTCTATTGCGACCCTAATGTGGCTCTCATGCGGTTTTATTTTCGCTCTAATGTGACTTTATGTTAACTCTATTGCGACCCTAATATGGCTCTCATGCGGCTTTATTTTAGCTCTAATGTTAGCTTTAATGCGTCTATATTTTGGCTTTAATGCGACTATAATATTTCTCTGGTGAGACTATTGTGATTCTTATATAGCACTAATTAAGTTCAATTTAGGCTCTAATGAGGCTATATTTAGGGTATAATACGTCTATATTGTTGCTGTAGCTGCGACACTATTTTGGCCCTAATGTTACGTTATCGAGACCCCAATGCGGCTCTAATGATTTTCATTAATCAGGTTCTACTGAGAGTGCTAAAACTTGATATATTCAAATACATTGGAAGGAAGTGAGCTAAATCTGACACTTATACGAACATTAGAAAAGATAGATGAACAGGTTTTCGCTTTAATATATTTTTTTATATTTAACAGAATAAGACAATACGAGTATCAATTTTTTGACTAAGTTAACAGCATTTTTAGCGTTTTATTCCTAAAAATAATTAGCTATTATGGACTCACCAGATATGTTGATTTTCTGTATGAACAACAATGCTGTTGTTAGCCAAGGGAACGTTTCAAAAAAAATGCAAAATTTTGACAAATTTTCGAATATTTAAGCTTAATGTGGGCGAATTCGATTCGAAAACAAAATTCGACAATAAAAATAAGAATCTTCATTTAATTTCCTTTAAAATGGTTTTTATCCAAAGATTGTGCGTCAATTACTTCTAATATAATTTTGCAAAAGAAAATAAGTCTGCAAGTGTGAAAGATCCCTCTTATGGGAAATTTCATGTAGCATTCCAACCAACGGATTAAAACTTTTATTAATAGTTTAATAATATAGTACTCATGTACTACATCTGTAAAAAGAAATTCTTCGGGATTAGCATCGATATTTAAGAAAACCATAAAAGTTTAATGTTATCTTGGATGGGAGAAACAAAGTTCGGGCTTCCTGTTTCCCGTGTGCTGGAGACCCTCGTTCGCATCTCGAACCTAAACAAGAGAGGAAAGATGCACAACTCAGGCTTGCATAACACGGGAGGCAGAGGTGTTCTTTGCGAATTTTGCAATCACGTCAAAGAAGATAAACATTAATGGGTTAGTATGAAGTCTAAGAACTGGTATGCCAAAGAAATATCGAATTTTCGATTCGTCGATGTATTTCCTAATAGGTTGTAATTAATAAAACGGTCGACAATTACTTAAAACATACCTCTCTCGATTAGTAGTGGGGGGTGCCGGTGGTGTAGTGGTCGGAGCGCTGGCTGCTACTCGCCTGCTGCTCGAAAAGGCAGCGGGCGAGAAATCCTGTGAAGCTAGGCTCTTTTACAAGGTCGCCCGGTTCCCTGTTTGTATGGTTTTGAGGGGACCGCGCAAAGTCAGCGCTCCGTCCTTCGCGAGGGACGTTAAGCCGTTGGCCCCCTTGGTGCTCTTCGTCAAGAGTAGGCTAAATGCTAATGTCTGTGTTCGGTGTGGGAGGAGTTATGCCTATAATAATCCAATAGGTTGATTAGCCAAATATACACAAACGCACACACTCGAATAATAGTAATATGATAGGCTCGTGTTAGCTAGCTGGGACCACATCCAAAGATGACCGCTGAACAGGCCTCACAGCCATCAGTAACTCTGATTAGGACCGCGGAACTCGAGGGTTCGAGCCGAAATCGAGCTCACATACCTGACCCCTTGCAGCAAGGGGTATCTAGCCGACCAAATCATTTGCAGTCAAATTTTAATCTTTGTTATGTTATCATATCAGATAGAGAGTACTTCAAGCGTTGAATCTGGGTAAATGCGCTGATTAAGAGCGTCTTTTAAACGTAATTATAGAATAAATAATAAGATAGTAATCTTGACGCCCAGGAACACCAATTTTTAAAGAGTTTCTGGTACCGGATTGCGTTGAAAACATGAAAAATATATGCATTATATGAAAGTTGGGTTGAGTAGGTGGGTAGGTTTGAACTGGGTTGGGTTGGTTGGTAGGGTTGGGATTGGTTATGATACTTTGGTTTGGTTGGGTTGGTTGGGTTGGTTGGGTTGGTTGGGTTGGTTGGGTTGGTTGGGTTGGTTGGGTTGGTCGGGTTGGTCGGGTTGGTCGGGTTGGTCGGGTTGGTCGGGTTGGTCGGGTTGGTCGGGTTGGTCGGGTTGGTTGGGTAGGTTGGGTTGGTCGGGTTGGTCGGGTTGGTCGGGTTGGTCGGGTTGGTTGGGTTGGTTGGGTTGGTTGGGTTGGTCGGGTTGGTCGGGTTGGTTGGGTTGGTTGGGTTGGTCGGGTTGGTTGGGTTGGTTGGGTTGGTTGGGTTGGTTGGGTTGGTTGGGTTGGTTGGGTTGGTTGGGTTGGTTGGGTTGGTTGGGTTGGTTGGGTTGAGTGGGTTGGGTTGGGTTGGTTGGGTTGGTTGGGTTGGTTGGGTTGGTTGGGTTGGTTGGGTTGGTCGGGTTGGTCGGGTTGGTTGGGTTGGTTGGGTTGGTTGGGTTGGTTGGGTTGGTTGGGTTGGTTGGGTTGGTTGGGTTGGTTGGGTAGGTTGGGTTGGTTGGATTGAGTGGGTTGGGTTGGGTTGGTTTGGTTTGGTAGATTGAGTTGTTTGGGTTGGGTTGGGTTGGTCGGGTTGGGTTGGTTTGGTTGGTTGTGTTTGGTTTGTTGCAGCACAAACATGGTGTCCATATATAATAACAGAATATGGCAGAATTGGTAATTGTTTATGATAAACACTTTTCAACACAATCCCGTCGCAGAAACTGTTAATAGTTTGGTATTCAAGATTAGTTCTCAGCTAGTTAACATTAGCCATATAATCTTCATATCAACGTTCATTCTTTCTTCATAAATTATCCATATATTTTCACTTACAAACGCTGCGGATACGTAAAGGAAGTAGACGTACTTACGACATTCATTTCTTCATCCATTTCCCTTCGTTCGCCAAATGTTGCGCGCGCACGAAAGAAAATTAAATTAATTATCAATTTGCGGCAGATATTTTCCCTTCATTTGTTACGAAGATTGTTTTCGTTGACGACAATTATAAAACACGGGAAAAAATTTCCAAGTTAAAAGTGAATCATGACATTCTCGTTTGATTCTCTAGAAATCCGCTTAATCTTTCGATAAATACGCGCTAGAAAAAACAGACGATATTTGCCTAGTTCTACAATTTTGTTTGAAGAGTTTTAAGCCTGCTTTCCGGAATGGAGATAGGTTTATAGTTTCGTCGTCATGTCTCCTTGTTTGACGACTGTCTGTCACGCCAATTAACTTGTGAACCAATTGATCGATTCTCATGGCACTCGGTGGAAATCTATTGCTACTGCGACCGAGCTCTCCGGAGGATGGTTTTCGTTGCGAAGATTGAATGTCCCGGGGTTCGATTCCAGGACGACTATCCTTCCCATTCGATTTAAATGGGAAATCTGAAATCCAACGTGCCGGGAAATTTTCCCTTGGACATTAAAATATCTCAGGGTTTTAATATCGGGTAGGGATTTGTACTATTCTCAGACAAAATGAACGAAGATTCTAATTTTTAATCTTAGAATTTCTCGTAAATACTGCCTGTGTTTGTAGTTTTTCGTCACTCGTCACGAAAGTGTTGCCATAGCAACCACTCGGATTCGGTATAATATACTGTGTACACGCAACCGTCATGTTTTCCACATAAATACCCGTGATCAATGTGCTTCCTATTTCAAATGCATTTGTAATATTTTATAACGCTAAATTACAAAATTCGGAAAAATATCCGCCATGATTTCAACACTATTAAAGTCAACATAAGTATTGAATAAATGAATTGCTGTGAACGCCATCTTGGTTCTGCCAACTAGGAGACCCCGGGAAAACTGTTTTCGTTTGAGGAAGTGTCCCGGATTCGTCTCCGGGAGACGATTATATCTTTCCATATGTTTACACAGGAGTTTGGATATTCCAAGGTGCAAGGTTTACTTCTTTCATTCGTTAAAAACGCAAATGCTTACCGAATTTCTCCGTTTTTGCTTTATTCGACGGCTAAAGTGGTAAAATATCTTATTCTTGCAATTTTGTGATGTACCGCGAAGTATTTTACTCAGAAACACGCGTTTCTTTTAGAAATTTTATGGTTTTTTCGCGCTCTTTCCTGGTGTTGCCAAGGCGACCCACATTGTTGTTGCCTCCGATTGAACTAGCGTCTATTAAGCCTTCAAAGAGACAAAAGAATTGCGTTATCCACTTCGCGCTGTTTATGATGCATCGAAATTACGGTAGTAGAAATTTCAAACTTAATAGATTGCAGCGTTAAATAATTAAAAATTGTGTGGACTGCGGACATTTTTAATGATTGACCAGATGAAAAAAATCTTCGTTCTTTATTTCATTACCGGAATGCGAGAAGGGAGAGGAAATTAAAATTGCGAATATTGGTTACGAAAACAAAAATGACATTCAAAATATCTATTTATAATTTTAGAAGGGGAAATTTGCTATTATTTCTTTTAAACATGCAGATTTCTGGCTGTCCTTGCAAAAGTTTATGATGGTTCCTCTAGTTAATTTGCATAATTTTCTTATTTTCTTAGCTCTTTTGATCTATATAGCGAATTTCATCAACATCCGGTAGTTTCGCAGATGAATCATGCGGACGGACGGACACGACATGACCCCATAACTAGGGATACGATATCGAAACGAAAGTATCGATACCGTAATCATATGATGTATCGAATGAAAAGTATCGATACCACAAAAGTATCGGGCCGAAAGTACCGATGTCACTAGAAAATCGAAAGAAAAGAATCGAGTACAAAATTACTTGGTATCGAAAGTAAATTACCGATGCGAGTAAAGTATCGATACTTTCTTCGTATCTGAGGATACGAAATCGAAACGAAAGCATCGATACCTTGCTCATATGTTATGTCGAATGAAAAGTATCGATACCACAAAAGTATCGGTCCGAAAGTACCGATACCTTACTCATATGTTATGTCAAATGAAAAGTATCGATACCACAAAAGTATCGGTCCGAAAGTACCGATACCTTACTCATATGTTATGTCGAATGAAAAGTATCGATACCACAAAAGTATCGGCCGAAAGTACCGATACCTTACTCATATGTTATGTCGAATGAAAAGTATCGATACCACAAAAGTATCGGCCGAAAGTACCGATATCACTAGAAAATCGAAAGAAAAGAATCGAGTACAAAATTACTTGGTATGGAAAGGAAATTACCGATATGAGTAAAGTATCGATACTTTTTCCGTATCCCTACCCATAAGGCGTTCATTGTTGACTTGTTACAAAGAACGCCTTATAATTTTATGACGCAGTTTCCCGATATTCATCTCAGATCACCGCGAGGCAGAACATTTAACATGCTAATTTTTGAGTGACGCAAACGAAGCAGAGTGTATCGCATTCCAATTGGAACTGCTTACTTAGTCCGTTTAACTGTTGTGTCTGAAATAATCAGTTGTGAATGGCTAAGAAGTACGTGTAAAATTAATGGCCGGAGAAACTTCATTAGCGTATGTGAGAAGCATCTATAAATAGGGTTCTGATCTCTGGTTAAATATTCCCGTGTTTATAATCTGTATGGGGATTAGTTATTGGAGGGATAGAGATCTCATTAGGTCCAATACTTAACTGCCTAAATCTCTCTCTCTCTCTATCCATCTTTCTCTCTCCATATTTCCCTCCCTCCCTCTCTCTTCAATCTTCCATTCGTCTCTCCTCTCTCTCTCCTCCTGTCGTCACCACTCTTCTTCTTCTATTCTTTACTTCCTCTCTTCTCTTCCATTCTCTTCCTCTCTCATTCTCTTCTCTCTCTCTCCCTTTCTCCCATTCAATCCTCCCTTGGTCTCTCTCTCTCCTCTCTCCCTCTATTCTTCAATCCTCCCCTCTTCACTCTTCCTCTTCTTCTCTTTCGCCCTCTCTGACCTCTCCATCACTCTTCACCTTCCTCTGTCTCTTCATCATTCTTCCCTTATTGTACTTCCTTCGATTTTCATTTCATCTCTCTGTACTGGTCTTCTTCGCTCTTCCTATCTTTACTTTCTCTCTCCTCTCCTTTTCCTCCCTATCTCTTCCTATCCCTCTCTTCCTCTCTCCCTCTCTTCTTCTCTCTTCATGTATCTCTTTTCATCTTTTCAAACTTCCCTTCTTCTGTATCTCTCCTCCTGTCTTCACCACTCTTCCTCACTATCTCTTTTCTTCACTTCATCTATTCTTTCCTTTCTCTTCTCTGCACTTCCTCGCTTTCCCTTCCTGTCCTTATCTTCCTGTTTCTCTCATTCCCTTCTCTCTCCCCTTCTCCTGCTATTTCTCCCTCTCCCTCATCATCTTCCTCTTTCCCTGCTTTTAATCCTCACTTGGTCTCTCTCCTCTTTTCTTCCCCTCTCTCCCTCTCTATCTTCCTCTATTCTTTACTCTTCTTCTCTCCTCTTTCGCTCTTTCTCTTCCTGCCCTTCTCTCTGTTCATCTTTCTATCTTCATCGGTCTTTCCCTACTTTCCTTCCTTCAATTTTCCTTTGATCTCTCTTCCTCTCTTCTCTCCTCGTCTCTCTCCTGCTCTACTTATTCCTCTCTCTTTCCTTTTTAATTTCATCCCCTTCTCTGTAATTCTCTTTTTCTCTTCCCCTCTCTCTTTCCTTTTCTTCTCCCTTGCTTTCCATTTTCCCTTTCTCTCCCACACAATTCCGCTGATTGTTTCAAATTCTTCTAATAAATTTCTCCATTTATTCATCTTTCCATCTCCCGTTTTCTCTTCCTCTCTCTATTTCCCTTGCTTTATCATTTTTTTCTCTCCCCCTCTCTTCTCCCCTCACCTCTCTCTCTCGTACTCTCCTCATTCCTCTCTCTCCTCTTTTTATCTTCCTTCCTCTGCATCTGTCAATTTCTCTGTCCCTTATTTCTCTTTCCTTCTCCTTTTACACTACAATTTCCCTTTCTTTCTCTCTCACTCTCACAATTCCGCTGTTCTACCAACTTTTCCCACTAATTTTCTCCCTATATTTCTCCCTCCATCTCTCTTCATCTCTTTCTCTCCATCTCTCTCTCACTTTCTACCCCTATCCCTGTTTTCCCTTCACTTCTCCCTCTCTTCCTCCCTCCCTCCATACCTCTCTCCGTCCCTCTCTCTTCCTCTCTCTCTCCCTCTATCTACCACCCTCCCTTCATTTTCCCTTCCTTTCTCCCCCTCTGTCCCTGCAAGCTTACCCACTCAAAAATCTTGCATTCCCCAACCACCCATTGTCTCTTCACATTGCCTTCCATCCCTCCCCTTCCCCTCCATTTCCCCCTCACCCCTCTCTCTCCCTACCCCCCTACTCCCCCTCCGTCTCCTCAGTCCCTTACTTAGTTGTCACATTCAAAATGACGTATTGCTGGACCATTAAAGGGTTTTCCAGAGAGTGGTAAGGGGAGAGGAGGTGGGGGAATAAGGGGAGGGGGTGAAGGGGAGGGGAGGAAGTAGGGGCACTCTTGAGGGAGGGGCGGAAAGGCCAGTGAGGTGGAGAGGTATAGAGGATTATGGGTAACGCAGAACGAGAGGGAAGCAGAGATGGAAGAGATAGATCGAGAGGACAGAAGTGGAAGAAAGTATTATCGTATTGAGGCGAATGAGACCAGCAGGGAATGTGATGAAAAAGAAGTGTGTAAGAATGGGTGTTTTTTATGATAAATGAAGTGAATGATAGAGGAATAGGAACTAGAAAATGAAGGATAGATGGAGAGAGAGAGAGAGAGAGATGAATATGGTGACGAGTAGAAAAGATGGAATATAGAGAGGATGAAGGGATATTGGTGGTGTAGTGGTCAGGACGCCGGCTGAAACTCGCCTGCTGCTCGAATGGGCAGCGAGCACGAATCCTGCGAAAGTAGGATTATTTCCTAAGTTGCCTGGCTCATTGTTTGTGTGTTTTGAGGAGACAGCGGCTAGTCAGCGTTCCGTCCTTCGGAAGGGACGATAAAACTGTTGGTCCCCTTGGTGCTGTTCGTTAAGAGTAGGCTGATGTCGGCCGGCTAGGTTTTCCTCCTCCTTTTCTGTCAAGCTATTCGTTGCACTATCTCTTAGATACCCATTGCATATAGGAAGAGGGGAATCAGCTGGAAACATGCATTGTTATTAAAACCTGCGAAAATCATACATGGTGTGTGTATATATATATATATATATATATATATATATATATATATATATATATATATATATATATCACAGTGAAAAACTACAAGATATAGGAAACATTAAGTACAGTAGGAAAGATTATGAATATAGCATCTCTGTATACCGTCGTAAATATACACATAAAGTCATTTATGTAATATACACATGAAATATAGGTAAATATACATGAAATATACATAGAATAGTAAGGGATGGTTGAGAGAGGAAGAGATGAATGTTAAGAAAGAAGAAAAGGATGAAGATAAAGATGGAAAGACACATGAAGATAGGAAGAGACATACTGGAAGAGGTAGAGAAAGTGAGAGTGATTGAGAGAGAGAGAGAAAGAGAGGAATCTAAAGAAAGAAAGAAAGAGATTGAGGGATAAAGATTGGGAGGGATGGACTGGAGAAGATAGAGAAGGCGAGAGGGAGATTGGAAGAGAGGAAGAGAGAAAACGAAGAGGAAGAAAGGAAGATATAGGGAGCAGGAAATTTAGAGGTAAAGATAGGAAAAGGCGGGAAAAGGTAAATAAGGGAAAAGGGCGATAAAAAGAGATAGGAAGAAAGAGGAGGAAAAGATGAAGTCAAAAAAAGAGATTGAGATATAACGACATGAAGGAAAATACCGGAAAGAGTGGAGTAAATGGGTTAGCGACAGATAATTGTAGAGGTACAGTCGCAGGAAGATGAAAGAGGCATAAAAAGAGAGTTACTGACAGGCACCAGAATAAGAAAAGGACAGGAAATCTTTAGAGGGAAACAAACATTAAAAAACAAGAAGGGCAAGACAGGGCAAGATCAGAGATGGGAATGTGTGAGAAAGGAAGAGATAAAGAAAGTGTTAGCTGTTATGAGAAGATAGGGAAAGAGGTGAGGAGAGAGAGAGAACTAAGTTTGTAGGGGTTAAGCTAAGTGGTAGGATATTTGGGATGTTTTTAAAAGGGGGAATGGAATGAGAGTGAGGGAGAATTATAGGGAAAGAGGGAGAAAGATTGGATAGGGAGGGTGGAAGACAGGAGGAAAAATAGGGAGAGAGAGGGAGATAAGCAGAGAGAGAGCAAGGAAGATAGGGGGAAAGATAAGATAGAGAGGAAGAAAGATAGGATTGATAGAGAGATAGAGGGAGAAAGATAGGGGGAGAGGGAGGGAGATAGATAGGCAAAGAGAGCGAGGAAGAAAGAGAGAATGATAGGATAGGAAGGGAAGATGATATGGAGAGAGAGATAGGGAGAAAGATAGGGAGAAAGAGGGAGATAGACAGAGAGCGAGGAATATAGGGAGAAAGATAAGATAGAAGGGGAGAAAGATAAGATAGATGGAGAGATAGAGGGAGAAAGATAAAGGGAGAGAGGTAGATAGATAGGGAGAAAGAGAAGATGGAGAGGCAGAAAAATAGGGAAATAGGGAAAAAGATAGGGAGAGATAGAGAGAAAGTTTTGAATGGTAGAGAGGAGAAAGATATGGAGATAAAGAGAAAAAGATAGGAAGAGATGGGGAGGAAGAAATGTAGACAGAAAGAGAAAGAGAGGGAGAAAGGGAGAGAGAGAGATAGGGAGGGAGAACTAAGTTCGTAGGGGCGAAGCTAAAGGAGAAGGATATTTTTTTTAAAAGGGGGAATGGAGTGTGTGTGAGAGAGGGTGTGTGTGTGTGTGGGTGGGTGGAGATGGTGTGAGTAGGGAATTAGCAGAAGGTATGGCGGACTGGAGCTAAAAGAGGCAGGTCGAGAAGATATAGGGGCTTTGTTGCAGTAGATAAGAGGACCACTCGAGGGAGGCAGGGGTGGGAGAAATGGCGGTGGGAGGGGGCGTTGCTACGAGACGGGGGAGGGGGGGGAGAGAAAGGGGGGGGAGGGAGGGAAAGAAGGATATGACCGATAACGCCCGAGATAAAAATTAAGTGTACGTAAAAGAAGACGGGGGAAGGGATTCTTCTTTTTTGAGCGCGAAGATGAAGAGGAAGAGAAGAATATGATAATGGATTGCGAGGCAAAAGGGTTGTGTTGTAGGGAAAGGATGGGTGGATGACGAATTTGTCGTGAAAGGGAGAGAGAGAGGGTGTGATATAAAGAGAAGGGGTTGAGATGAAGAACTGAAGAAAGGAGAAAGTTAAAGAGATAGAAGAAATGTGGAAAGGAGAGGAAGAGAGAAACTATATAGGAGGAAGGTTAGTGTGTTTGAGAGACAGATACACAAGCGAGGGAGAGAGGGGGAGTTAGTGAGAGAATGAGGGAGAGTGAGGGAAAGAGAGTAGATGAAGAAGAGAGGAAGATAGGAAGATAGAGTAAAAAAGATAAAGGAGAAGGCGAAAAGTGAGAGAAGGAAAGGGAGGAAGAAGAGAGAAAGAAAGGAAGAGAAGTAGGAAGAGACGAAAAAAAAAGACATTCAAAGAAAGGGGGTGAAAGAGTAATAGGAAGTAGACGAAAGTTAGTGAAAGGGGAGCGAATAAAGGGAGAGGAAGAGAGAAAGAGAAGAAGAAATAAACAGAGGAGAAAGGAAGATAGGATACTACACGCAGAGTAAGAGAGAGAGAGGTAGAGAAAGAGAGAATGCTAGATGTAGAGGAAGAGAGAAAGAGAGAGAGGAAGAAATAAATAAAGTGAAGAGAGAATGCGATATGCAGAGGAAGGGAGCGGATGAGAGAAAGAGAGAGGCAGAGAAAGAGAGAATGCTAGATGTAGAGGAAGAGAGAAAGAGAGAGGAAGAAATAAATATAGAGGAGAGGCAGGAAGAGAGAATGCTACATGCAGAGGGTGAGAGAAAGAGAGAGGAAGAAATAAATAGAGAGGAGAGAGTGGAAGAGAGAATGCTACATGCAGTAGAAGCGATAGAGAAAGATAGAGAAAGAGAAAATGCTAGAAGAAGTGAGAAAGAGAGAGGAAGAAATAAATAGAGAGGAGAGAGAATGGAGCGGAAGAGAGAGAGAGGTAGAGAAAGAGAGAATGCTAGATGTAGAGGAAGAGAGAAATAGAAGGGAAGAGGGAAAGAGAGGAAGAAATAAATGGAGTGAATGGAGATTAGATTAGGTTTTTATTTGGGGGGAGGTTGAGACTAGGAAGTCCCATAGTCCGCCTAACCCCTCGTAATGACGCAAATATAATAATACTCTCAATTATTAACAATGATCTAATAATAATACTACTGTTACCGTAAAAAGATAATAATTTTGTGGCGGAAATAACAAAAAAACCACTGCAGGTAAACAACCACTTAAAAGGGGTGTGCGAAAACTTTCGAAACCTACAAAAGTTCACTAAACGAATCATCAAATGTTGCGCTATAATATCTAAGATATCCATGTACGAAAATACATTAAATAACGGAGCAGAGACGAAAAAGAATAAATAATCTGATATGTGGCCACCACGTGACTTTCTCCACATCTTCAATATCTCCAAAAATTCCGAATAGGTTACATAATAATAAATATTTTAAGAAACTGAAAAATTTTTAGGCTTTACAAAGAGCAGAAATTAACTCAAACCATAGCCTTCTGAAATTGGATATAGCCACAAAGCTCCAACAATTAGGAAAAGAAAAAGGAGCGTTACTAAGATGTAACTAGTCGTCAATTGTTAACAATAGTCGTCGGTAGGTGGCGTGGTGGTGGCAGCAAAGAATATAAGATATATCTTAAAAAATGGATTATATGGAAAAATGTACCAAACAAATGTTGTAGACAATTTGATTTCCTACAACTTTTATTCCAGTTTATGTTTACATTTATCAAATATTAAAACAAATATTTCAAAATAACAGATAGGTGGCAGGAGTAAACACCCACTTCCGGTCAACCGATTTTTACCAAAAACTAATATATTCTTTAGACTTTTATATAAATGTTAAATATAAAATTTCGCGTTGACCTGATTAATAGTTTTTGAGTTAGAGCTCCCAAAATAGCTGTCACACACAGACACAATAGAGAAAATGGTCAAAATGTGTTCAGGGGACTTCAAAACGTGTATTTCCGTTGAAATCTCGAAGACGACTTTTTTCGTTAATGCAAGACTTTCCCCTATACTACGTATATGGTGAAAGTAAAAACAGAAGTATTGCAACGGTGAGTGAATAAAATATAAAAAGATATACTTGAAGACAGATTTAAGTTTGTGGGAAAAACCTAGGTTAAAAACAGGCTTGCTCTTTTTTGGTAAAACACACGCAGGAAAACGCCCGCAGGAAAGAGGGGTTTGAAAAACCAGCGAAAATCATGCATCCAAACATGGTAAAATCCCCAGTTCGTCCGTTTGTGCGTAACCGGTGGTAAAAATACAATAGAAGACGAATCACTCGATCAAATATGCGCATATGACAACAAAATTTGGCGGAAATGATCTGCTCATAAGTGAAAATGCTCTGACGAAGAAAAAATTTACAAAAAAATTCCAGAGTTCGAGTCCATCGCTGGCGATACGTTCTCCGTGACATAACCCGTAATATATCAATTTTTCGACCTGCAAGCTTTTATTCTTTTGCAAAATTAAATTAAAAGTCATTGACCTAAGATTTTCGGATGAAAGCCATTCGAAAGGAAAATAAACAGCGATTCTTATTATTATGGTCGATTTTTGCTTTCGGTTGGCAATCGCTAGAACTTAGCAAAAAAGATAAAAAATATAAAATTCTGTATACACACAATTTTCGAACTCTTGATTTGCTGATATAATAGATAGAGAGTTAGATGATCTCTCCATCCCTCTCTCCCTCCCTCAGTCTCCCTCCCTTTCTCTCTCCCTTCCTCTCTCCCTCCCTTTCTCTCTCCCTCCCTTCCTCTCTCCATCCCTTCCTCACTCCCTCCCTTCCTCACACCCTCCCTTCCTCACACCCTCCCTTCCTCTCTCCCTCCCTTTCTCTCTCATTCCCTCTCCCTCTCTACCTCTGTCTCCCTCCCTATCTCTCCCCTTCCCTCTCTCTCCCTCCCTTTCTCTCCCTCCCCCCTTTCTCCCTTCCCCTCTCCCTCTGTCTCCCTCCCTCCATCTCTCCCTCCCTTCTTCTCTCCCTCCCTCTCTACCTCCCTTTCTTCCTCCCTTCCTTCCTCTCTCCCTCCCTTCCTCCATCCCTCCCTTCCTACCTCTCCCTCCCTCCCTTCCTACCTCTCCCTCCCTTCCTCCCTCCCTTTCTTCCTCCCTCATTCCCTTCTTCCTTCCCTCTCTACCTCTGTCTCCCTCCCTATCTCTCCCCTTCCCTCTCTCTCCCTCCCTTTCTCTCCCTCCCCCCTTTCTCCCTTCCCCTCTCCCTCTGTCTCCCTCCCTCTATATCTCCCTCCCTTCTTCTCTCCCTCCCTCTCTACCTCCCTTTCTTCCTCCCTTCCTTCCTCTCTCCCTCCCTTCCTCCATCCCTCCCTTCCTACCTCTCCCTCCCTTCCTTCCTACCTCTCCCTCCCTTCCTCCCTCCCTCCCTTTCTTCCTCCCTCATTCTCTTCCTCCTTCCCTTTCTACCTCTCTCTCCCTCCCTCTCTACCTCTGTGTCCCTCCCTCTCTCTCTCTTCCTCTTTCTCTCTCTCCCTTCCTCTCTCTCTTCCCTTGCCCCTCTCTCTCTACCTCCCTCTCTCTCTTCCACCCTCTCTCTTCCACCCTCTCTCTTCCACCCTCTCCCTCTCTCTTCCACCCTCCCTCACTCTCTCCCTCCCTCTCTCTCCCTCGCCCATTCCCTCCTGTCACAATCCATAGCTCTCCCTCTTTTCCCCGTCTTCTTCTTTACCTCTTTCCTCCCTTCCTTTTCTTATTCTGTATCTCAGATTAACTTCAGATTTTACAATACAATACTATCATTATGATACAAATATCTAATATGTTCCGATGCCAGCTGTGTTTAGCAATACAATGTTCTTATCAAAGCTCTGCACCTCCAGCGCGCCACCATTGCCGTAGCGTTTTATATATATATATAGATTTTGTCTCATCTCGAGGGGTAAGGTGGAAGATGGGACTTCTCATCCTCAATCTCGCTCCAAATATAGACCACATCAATTAATCAATCAATCGGTCAATCAATCAATCTCCCTGTTCTATCTCTGTCACCCTCTATCCCCCCTCTCTCTCTCTCTCTCCGTATCCTTTACTCTCTCGTTTATTTATGTTCTCCTTCATTTGTTTATAATTATTATTAGATTTTTTAACCTGCTATATAAACATTTTTTTTTATCTTGGCTTTTCGCAGATTTTTCACGAATTTTAATTAAATTAATTATGTTATCTTTATTGAAAAATTTCGCTTGATTGTGATTTTGTACCGAATCCATCAATTAAAACTTCCGATTTAGGTATTTATTTTAATAAACTTTTACTCGTATCTCGCAAAATGGCAACCGTCAAGCAACAATGAAATACAAAAACTTTTCTCTCCCTGGTTCTCACATGACCTGTAAGGTAGGGATTGAAAATCTCATTCGGATAAGCAACAGCATTTACTACGAGAAAGTCCGAGAGAGAGCACATACTTACGGGTAGGGATACGAAAAAAGTATCGATACTTTACTCACATCGGTAACTTCCTTTCGATACAAAGTACTTTTGTACTCGATTCTTTTCTTTCGATTTTCTAGTGACATCGGTACTTTCGGTCCGATACTTTTGTGGTATCGATACCTTTCATTTGAACATAACAGATGAGTAAGGTATCGATACTTTCGTTTCGATTTCGTATCCTTAGATACGAGAAAAGTATCGATACTTTACTCACATCGGTAACTTCCTTTCGATACCAAGTACTTTTGTACTCGATTCATTTCTTTCTATTTTCTAGTGACATCGGTACTTTCGCTTCGATACTTTTGCGGTATCGATACCTTTCATTTGAACATAACAGATGAGTAAGGTATCGATACTTTCGTTTAGATTTCGTATCCTTAGATACGAGAAAAGTATCGATACTTTACTCACATCGGTAACTTCCTTTCGATACAAAGTACTTTTGTACTCGATTCTTTTCTTTCTATTTTCTAGTGACATCGGTACTTTCGGTCCGATACTTTTGTGGTATCGATACCTTTCATTTGAACATAACAGATGAGTAAGGTATCGATACTTTCGTTTCGATTTCGTATCCTTAGATACGAGAAAAGTATCGATACTTTACTCACATCGGTAACTTCCTTTCGATACAAAGTACTTTTGTACTCGATTCATTTCTTTCTATTTTCTAGTGACATCGGTACTTTCGCTTCGATACTTTTGCGGTATCGATACCTTTCATTTGAACATAACAGATGAGTAAGGTATCGATACTTTCGTTTAGATTTCGTATCCTTAGATACGAGAAAAGTATCGATACTTTACTCACATCGGTAACTTCCTTTCGATACAAAGTACTTTTGTGCTCGATTCTTTTCTTTCTATTTTCTAGTGACATCGATACTTTCGGCCCGATACTTTTGCGGTATCGATACTTTTCATTCGACATAACATATGAGTAAGGCATCGATACTTTCGTTTCGATTTCGTATCCTTAGACACGAGAAAAGTATCGATACTTTACTCACATCGGTAACTTCCTTTCGATACCAAGTACTTTTGTACTCGATTCTTTTCTTTCGATTTTCTAGTGACATCGGTACTATCGGCCCGATACTTTTGTGGTATCGATACCTTTCATTCGATACATCACATGATTTCGGTATCGATACTTTCGTTTCGATATCGTATTCCTACTTACGGGTTATAGTTGTGGAGATTAAAATTCGAGAAATCGCGAGCACAACGCCGCCTGATTTGTTTACATCCATCTCTAAGGCGGTTCTCTCGGCAAACAACATTTAAAATCAATGTTTTTCTATCCGACGCCCTTATATGACCTGTGAGGTATAGTTTAAAGAATTCATTCAGATAACGGGCAAACATTTACTACACATAATTAATTCCTGAATGTACGTATGTACGTATTATTTACGAATATTTCGTCACATCTCGGCTTTCTGGGGTCAAATGTGACCCCATAAGATATATTTATTAATTTTCAGGAATTTACTTTGAGTTTAAGTATGGAATCAATCCACAAGGTGCTGGACAGATTGACGAAGGAATTCCCGGAAATTTCAAACAAATATTGCAACAAAAATATGACCTATTTACCAATTTACGAATGTTGGGGTCAGAAAAGACCCCAGTCATCCGGCCAGGGTTAACAAAGACCACAGTTTTTGTTAGAGCTCAGGAAGAAGCAAAAAACCCCAAATGAAATTATAGTTTTACATTCATTGTCCGCGGTCTTCATCTCTGACGTAACGCTCGTTAGTAGAGCTTTCTTCCGCGAGATGGCTCCGATGATGTTCAAGAATTTTTAATGCTGTTCTGAACGACGGTGACGAAAATAAACCAATATTCGTTTAATATACATATTCTTTCGGTGAAGTAAGATTAAAATTGCCAGCTATTTGAAGGTCTTTGAGGACATTTCCTTATAAAGATTTAAAGATTTAAAACCTTTACAAAGTACAGAAATAATCCCAAACCACAGCCTTCTGATATTGGATATAGCCCCGAAACTGCAACAATTGTTAAAATAGAAAGGATTGTTACTAAGAGGTGACTAAGTGTAAATTGTTTACAGTAGTCGCCGGTAGGTGGTTGGGGGTGCTGACGGCGAAAAAAATATTTTTTTAAAAATATCTCTTAAACAATGCATTTATGCGGGAAAATGTTTCGAACGAACAAAATTTAATTTCCTACGTTTATTCTAATGCATTTCACATTTATGAAATAGTAAAGCAAAAAAGTCCAAAAAGACTGATGTTACGAGACTAAACACCCATTTCCGTCTGACAGATTTTTACCAAATATCAATCATTTCTTTTTCCTTTAACGAAAATATCAAATATAAAATTTCGCGTTGATCTGATTAACCGTTTTGCAGTTAAATGAGTACACAGAATATCCAGGTCACAGGCAGACAAACCCACAGACATCATCGAGGAAATAAAGAAAAACGTGCTCAGGGGACATGTATTTCCGTTGAAATCTAGAATTCTATTTTTTTCGCGAAAACAACTTATTCTATGGGGAAGGTAAAGATATTTTCTAATGCTGATAATGATTTTCGTTATAATTTATCCGTTTTTCCCCGAGCACGTCATGTTTGTCCTCAATTATATCATAAATAGCATCAAACTCAATCAAGTGATGTGAATGTTTTTATAAATATATGCCAGCCTTATCGAAGGAAGAAAAACCCAAAATGACTGCAACAATGGCGCGTTTCATAGCTACGCGGTAACTCTCGGACACGCGCTTTTCGAGATACCATGGAAACGAAAGCTGGATGGAGCCCTGTATGTCCTTATAAAAAAAAGGAATTGGAGAAGGGCTGAGAGAGAGAGAGAGAGAGAGAGAGGAGGTAAAGGGTGAAAAACAGTCGAGTGTCGTTAATAGAGAAGCGCACGCGGACGCCAAGACGTAAAGATGAGAGACTTAAAGTCCTTTTTCCTTTCGAATTCCCCCCTCTGTCTCCCTCGGTCTCGTTTATGCACTATGAGATTCGGGAAAGACTGGACTGAGGATATCTGAAGAGACAGGGTTCTGGGAATAAAGGGAGAAAGGAATGGAGTGAGAGGGAGAGAAAGGGAGGGAGAGGGTGGGAAGGGGAGGGAGGGAGAGGAAGAGAGATGGAGGGAGAGGTGGTGGGAGAGAGAGGGAGAGAGAGGTATGGATAAAAAGGGTATCAGATATAAGGAGAAACAGATGGAGGTGTAGATTCTGAAAGGCGGGGAGATGGAGGAGGAGATAGCGGTAGAAAAGGTAGGTAAGAGAAAGAAATAGAGGAATAAAGGTGGACGGAGAAGGGGGAAGAAGGAATGAAAGTGAGGGAGAAAGAGGGAGACGAAGATAAGAAAGAAGAGAAGAGGAAGAAAATGTTAGATGAGAGGAATATAAAGAGTGAAGAGAAAGTAGGAGAGGAAGGGAAAGGGAAAAGTAGAGAGGAATAATGGATGGAGAAAGGGATATAGAAGATAAGAGTTTAAAGGAGGAAGGAAAAGAGAGAGAGAGAGGAAATGATAGAGGAAAGGAGAGGAGAATAAAGAGAGATAGGGAGAGACGAAGGGAGGAAGAGTAAGATAGGAAGTGGGAGAGAAAGGGGGAAATGTAGAGAAAGAGAGGGAGAGAGGAAGGGAAAGAAGAAGGGAGGTGCAAAAGGAGACAGGCTGAGTAGTGAGAGAGGGAGAGAGAGGAAATGAGAAATGAAGTGGGAGAGGGTGAGATTTCGAGATAAGGAAAAAATGAAGAGAGTAATGAGAAAAGGTAAGCAGGTAGAGTGTAAGAGATATATTGGTATAATTGACAGAGGAGGGGAGTGAGAATGAAAGGGAGAGAGAAAGGGATATAAGGAATGGATATAAGAAGGGAGAGATTGAGATAGAAAGACGAAGGGAAACGGAGGGAGTGAGAGAGGAAGGAGGTAGAAAGAGAGCGGGAAAAGGAGAGAGGAAAGGAGATAAGTAAGAGGGGAAGGGAGAGAGAGGAGGAAAAAGTTACGGAAGAAGGAGTAGTGTGTAAGAGAGATAGGAATTGAGAGAAAGAGAGTGGAAGAAAGAGAAGGAAGATAGGGAGAAGGAGAGGGAGAGAGGAAGAGGGAGAGATAGTAAGAATGTGAGAGGGGAAGAGAGGGAGAGAGATAGGAATATAAAGAGGAAGTGAGAAGAAGGGATAAAAGAAGGGAGAGATTGGAGACAGAAAGGTAGAGAGTAAGGAAGGGGAAAGGTGAGAGATAGTAAGGGAGAGGAATAAGAGAGGTAGAGGGAAAAGAGATAGCAAATGACTGATAAAGTGTTGGAGGAAGAAGAGAGTAAGAGAAAAAATAGAGAAAGTTAGAGAAAAGGGAGGAAATGTAGAGAGGAAGGGAGGGAAGAAAAGAGAGGTGATGGAGGGAGAAATAGATAGAGGAAGAGATATCGGAAAGGAGTGAGGAAGGGAAAAATCAAGAGAGAGAGAAGAAGAGAAAGTGAGAGATTTGGAGAAAACGGTGAGAGGTAGGGAGAGAAGAAAGGAGAGGTGAAGGAAAGAGAAATGGAGGGAGGAAGAGAGATAAAGGAGTGCGGAAGGGAGAGAGAAAGAGAGAGTTAGAGATTGGAGGAGGGAGAGGAAGAGAGATAGAGGAACAGCTTAGGAGTGAAGATAAATAAGTGAGAATATGACAGACAGACAACCGGCTTTATTAGGGCGAAATTGAGACTCTTAGGTCACCCTATTCCATTTAACTCATATTTACATAATTAGATATTACATGGTTACATAACAAAGCATATTAAAAACTAGTAGAAGGTGCTTGCATTCTGCAAGCATATCATCTCACCTTGAAAAAGCATTCATGTTTCAGAGAGATATTTCATCATTACAAATATTTTTTTAATTCTAAAAATTTCACATCCGCAGCGATTTTCGCATTTCCCTTATGTAAAAATAATAGATTAAAACAATCTCCAAACTTGGCAATTTTAAAATTTTTATACTTTCTCCATTATGTGGTACTAATGCTACACATTTCTGCCGAATTTTAAAGTTGTAGCACTTATGGAAGTGAAATAATATTTTTCTAATTGTTGAAATTTTAAACATTTTTTTACGGCCTCCGCAATATGTTTATGGAGAAATTCAAATGTTTAGTTGTGCAAATGCACTACTCTGTAAATAGCTTGAAATTTTCAGCTTCCTAGCTTATCCCGTAGTACCTAAACAGTTATCTATTTGTTTAAATTTTAAGAATTTTTAAAGGCAACACAAATTAAAATATCAAAATTTCTATAATCCCTATTTCGTTTTCTTTACAGATCCTACCTCTAAAAAAATTTCAGCCCCGTAGCACATTCGGAAATACATAAACCTGGAAAGTTTGTTTAAACGAATGCGAATTTTTAGCGGCCGCATTGTTGCACTTTTTCAAGATTTTCGTTTTTTCTAGTCGGTTTTGCACAAAATCCTTCCTAAGAAAAAATTTCGAATCTCCAGCACATCTGGAAGTGCCTAAACATTAGCATCCTCCTATATCCTCCTCCTCTGTAATATACAATATTAGTAGAAGGTGCTTGCATGCTGCAAGCATTTCATCTCACCTTGAAAAAACATTAATTTTTCAGACAGATATTTCACCATTAAAATTATTCTATTAATTCTAAAGATTTCACCTCTGCAGCGATTTTCGTTTCTCCTACAGGTAAAAATAATAGTTTAAAACAATCCCCAAATGTTGCAATTTTAAACATTTTACATTTTCTCCATTATGGGGTACTAATGCTACACATTTGAGCCAAATTTTAAAGTTGTAGCACTTCTAAAAGTAAAATAATAATAATAAAAATTTCGAATCTCCAGCACATCTGGAAGTGCCTAGTATCCTCCTGTACGTTACATCCTCCTCTGTAAGGATAGTATAAAAAAATGAACATGGATACTTAAATATTACAAACATAATATGGCATTGCGTGGTTAATAGCAAAGAATATTAAACAGATGTCGTGCAAAAATAAAAAAAAGATAAAAGTTAGAAATATAATTAAACATTTTACAGTTACATATAAACGCACATTAAAAATTGTAGGCAAAATGAAAAAATTCTGATGACGTCCCTAATATCGGCGATATTTCTAAAAATTCCAAATAGGTTAACTGATAATGAATAGTTTAATGAGCCGCGAGAAAAATTTAGCCTATACAAAGAAAGGAAATAAACTCAAAACATAGCCATCTGATATTGGATATAGCCACAAAGCTACAACAATTAAGAAAAGAAAAAGGAGCGTTACTAAGACGTTACTAAGCCTAAAGTGTTTAAAATATACTCCGGTAGGTGGTGTGGTGGCGGCATTCGAAAAATTAGCTTTAAAAATATTTCTTAAACGATCCATTATATGGTAACATGTTTCAAACAAACTTCGTAGAAAATTGAATTTCCCGCAACTTTTGTTCCAGGACTGTTTAACGTTAATCGAAAATTAAAACGAATATTTAAGAGAAACACGGAAAAAATGACAAGAATAAACAGGCGCTTCCGTTCGTCGGATTTTAGAGAAAATCAAATTATTTCACGATTATCTGACACAAATACTAAATATGAAATTGTTTGCTGATGGAATCAATAGTTCTTGAGATAGAGCGCCCACAAACTTCCGGTCACAGACGCACAGAAAGGCACACACACAGACAGACACACAGACACATTCGGACATAATCCAGAAAATGGACAAAACGTGTTCAGGGGACCTCAAAACATGTATTTTCGGTGAAATCTCGAATTCGATTTTTTTCTAGAACAAAATCATTTCCCCTATACTACGTATATGGAGAAAGTAAAGAGGATAATTAAAATCGGAAACAATTGGAAATTGCATGGTTACGTAACAAAGGGTATTAAAAAATAATGCAGTAAAATTAAAAAAAAGACAATTAACCATTTGAAACATTACAAAGAGATATTGGAATATCGATAAGAAAGGGAATGTAATATATTCGTGTTTATTTGATCGAGATTGAGGCAGGACTGGCTCTCCTTCCATTTAACTCGTAGAAAAAGAGGAAGAGAGAGGGAGAGAGAGGAAACAGATCAAGGTAAAATGAAGGCGCGAGAGTGAGAGAGAAAGAAAGTTAGAGAAAGTAATGAGGGAAAGAGAGAAGTGGGAGTTGGAGAAGAAGATAGAGAGGAAGAGAGAAAGGAAGGGAGGGAGAGAGAGAGAGAGAGGAAGAGAGTTTGAGAAAAAGAGATTGTTAGGAGAGACGAAGAAGAAGAAGAAGAGAAGAAATCGGTGATATTGGAAGATTCGCTCAAGGTCCAGACATTTTGTTCTATTATGATCCTAAACGGTTTCCATAGCAACCAATGCAAACAACGTTCTTTGCGTTGTTTACGAGAAGGAATGCATTTTCTGAATGTAGGACATTAAAACATTCGCAAAATAAAATCACTTGGACATATCGTAGGGAATTCGAGACTCGGAATAAAACAAATGAAAACAAATCTTAAACACGACAACTTTTATAGACTAGGACTGTGTTGAATGAAAATGACAATAGTTTCTTATATAGTTTCAAGGAAGCTGTTGTTCTATTATGATCCTAAACGGTTTCCATAGCAACCAATGCAAACAACATTCGTTGCGTTGTTTGCGAGAAGGAATACATTTTCTGAATGTAGGACATTAAATCATACGCGAAATAAAATCACTTGGACAAATCGTAGGGAATTCGAGACTCGGAATAAAACAAATGAAAATAAATCTTAAACTCGACAACTTTTACAGACTAGGACCGCGTTGAATGAAAATGACAATAGTTTCTTATTTCTTGTCGTCTTCGAATCGAAATGTCTCGAATTTAACGTTTTAATGCAATATTTTGACAAAATTGAGCGTTTTTTAAGGAGAAGTCGCCTTGCCAACCGATTGCATTGTTGAACTCGAAATCCTATTGCTCTCACATATGATCCCTTTCCCTCCGGACCTCCAAGGACCCTCCCGGCCCAATTCATGGGCGTCGGAGATATCTCAGAATTAGTTTTTACTTTATCCGTACACGAAGCATAGAGACAGTATCGTTTCCATGAAAAAATTCGACTTCAACGGAAATACACGTTTTGATGTCCCCTGAACACGTTTGTGACCATTCTCTCGACGATGTCTGTGTGTCTGTCTCCCTGTATGTGATGGGATTTTTACTTTCTCCGTATGTAGTATAGGGGAAACTATTGTTTTTATGAACATGAATAAATGCGCAATGGTTGAAATGATTGTGTTACCATATGTCAATTTTATTCGCCGAAGACGTCTGGCGTATCCCGGGCACCGCCGGGTACCTTCAGCTAGTGTATATATGAATGTGATGTTAATATAAAAGTTATTTATAACGGACGCCCAAAATTAATAAAAGTCAAGGTATATTTCTGTTCATCTCCAGAATGGAATTAGGCTTATAGTTTCGTCGTTGTGCCTGTCCGTCTGTCTGTCTGGGACCGAGCTTTCCCGGAGGATAGGTTTTCTCGCGAAGATTGAAAGTCCCGGGTTCGATTCCAAGGAACTTATACTTCCCATTTGATTTACATTGGAGATCCGAAATCCATCGTGCAGGGGAATTTTCTCTTGCAGATTAAAACGTCTTGGAATTGTAATATCGGAGCGGGATTTGTATCATTCTCTGAGGAAAGGAATGAAGATTCTAATTATTATCGTAGAATTTTGCTTATCGATTGAATTTCTTAGAATTTCGCGTAAATACCGGCGATTTTGCAGTTTTTATCACTCATCACGAGAGGGTTGCCATAGCAACCACTATTGTTGGATTCAGGTTCGGTATAAAGCTATTAAAATAAACATAAATAATTGCTACACCACAGTCAATTTAAAACAATTATTAGGAAAGAAGACATTCTATGTTCTGTTTGTATAATGTTTTATTTTTATATAAAACTTCAACATTGAATTTCAACGGGCATCTATCTATGTTATTTATATTTAAAAGTTTATCAAAAATTAATTTTTATGTGGTCACATTTTAAAGAGTTGATATCGAAATTCGCACGTTAATTAAAGTGTTTTTGCATTCTTAATCGCTAATGAGTTTTCGTCCGTTTAAAATACTGCAATGACACAGCTTTCCCGACCCCAAAATTGAGTATTATTTACCCGTTATAATATCTTCGCAGTTTTCCATTGTTGGGACCGTCGCCTAGGAAATTGCAATCGGTTAATCCCCTTTATTCTTGCAGCTCGAGATGTGTTATTGCGTCTGGTAAAACAGGGTCGCACCGCAGGGATTACGGCTGGTATGCAATTCGAATAGTTCCGAATCCGTTCTAATAAGTGGGCGTTGGTCACACAACTCCGCTACCCGTGGACTTGGAAAAGGAAAATGCTACATTTATTACTTTCTCCATATACGTCGTATGAGAAAGTATCGTTTTAATGAAAAAAATCGACTTTGAGATATCAACGGTAATATATGTTTTAAGGTTCCTTGAACAGGTTTTGATTAGTTTCCCGATGATGTCTGTGTGACTGTCTCTCTGTCGGTCTGTATATGATAGATTTTTTTGGGCGCTCTAACTCAAAAACCACTATTCAGATCAACGCGAAATTTTATATTTAACATTTTTATAAAAGTTAGAAGAATATATCAGTTTTTGGTAAAAATCGGTAAACCGGAAGTTGGTGTTTACTCTCGTCACCTATCCGTTATTTTGAAATATTTGCTTTAATTTTTGATAAATCTAAAACTGTACTGGAATAAAAGTTGTAGGAAACTTACATTTCTACAACCTTTACTTGAATCATTTTCCCATATAATGCATTTTTTAAGAGATATCTTATATTTTTAGCTGCCACCGCCACGCCACCTACCGACGACCATTGTTAACAATGGACGCTTAGTTACCTCTTAATAACGCTCCTTATTCTTTTCTTAATTGTTGAAGCTTCGTGGCTATATCTAATACCAGAAGGCTATGGTTTGAGTTTATTTCTGCTCTTTGCAAAACCTAAAATTTTCTCGCAGTTTCTTAAAATATTTATTATTATGTAACCTATTTGGAATTTTTAAAAATATTAAAGCTATGGAGAAAGTCATGATCAGATTTCTTTCATTTTCCTAAAGATTTTTAATATTCATTTATATGTAACTATACAATATCTAATTATATTTCCAACTTTTAATTATCTTTTTTTATTTTTGCACATTATATCTTTAATATTCTTTGTTATTAACCATGTCATGTCATATCATGTTTTTTAATATTTAAATATCCATGTTCATTTTAGAAATATTACAGATATGGAGCAAGTCATGTCATCAGATTTTTTTTTCTCGTCTTCTGTCTTCGTATATAGCTTCCTATCGCTCCAATCACATCCAGCTATCGCTTTCTTCTAATGTCTGTATGTCCTGTTTCCCTCTTCCTGTATTCATCTCGTCATTGCTGAAGAAAGCACTATTATCTCCGTGATATCCGTCCGTCCGTACGCATATATCAGGGAAGAATTGGCTAAACCGATTTCAATAAAATTTGCTAGATAGGATACACACCTAAGTTATTGACCAAAGTGTCATATTAGGACCGGATTGACTATTCAGGGGTGCAACAATTTCTAAATAATTCTTTTCCGTAATTATGAATTTGGAAGGTAATGGCGGCGCCGATTTCAACGGGATTTTGTTTGAAGGGTAAAAAAAAGAATATCAGACGTTCAGATATGTAAAGCAGGGCTGCCAATATAAAAGTAAAAAATAATTTCCCTTTACAAATATTTGCCTTAGGCTGTCCACATCAATATAAACCTAATTTTGATATTCATAATGTACAAATATATACAAAACCATATTAGCGCATTTGGACCGGATCGGTCAAACGGGTGCGGAAATTACAAATTAAACTTTCAGTAATTATGGATTTTGAAGGAATTGGCTGAACGGATTTCAACCACATTTTTATATGTAAGATTCGAGAACGTGCCATAATAAAATCAATTAAAAAAAATAGACACAAATGGTAAGACTACCGCATTAAAAAATAAAATAATATTTCTTTAACACAACACTTCAATCGGGGCGTAAACCCAGGCCTAGGTTTGGGGTTTTCCTCTTGGTGTCAATTCACCCCCTGCCACACACCCTTGCGGTGGTTTGCAGGGTAAACTGTAGAATGTAGAATAGAACTGGCCCCATGGATTTTAACGAAATATGTTATATATAATCTTCAAATAAATAATTAAATAACCGAAATAGTTCATTTCAGCCTAGTCGACTGAACAGGGCTACTACAATATCAAAGTTAAAATATATCCGTAACTATGAACTTCAACGGTATTGGCTGTATATCATTTTCGAAAAAAATTCGATTGCAGGGCGAGTGTGGAATGACAGAACGAAATGAACATGTTTAGAACGGATCTAAAATGCAGGGCTGTCACAATATTAGGAAAGATAATTTTCAGCTTTCAAAGAAAATATCATATAGGATATGGGAAATAAAACCTAAGGTACTTCTAGAGCTGCTACAGAGCTGAAATATGAGATTAACATAGGGCATAAGGTTGGATCTCTGGTAAATATCCGAAATTCCAGAAAAATCTATATTTAAGGGGTATTTTTGACCCCAAGGTCCAATTTCAAACACCCATAAGAAAAGCATTGAAAACGAAGCAGGGGTATATAAAATTGCCTTTTTAAATTATTTACTATTAAGATACAAAGTCAGGATATGCATCGTACCGTGGAAAAAAGAATGCAGTTTATTTTTCTTGAAGATAAAATTCAAATACTTGCAGAATATACGTAATAATTTGGTTTTAATCACATAATTACGAGAAGTTTTTGTTTTCAACAATGAAAAATATAAACTATCATAGCAACACGACTCCAATGCCTTTCAGTGGGAATTGATTTCCCATACCTCAAGAGAATTGATTTGATGCTCAGACTGCATTATAACCCGTTTGATTTCATCGAAAGACGTATGCATATGATGACGTGATAATTTTAAATTAATTATTTTATCCGGATACGCACTAAAAGGCAGGGATGACGCGATAATCCTAGCACAAAAAAATATCCTAATTTTTACATAAATATCAGTGTGTGAGATAAGCTACTTTTATAAGTATGATTATGGTCACTGCTTAAAATGGGCGATCTTATTCATGAAACTTGATTTTCGAAAACTTGGACGCCATACGATTGCCGGAGAACTCAGAAATTCCGGATAGATGCCTTAATTTCTGGAAAATTAAAAATTATTATCTTATTTAAATGGGTTCGGCTCAGTTCAAATTATATCGCATAGGTTTATTTACGAGTTTGGGTGTATGGTGATATATTAAGCGCTTGCAGTATGCAGGCACGAAGAACTCGTATTAACGTACGATTATACTACGGCGAATATGACGAAAATCACTTCTGAAGCCGAGGAAACCCGTGTATATCCTCTCCCTCTCTTCTTACCATCCCCTCTCTCTCTCACCCTATTTTTCTCCCTCCCTCTTTCCATATATGTCTTCCTCCTATCTCTCCCTATCTTTCTCCCTCTCTCTATCTTTCTCTCTATATTCCTCTCCCTATTTTTTCATCCCCCCCTCTCTCTCTATCTTCCTATCTCTATCTTCTCTCTCTATCTTCCTCCCTCATTCTCCCCCTATATCTCTTTCTCTCTATTTATCTACTTCCTATCTTTCTATCTATCTTCTTCTCTCATTCTCTCTATCTCTCTCCCCGTACCTTTCTATCTATCTTCTTCTCTCTCTGCCTCTCAATCTTTCCCCATCTCTCTCCCCATATCTTTCTTCCTCTCTCCGTCTCTCTCTATCTTTCTCCCTCCCTCTCACTCTATTCTTCCCATACTCCTATCCTTATCATTCTCCCTCTCCCTTCCTCTATTTTCTTCCCATCCTCTCCATATATTTCTCCCTCTCCCTCCTTATCTTCCTCCCCCTCTCTCCCTATCTTTCTTCCTCTCTCCGTTTCTTCCTCTTTCTCCCTCCCTCCCACGCTATTCTTCCCATAATCCTATCCTTATCATTCTCCCTCTCCCTTCCTCTCTTTCCTTCCCATCTTCTCTATATATTTCTCCCTCTCCCTCCTTATCTTCCTCCCTCTCTCTCTCTCTCCCCCTATCTTTCTCCCTCTCTTCAGAATGTACACAAAATTGATCCGGTCCCATCCTTCCTCCCTCCCCTACATACACACCGAGGTCTCCCCATCCCCTCCCCTACCCTCCCCCCTCTTCCCCATCCCACTTTTCTCTCCCTTCCTTTTGCAAATCCCAATGGTCAGTCCCTCCTTAAGGCCTTTATGAGACAGGCCGTGAATTTTGTCACCCTCAGCAGGATCTAGGCATGCGCTCTCTTACCTTACCCCTTCCACTCTCCCCTCTCTCCCTCCCCTCCCTCCACTTACACCGCAAACTTCCAACTCCCTCTACTCACTCGTGTGCCATGCCATCCCTCCCTCCATCTCTCTCTCCTTACGCCAACCCCTGCCTCAGTCATTCTCCCTCACCCTCTTTTGACTTCTGCCCCCTTTCCTTCTAACCTCCAACTACCGTTCTGTATCTCTCAGGGGCTGGGTGTTCTTGGTACATCTAACACACTCCCTCCTCTCTATCTCACACTCCTTCTCTCTAACTCTCTCTCTCTCTGTTGCCCATTCCTTGACCACACGACTTCTCCTCCCTCCTTTTTCCTGCAAATTCTCCCTGTCTCTGTATACTTCTCTCTCTCTCTACCTCCTTATCCATCTCACCCTTCCTCTCCATCTCTCCTTCCCTTTCCCTTCCCTCTCTCCTTCCCTCTCTCCTTTCCTCTCTCCTTCCCTCTCTCCTTCCCTTCTCTCCTTTCCTCTCTCATTCCCTCTCTGCTTCCCTTCTCTCCTTCCCTCTCTCCTTTCCTCTCTCCTTTCT
Organism: Tanypteryx hageni; assembly: GCA_028673005.1. Classification (NCBI taxonomy): domain Eukaryota; kingdom Metazoa; phylum Arthropoda; class Insecta; order Odonata; family Petaluridae; genus Tanypteryx; species Tanypteryx hageni. Next base: position 17,473,389 of record CM054119.1, on the reverse strand, counting down.
TCTCACCTTCCCTCTCTCCTTCCCTTCTCTCCTTTCCTCTCTCCTTCCCTCTCTCCTTTCTTCTCACCTTCCCTCTCTCCTTTCCTCTCTCATTCCCTCTCTCCTTCCCTCTCTCATTCCCTCTCTCCTTCCCTTCTCTCCTTCCCTCTCTCATTCCCTCTCTCATTCCCTCTCTCCTTCCCTTCTCTCCTTTCCTCTCTCCTTCCCTTCTCTCCTTTCCTATCTCATTCCCTCTCTCCTTCCCTTCTCTCCTTTCCTCTCTCATTCCCTCTCTCATTCCCTCTCTCCTTCCCTTCTCTCCTTCCCTCTCTCCTTTCCTCTCTCCTTCCCTTCTCCCCTTCCCTCTCTACTTCCCTCTCTCCTTCCCTTCTCTCCTTCCCTCTCTCCTTTCCTCTCTCCTTCCCTCTCTCCTTCCCTCTACCCTTCCCTCTCTCCGGTTCTCGCTCTACCTCTCTCTCTCTCTCCCCGGCCCATTTCAGCTCCTCTCCCACTCTCTCTGTCAGTCTACCTTCCTGCATCCTCTCTCACTCTTCCTTCTCTGCCTCCCCATCTCTCTCCCTTACTCTCTCCTATTTCTTCCAAATTATGCATCTCTTTCTCCCTCTCTTTCTCCCTGTTTTTCTCCCGCTCTTTCTTCCTCTCCTTCACTCTCTCTTTCTCCCTCAATTTCTCCCTCTCTCACTCCCACTCTTTCACTCTCTCACTCTACTTCCCACGCTTCCCCTCTCATTTTTCCTTCTCTCCCTTACACACTCCTTGTGCAGATGACTTCTATCTCCTTTATCCTCCAATTTCTCCCTCTTTCTCTCTCTCCACCTCTCTCTTCCATCCTCTCTTTCACTCTCTGATTCACCCATCCTCTCTTCCTCTATCCCTTCCTCTCTCACTCTTCCTCCTTCTCTTCGTCTCTCCCTCCCGCGATCTCCCTCTCTCTTCCTCTCTTTGTCTCACTCCCTCTTCTTCCCCCTCTCACTCTCCCTTGGTACATCTAACACACTCCCTCATGTTTCTCTCGCCCTTTTTCTCATTCCTCCACTACACGCTATATTTTCTCTCTCATTTCTTCCTCAAGTTTCTCTCCCTCCCTCTCTCTTCATCTCTCAGTCTCACCCTTTCTTCCGCTCTCTCTCATCTTCTCTTTCTCATCTTTCTCTCATCTTCTCTCTCTCTTCTTCTCTCTCCCATCACTCTCTCATCTTCTCGCTATTAATCAATTCCAAAGAATACCGATTTACATAGCAAATTCAATTATACCTTATTGTAAAGTAGTAAAGAATCTAGGATTGCTCATAGATGAAACCCTCTCATGGCCCCTACATGTTGTAAATGTGTGTAGAACAGTAAACTCATCCGGTCACTCACTTAGAAAGTTAAGTAGTAGTACTCCCGTTTCTCTAAATAAGCATCTGGTAACTTCACTCATTATTCTGCATTTTGACTATGTTGATAAAGCGTACCAAGATTTATCTCAGGAGTTGTCGTTGAAGATTCAGATGTCCCACCCTCCGTCTCCCTCTTCCTCTCTCCTTTACCTCTTCCTCACTTTCTTACTCTCTCTCTCTTCATCACTCTCTACCTCTCTCTCTTCCTCTCGCTTATTCCTCTTTCTATATCTCTTCCTATCTCTTTCTCACTCTTTCTCTCTCTCTCTACCCCTTCTCTACCCTTTCTCTTCCTCTCTCTTCCACTCTCCCTTTCACTCTCTCTCGCTCTTTCTCTTCCTCGCCACCGACTGAATGTGACGCTGTTTTTAACAAGCTTTTCGAGTAGGAAGAAGATTGAAATTTGGTAGGAATGTTCACCTCTTACAGTAAAAGACATATACGAAACGAATTTCCAAGAAAAAGACCCCGGGTTGTCTCCAGTAGATAATTATTATTTCTCATAAGATAACACGTAGAAATCGAATTTTTGGACCTGCAGGTTCTTACTCTTTTGCGAATTAAAATTAATAAAAAATGACTTACGATCTTCGGATCTAAACCGTTCTAAAGAAAAATAAACAAAGTTTCTCATTCTTATCGTCGTGTTTTGTCTAATAAACAAAATCGCTCACGTTATGCGTTTAAATCATATTTATATGAAAATTTTAAGCTTTTTAACGGCACGTTGCCTTGCCGACCGAGTCATTGTTAAATCTCGAGATTGCATCTTCGTCTCAATCCTTATACTATATGCGTAAGGAATGGGTGCTTCAGAATTCTATATTCGAGAGAGAGTGAGGAAGAATGAATGATAGATAGATAGATAATCGTCTTTATTCGGGACAAATTTGGACCATAAGGTCCATTTTTACATTTAACCCTTCGTCAATATCACTAACATTAAAAATAAAATTATTACGGTGAATATATAGAATACTAGTAGAAGGTGCTTGCATACTGCAAGCCTTTCCACTCACCTTGAAAGAACATAAATTTTTCAGAGGAATATTTCATCATGGGAAACATTTCTTTAATTCATAAAATTTCTCCTCGGGACAGGTTTTCGTTTTTCATTATTGAAAAATAATGGGGTAAAACTATCGCTAATTTTTGCGATTTTAGGAATATTATACTTTCTTCACATTGAGTTAATAATGCCACACATTTCTGCCAAATTTCAAATTTACAGTACAATTAGAAGTGAAATAACATTTATCTAATAGTAGATGGTAGCTCGTAATCACTTTGGCTCCAAGTTGAACAGTTGTATAACATTTTTCAATTTCACAACGAAATTTATCAGCAAACACAAGGTACCACCATGGGAAATCCTTTATCCCCCTTTTTAGCCAACATATTTATGTCACATTTTGAAAAGACTTGCAAAGACAAATTCCATTATTTTCCTGAATGTTGGTTTAGATATGTTGATGATATTTTTACAATTTTTGATTTAAAAAAACAAAAAGTAGAAGACTTCGTGGATCAATTAAACAACTTATATCCATCCATAAAATTTACTTTTGAACTTCAAGAGAACAATACTTTACCATTTCTGGATTTACTAATCATCAATAACCAACAACAAATAGAGTTTGATATTTACAGGAAACCAACACATACTGACAATTATATTCCAAATAACTCCTTCCATCCCATGAATCAAAAAACAGCTATTTTCCAATTCTTAACACACCGATTGTGCAACATCCCCCTTAACAAAGATAGATATATTCAAGAACTCAAACATATAAAACTAACTGCTAAGAAACTTGGTTTTGATCCCAATTTAATCAATAAATTAATAAGGAAACACAATCTTAAAAAAACGTTGTCCAACTCCACCACTTTCAAACTTGACAACAATAAAGCCAACAAATATATAAAACTACCGTATTGTCCCATATTAAACAGAGGCTTGAATAAAATTTTCAAACATAAGAATTGCACAATAACATACACGAACCCACATAGTTTGAAAAATTTACTAGATAGCACTAAGGACAGAACGGAGAATTTGAACAAGTCCGGAATTTATAAAATACAATGTTCACATTGCAATTTAATGTACATAGGACAAACTTGACGTAAACTAATAACACGATTTAAAGAACACTTAGCCCATTACAAACACAATCGGTTTGAGAAATCAAGTGTAGCCACTCATATCCTCGAAACTGGACATAGTATACACATAGAGGACTTAACATTATTAACTTCAGCCAATCATTCACTTAACTCGTTAGAAAATCTTCATATCTATAAAAACAGATACAATGTTATGAACACAGATACTGATTTTAACAAAACTCTATACAAATTGACCGAACTTGACGCTTAAAATTCTTTTCGTCCCTCATTTGTTTTTCGTTTTTTCGTTCTTCGTTTTAAACCTCTCCTCTAACTTTGTCGCAGTTGAACCTTGTTCACTGCCAAGGCAGGTTCTCCCCTGAAGATGCCCACTTAGTGGGCGAAATGCATAGGGCTTACCCTACAATTTTTTTGGCTGAAGGAGTTTTATACAACTGTTCATTTATCTAATTGTTTAAATTTGAATAATTTTTAACGGCCAAAATAACAATTAAATTAAAACTTATTTAAATTTAAACAATTAGATAAATGCTATTTCACTTCTAATTGTACTGTAAATTTGAAATTTGGCAGAAATGTGTGGCATTATTAACTCAATGTGTGAAAAGTATAATATTTCGAAAATTTCAAAAATTGGTGATTGTTTTACTCCATTATTGTTCCATAATAAAAAAACGAAAAACCATCCAGAGGAGAAATTTTTAGAATTAAAGAAATATTTCTCATGATGAAACATATTTCTGAAAAATTAATGTTTTTTCAAGGTGAGATTAAATGTTTGCAGCATGCAAGCACCTTCTACTAGTATATATATATATATATATATATATATATATATATATATATATATATATATATATATATATATAGCTCTTCGACGCTCCCATTAGCCTGCCAACTTGGTAAGTGTCCGCTGGGCTTCCTTCAACACCTTGTTGCCACCCTCATCACTACCTTTTCTTTTCCTTAAGTTAATATAATATATATATATATACTTATTTATATATTAAGGAGATACAGAGAGGGAAAAAGAGACAAAATTAAATATTTCGTAAATTAAAAATAATTTTGGTCTTGTAAGAATTGTATAGCGTAATGTATTTCTTTGTCAAACAATTTATATTCGCCTAAAACTATTTTTACTCTTTGGAAGAGTCAATTACATCAATTTAATGTTTATTGCTTATTTTTAGTGCATATAAAAGTCAGTTTCATTAATTATTAATTCAATTATAACTTAATATTCAATTCATGCATACCCGTCATATTTGACGTGCAATTAGTAATTTATGTTATGTATTGAAGTCATATATTTTAAACTGCCGCCTTGCCTTATATGAGCTGTTGCTATGGAATACCGTTGGCGAATGGGGGCTTCATTAGTAACTAAGCGACGACTAATCACCCTGAAGAATTAATGCTTGATTAAATATTCCAGTGGGCCTAATCTTCGGCGGAATTAGCTGCGATAGAATTGTTCGGTAAGGGGTTCATCACCAACATGGCGTAAGAGATTCCAATATCTTTCCCTACCACCTTCTCCCTCTTTCTATCCAATTTTCACTTTTTCTGTCAGACTTCCTCTCTTTCTTTCTCTCTTTCCATTCCCCTTTTCATTGTTTTCCTCTTCCTATATTCTTCCTCTCTGCCTTTATCTCTTCCTTCCTATCTTTTCACTTTTCTCTCTCTCTGGAAGACGGGACTTCTTAGTCTCAATCTAGCCCCAAATAAAGACCAAATCAATCAATCAATCAATCTCTCTCCCTCCCTCCCTGTCTCTCCCTACGTCTCCCTTCCTCTCCCTCCCTCTCCCTCCCTCCCTCTCCCTCCCTCTCCCTCCCTCTCCCTCCCTCTCCCTCCCTCTCCCTCCCTCTCCCTCCCTCTCCCTCCCTCTCCCTCCCTCTCCCTCCCTCTCCCTCCCTCTCCCTCCCTCTCCCTCCCTCCCTCTCCCTCCCTCTCCCTCCCTCTCCCTCCCTCTCCCTCCCTCTCCCTCCCTCTCCCTCCCTCCCTCTCCCTCCCTCTCCCTCCCTCTCCCTCCCTCTCCCTCCCTCTCCCTCCCTCTCCCTCCCTCTCCCTCCCTCTCCCTCCCTCTCCCTCCCTCTCCCTCCCTCTCCCTCCCTCCACTTCCCTCTTCCTCCCTCTCCCTCCCTCTACCTCCCTCTACCTCCCTCTCCCTCCCTCTACCTCCCTCTCCCTCCCTCTCCCTCCCTCTCCCTCCCTCTCCCTCCCTCTCCCTCCCTCTCCGTCCCTCTCCCTCCCTCTCCCTCCCTCTCCCTCCCTCTCCCTCCCTCTCCGTCCCTCTCCCTCCCTCTCCCTCCCTCTCCCTCCCTCTCCCTCCCTCTCCGTCCCTCTCCCTCCCTCTCCCTCCCTCTCCGTCCCTCTCCCTCCCTCTCCCTCCCTCTCCCTCCCTCTCCCTCCCTCTCCCTCCCTCTCCCTCCCTCTCCCTCCCTCTCCCTCCCTCTCCCTCCCTCTCCCTCCCTCTCCCTCCCTCTCCCTCCCTCTCCCTCCCTCTATCTCCCTTCCTCCCTACCACCCACTCTCTCTCACACCTTCGCTCCCCCTCCCCTCCCCTTCCCCTCCCCTTTTCCCCCTCTTCTCCCCCCCATATACGTAATATAGACCAAGTATCGTTTTCATGAAAAAAATAGAATTCGAGAAATACATCTCTTAAAGTCCCGTGAACACATTTTGACTATTTTCTTGATGAGGTCTGTCTGTGTGTGTGTCTCTGAGTGGGATTTTGTGGGTTCTCTAACTCAAAAACTATTAATCTGGTCAACGTAAATTTTATATTCAACATTTTTATAAAAGTTAGAAGATCTGATTAGTTTTTGGTAATAATGGGTCAACCGGAAGTGGGTTTTTACTATTATCACTTATCAGTTTTTTGAAATATTTGCTTTAGTATTTGATAAATGTAAAAACGTGCCGGAATAAAAGTTGAGGATAATTTAATTTTCTACAACCTTTGTTTGAAACAATTTCCCACATAATACTTTGTTGAAGAGATATTTTTAAAACTAAATTTTTTAGCTGCCACCCACACACCACCTACCGGCGACTTATGTAAACACATTAGCCCCTATTTATTTTCTTAATTGTTGGAGCTTCTGGGCTATATCCAGTATCAGAAAGGTACAGTATGAGATTGTTTCTACCATCTGTAAAGACTTAAATTTCTCTCGCAGTTCCTTAAAATATTTTATATCAGTTAACCTATTTGGAATTATTAGAAATGTTGCAGGTATGGAGAATGTCATGTGTTTGCTGCATCAGATTTTTTCCTTTAATAGAAATGATCCCGTTGTTCTGGTTAATATTTCTTTAGTTAATGCGCCCACATATATCCTATCACTCATATATCATCCAGAAAATGGTGAAAAGTTGTACAGGAGACCTTAGAAAGAGTATTTCCGTTGAAATTTTGCGATAATGTTTTTACTAAAACAATATCAACTAAAAAAATATCATTATGTATTGACGTTTCTTAGACAGGTGGATATGACATATAACATATAGGATGATACTAATGTTTAGGCACTTCCAGATGAGGTGGAGATTCAGAATTTTTTTCTAAGGTAGGATTTTGTGCAAAACCGACTACAAAAAACAAAAATCTTGAAAAAGTGCAACAATGCGGCCGCTGAAAATTCGCAATTGTTTGAACAAATTTTCAAGCTTTATGTATTTCCGAATGAGCTACGGAGCTGAAATTTTTTTAGAGGTAGGATTTGTAAAAAAAACTAAATAGGGATAATAGAAATTTTGATATTTTAATTTGTTCGGCAGTTGAAAATTCTTAAAATTTAAACAAATAGATAACTGTTTATGTACTACGGGTTGAGCTAGGAAGCTGAGATTTTCAAGTTAACTACAGAGTAGCGCATTTGCACAAATAAACATTTGAATCTCTCAATAAATATATTGCGGCGGTTGTTAAAAATGTTTGAATTAAAAAAAAAATGATAAATATTATTTCACTTCTAGAAGTGCTACAACTTTATATATTTGCAGAAATATTTAGCATTAGTACCCCATAATGGAGAAAGTATAAAATTCCTAAAATTGCAAAGATTGTGTGTTGTTTTAATCTATTATTTTTACATAAGGGAAAAACGAAAATCGCTGCGGAGGTGAAATCTTTAGAATTAAAAAAATATTTGTAATAATGAAATATCTGTCTGAAAAATGAATGTTTTTTCAAGGTGAGATGATATACTTGCAGAATACAAGCACCTTCTTCTAGTAATATAATATTTAAATAATAAAAAATGTTGAAAACACAACGTCCATTAAAGCTCGTTACATAAGTTTTCGCTATCGTTTTAATCAAGATTAAATTGATTACTGTCAACACGGCTTCGGTAAACGCACGCCTTGTGATACTCAGGTCGGTCTTTTTGTGATTTGCATGCTGAGAAGCGGAGAAAATAATAGGCAGTTCGATTCCATCTTATTAGATTTAAGGCAAGTCTTTGATAAGGTACCTCGCAGGAATTTAATGACGAAATTTGAAACCTCAGGCGTAAATTCCAAAATTGTTGGTTGTATCCGTGAATTTTGCATGTACCCTTTGGACAAATTCATCAACTACTTCAGCATCCCATATTTTTGCAAAAAAGCTTTCTCTGAAAACTTCGCATCAAAATCATTGCGCCGAAATGGAAAAATGCACGCTTACTCCGTACAGTTGCGAAGTAGTTTAGCCATTTAAAATAAAATGGCGAGTGGAGTGAATCAGTGATTGTGGTATATGATGTGACTAAGATTTTGCTGGTACCACACTGAGATCCTTCTGGAACCACTTTGGGTATTGGTACCACACTTTGAATACCACTTCCTTAAGGAAACAATCGATATATCGAATTTTAATGAGTTCCATTGTTACCTTTGGATAGAGAATTGAAGCAAATTAAGACGAGAAGTCCAAAGCTGGACAGATGCAGGCTGGTTTCCCAAAGTTTGACGTCACGAATTGATTACTTATATTGGCAGGAAATGTTTCGGTATAAGTTAATCATTCAAAGGAATTTCCATACCATAAATGCCATTCGTAATTCTAGTTTATCAATGTTAGAGAAAAATTGGAAAACAAATTAATAGAGCATTATCATGTATTAAAATAATAGAAGGAATGTCAAAATCTCTTTCTGACATTATATCTTTCATGTAGGTATTATTTTAGATAAACGAATTTAATCAATGTTACTGTTTATACGCTAATATGTCTGTATCAACTGCCCATTGCTGACGAGCAGTGGGGCGGAAAGGAAAATTAACCATTTGTCCACTAGTCTACGCTCAAGCCAAGTTCGGTAATAATCATCTCCATGGCACCAATCCGATAAAGTGCGATTCAAAACGCAAAAACGCTGGGTTTTAATTGAAATTCAAGAAAAAACGATCGTTTATCAAAATTTAGTGATAGAAATTGGAATCTATATTCCTTTCCCCTTATAACACTACAATCTTCCCTCCGATATCACAATTTTAAGATATTTTAAAATATTAAAGAATACGTATTTGCACGATGGATTTGAGATTTCCTATGTATAACTAATGGGGAAAAATCGTTCCTGGAATCGAACCCGGGACTTCAATCTTCGCCAAATAAGATATAGGCCGGAGGTGGTCCTTGGTAGCACGATTCTCATACCAAATTTCATGAAAGTCGTCCCATTTATGCAAAAGTTGTTAGTAGGGGTCACACAAACACACACACACACACAAACAGGACCACTTCATAAGGCTGTTTCCTTCGAAAACTAGCCTAAAAAAGTGATTGCCGAATTTCTCTGTCTGACTAAAATTTCCATGACTAAAGGTTAATGATACACAAATGCTACCGTCGATATATCGAACTTCCCTTCGAGTTTCGATGGCATGATTGTGGGGTATTAAACAAGTGAGGTAGAAACAGGTGGAAATTGGAGGTGATGCCTGAGGAAAGACGGTGGAGGGGAGGATGGGCGGTGGAGAGGGAGGGGGGAGGAAGGGAGGTAGGGGGAGGGAGCCTGGAGAGCGGGAGAAAAGGGAATTTGCAATAGCTGGAATGACGTCCTCGGTGTGTAGCCGGGATTAAATACCATTTATATTTCCTACTTGTTAAGACGTGAAACATAGTCCCGATGAGGACTCCTTCCTCCTTTTCCTACCCTCTCCCCAAAGTCCCCCTCCTTTCTCCATCTCCTTCCTCTCTCTTTTCTCCTCCATCTCTCTCTCTCTCACTCTCTGATGTTTGTTTTCTTCCCCAGAGGTGTCCCTCTTTTCCCTCGAAATAATGCTTCAACAAACCTCTCTCATTCTATCTCCTTCCATCTTATCTCTTTCTCCTTCCCTCTCTTTCTGTCAGCGCCACTTTCTCATCGCCTTCTCTTCCGTTTTCTTTCTTCTTTCCCTCTCTTCCTTTCTCACTCTCTCTTCCTCTCGTATCTCTACAATTTTCTCGCTTATAATTCTCTGCGTCATTTTCTCAATCTTCTCGTATCGCTCTCTTAATCTTCCATTTTATCTCTTCTTCTCTCCCTTCTTTTCTCTCTCCCTCTTCTATTAACTTTCTCTTCCAATTTCTTTCTACCTCTCTCTCTCCTCTCTCTTCTCTTATCACTCTCTTTCATCTTCTATCTTTTTTCCCATCCATCTCTCTCTCTCTCCATCCTGTTCTCTCTCTCCCTGTGAAGTTAATTTTCTTCCCCCAAGGTCTCCCTTTTTCTCCGAAATAGTGCTTCATACAAAACCTTTCTCTATTTCTCGTTAGAGTCTCTTCTCTTACCTTCGCCTCACATTATCTTACTACCTCTTCCTCACTCGATTCTCTCTCCTTCCCTCTCATTCATCCCCTCTCTTCCTTCTCTCGTCTCTCTTCGTTCTTCATACTCTTTCTTAAATCAATTCTCCTTTATCACTGTCTCTCTTCCTCCCATAATTATCTTTTCACTATCTCTTGTATATCTCTCCTTCTTCCTCTCTCCCTTCCTTTTCCTCTCTAACTTCCTCTTCCTCTCTCCCTTCCCGTCTTCCGGTATCTCTCTTTTCCCCTATGTTCATCTTACTCCCTTTTTTATCATTCTTTCTGTCTAACTCCTCTCTCTTCATTTCTCCCTCTCCTTCTGTTATCACCTCTGTATTTTATCTGTTAGCTTTCTCTTACATTTTCTCTCTTCCTTTCTCTTATTCTCTCCCTTCCTTTTAATCACTCTATTCTCTAATAACTATCTCTTCTATTTTCTCTATTCTATTCTTCTCTTCATCTTGAATTTATTACTATATCTGGGTCATGACGAAGTGTTAGGTGGAAGATGGAAATTCCGAGTCTCAGTTTCGCTCCAAATAAAGACCATATCTATTCTAATTTTCCTATCTCTCTTAATTCTCTCTTTACTCCTCTCCCGTTTTCTCTTTCAGTTTCTCCCTCTTTTTCTCTCCCTTATCCTCTATAGCTCACTTCTCTCATCACCCTCCTTCCCATTTTATTTCTTCCTATTTTCGTCTTCCTCGCTCCATTACTTCCCACCTCTTTCTATTCTCTTATCACTCGTTCTCTACAATTTTCTCTCTTCCTCATTCCCTTCTGCAGTGAGGATTTTTTGACGAATTTCATTATTCATCAGTCCTTTTTTCCCCCGCAATATTACATATTTTCTTTTCCAATTTTTGTATATTTTTGTAGCTTGTATTTACATTGCAAATGTTCTGTGTATTATTGCATATGTTTCATCACGAAGGGTTAGGTGGAAGATGGAACTCTCATTCTCGACCAAAATAAGGACCACATCAATTTATCAATCAATCTCTCCCTTTTCCTCTTTCTTTTCTTATGATTATTTCTCTTCCATTTTGTCTCTTATTTCCTTCTCTTTTCCTCTCTTTTTCTCTCTTCCTCTTTCTCTCTTCCTCTTTCTCTCTTCCATTTTGTCTCTTATTTCCTTCTCTTTTCCTCTCTTTTTCTCTCTTCTTCTTTCTCTCTTCCTCTTTCTCTCTTCCTCTTTCTCTCTTCCTCTTTCTCTCTTCCTCTTTCTCTCTTCCTCTTTCTCTCTTCACTTTTCTCTCTTCCATTTTGTCTCTTATTTCGTTCTCTTTTCCTCTTTCTCTTTTCCTCTTTCTCTCTTCCTCTTTCTCTCTTCCTCTTTCTCTCTTCTTCTTTCTCTCTTCCTCTTTCTCTCTTCACTTTTCTCTCTTCCATTTTGTCTCTTATTTCCTTCGCTTTTCCTCTTTCTCTTTTCCTCTTTCTCTCTTCCTCTTTCTCTCTTCCTCTACCTCTTGTTCACTATTTCTTCCTCTCTTCTCTATCTTCCTCTCTTTCTTCCTCTCTCTTTCTATCTCTCTTCCACTCCCTGTTTCGCTGTCTTCCTCTCTTTTTCTATCTTCCTCTTTCTCTCTTCCTCTTTCTCTTTTCCTCTTTCTCCCTTCCTCTTTTCCCTCTTTCTCTTCCTCTCTCATCATCTCGCTTCTCTTGCCACTATCTTTCTTCCCTTCTTTCCCTCTTCCTTTCTCTCCATTTTCCCTTCTCTTTTCCTCATTCTCACTCTCGGTATCACTCCCATTCTCTTCTTTTCTTCTCCTTCGCCCTCTTCCTCTCCCACCCCATCCCTTTTTCTCTCCCATTTGTATTTATGTTAATCAAATTTTTATGTATAACAGGGTATATATATATATATATATATTTAGTCTCCGTATTTCTCTCGCTGAAGAAGGGCGTGTGTTGCCCGAAAGCTCCAAATTACAAACCTTCCTCTATCGCTGTGGACGTCCACCACCGTATGGTAAGTGTTCACTGCCTCCTTCCTATCCCTCTCAACCTCACGTTGCTTTTATTTTATCATATTATCTCTTTTTCCGTATCGTTATATATATATATATATATATATATATATATATATATATATATATATATATATATATATATAACAGCTTACGGCTTACGGAAAAGGAAAGGTAAAATGGATATATGGATGTCAACAAGGTGTTTGGATGAGGAAACCCAGTGAACACTCACCAATCAGACGACTTCAGGTTGGCGAGGCCCCGGGGATGTCGAAGCGACAGAGAGAACTCTCTGTAGCTGATGAAGGAATAATTCCGAAAGCTTCTACGTTTGTGATTTCTGTGTTTTAGTGTTCTTTTACGTGTGTCGCTTCGACATCCCCGGGGCCTCGCCAACCTGAAGTCGTCTGATTGGTGAGTGTTCACTGGGTTTCCTCATCCCAACACCTTGTTGGCTATTTGGTTTTTCTTTCGCCGGAGAATATCGAATTTTGCGCATTTACAACTCTCGTATTTATGAGAATTTGTTACAAACAACACTTAGTAGTGTATTTCCGCAGTTAATTTTATTTTGTTAAACAAGGTTGATACGCATAATTTTTCCAAACTCGTAAACCTAAAATCCTCCTCTTTATATTCCAATAACGATATATTAACCCAATATATGCATCTTATGTCACCCAAAGCAAAATGGTTAGGGTTTAAAGAAGGGCATATTTATTCCCAATTTCTCCCTTAATGAAGCCGTTTGTGTCTCCGTCAATCCATCTCTTCATAACCTTTTACTCTCTCCATCTTTTTTTCTTCCTTCTTCTTTCATTCTCTATATCTATTCTCTTTTTCCCTCTCACTATATATCTCTACATCTCTCTCTCTCTTCATCCTTCCCTTCATATATATCTTCACCTTTCTCTTCCTCTACCTCTTAATTTCCCTGCACTTTCTTCATAATTCTCTCTCTTCATTATATCCTCTCTTCTTCACTCTTTCCTCTAAAATATTTTTCCCTCTTTTCCTATATATATATATATATATATATATATATATATGTCAACAAGATGTTGTGATGAGGAAACCCAGTGAACACTCACCAATCAGACGACTTCAGCTTGACGAGGCCCCGGGGATGTCGAAGCGACACACGTAAAAGAACACTAAAACACAGAAACATCACAAACGTAGAAGTTTTCGGAATTATTCCTTCATCAGCTACAGAGAGAGATCTATATATATAAATATATATTCATATTCACACATACACACACACATATATATATATATATATATATATATATATATATATATATATATATATATATATATATATCATTTTTTCTTCATTCTCTCTATCTCTCTCTCTTTCTTCTGTTTTCCCAACTTTTCAATCTCTTCCTTTATCTTCTCTCACTGCAAACAACCCCTCATTTTTCTCCATCTATCTCTCTTTCTTCATGTCTCCCTCCCTTTCTTTTGTCTCCTTTAGTTCATCTACTCTCTATCTCTCTCTCTTCCTTCTTTTCTAATTTTTTATTCCTCTTTTTCTCTGTTTCTTAATCACTATCTTCCTCTCCCTCTTCGTCTCTCTCATCCGCTCTTTCTTCCTCTCTCATTCTCTCTCTCTTCCTCTCTCTCACTTCCTCTCTCTTCCTCTTTCTCTTCCTCTCTCTTTCTCTCTTTCTTTCTCTCTATTTCTTTCTCTTTCTCTTCATCTCTCTCTTCCTCTCTCTCTTCCTCTCTCTATTCCTTTCTCTCTTCCTCTCTATATTCCTCTCTCTCTTCCTCTCCGTCGTGTTCACACTTTCTTTCTATCTCTCTATCATCCTCTCCCTCCTCCCATCTCTTTTCCTCACTCTCTTCCTCTCCCTCTCTCTCTTCTCTCATCCTCTCTCTTCCTACCTCTCTTCCTCTCTCTCTATTCCTGCCTCTCTTTCTCACTCTCTTCCTACCTCTCTTTCTCTCTATCTTCCTTCATCTATTCCTCTCTCTCATGCTATCTCTCTCTTCCTCTCTCGCTTTCTCTTAACCTCACTCTTCATTTTTCTACTTCTTTCTTCATCTCTCCCACTCTGCTTCTCCTTTCCCATCTCTCTCACTTTCTATATATATGTCTCTTCCCTGTTTTCTTCTATCTCTCTCTTTCTTCGAACTATTTTTTCATCCTCTCTCTCTCTTCCAACTTATTCTTCCTGTCACTCTCTTCCTCTATCTCTTTCCTCTTCATCTTTCCGTCTATCTCTCTCTCTCTTCATCATCTCTCTTCGCTCTACATTCATCTCTCATTTTTTCCCCTCTTTTTCCCTCCTACTCTCTCCCTCTATGTCTTCTTTCTCTTCGTCTTTCTGCCTCATTCTTCATTTCTCCCTCTCCTTCTTTCCCTTGGTCTCCCTCTATCCATTATCTTCTCTCTCCCTCCTATATTTATTCTAACTTTTCTCTCACTCTCTTCATCTCTCTTTATCATTTCCTCTCATATTTCCGTTCCTTTCTTCATCTGCCCCACTATTTCTCCCTCATTAATTTCTTTCTCTCTTCTGCCTCGCTTTCCTTTTTTATCTATGTCCATCATCTTTCCTCTCTTCCTCCAAACTTTTCCTTCCTGTCACTCTCTCTAACTCTTTGTCTCGGTCCTCCTCTCCTTCCTCTCTCTCTCATATTTTCTTTCCCTCTCCCTTCTTATTTATGCTTCTTCTCCCTCCTCCCCATTCTTTCTATCTCCCACTCTCCCTCTTCTTTCATCTCTCCTTCCACGTCCGTCTCCCTCCATCTCATCCTATCTTCATTCCCACTCTCTCCTCCTCTCTCTCTCTCTCTCCCTCCCTCTCTCATCTTCCTGCTAAAATTAAGCTTTTTCTCTCCCTCCCTCTCTCCCTCTCGGGCACTTCATTGCGCGAAAAGGGGCGCCTAGAGTTCAAACACACCTCCCGCCCCCTCCCCCGACTCCAGAGCCATCTTCCTTTGAAGAAAGGAATTAATCCTTCACCTTAGCGATGCCCTTGTTGTTCTCACCGGTCCCGTGGGAGAGAGAGATATAGAGAGGGGGGGGGAGGGAGGGAGGGGAGAAGGGGGGAGGGTGAGAGGGGGAGGGGGAGGAGTGAGAGAGCGATCAGAGGCATTATTTAAGGAGAAGAGTTAACTCCACTCTATCTCCCGATGAATAAAACATCAAAAGGTTTTCTGAACGTAGAGGAGGGAGATAGGCGGGAGGAGGGAGAGATCATGGGAGTGGGGTTGGAAGGAACAGATGCGTAAGCGGGCGAGAAAACGGAAGGGAAAGATCGAGAGAAAGCTGAAAGAGAAGTAAGGTGGATGGGATGAACGCAAGAGGAGAAAAGGGAACGTCAAAGCGATGGGAAAATATGAGTTTAAGTGGTCAGGAGACATAAATGGGAGAAGGCAGAGAGGAAGATAAAGATGGTGGGAAATAGGAATGGAGAGATTACGAGGAGAGAGTGAAAGAATGAGGGGAAGAGGGAAGAGCAGTGAGGGAGGTAGAGAGAGAGAGAACGAATAAGAAAAATATAAACAACGATAGAAAGAGAAACAGATAGAGAGAGAAAGAGAAAAAGAGATATAAGAAAAGAAGAAGAGCGAGAAAGAACGAAAGGAAGAGAGAAAAAGAACGAGAGGAGAGATTAACAGCGAAACGAAAAGAGAAAAAACGAGAGGAAGAGAAGAAGAACGAGAGGAAAAGAGAAGAAGAACGAGAGGAAGATAGGAAGAACGAAAGGAAAGGAGAAAAAGAACGAGAGGAGGAGAGATTAACAGCGAAAGGAAAAGAGAAAGAACGAGAGGAAGAGAGAAAACGAATGAGAGGAAGAGAGAAAAAGAACGAGAGGAAGAGAAGAAGAACGAGAGGAAAAGAGAAGAAGAACTAGAGGAAGAGAGGAAGAACAAAAGGATAAGAGAGGAAGAGAGAAAGAACTAGAGGAAGAGAAGAAGAACGAGAGGAGAGATTAACAGCGAAAGGAAAAGAGAAAGAACGAGAGGAAGAGAAGAAGAACGAGAGGAAAAGAGAAGAAGAACGAGAGGAAGATAGAAAGAACGAAAGGAAAGGAGAAAAAGAACGAGAGGAGGAAAGATTAACAGCGAAAGGAAAAGAGAAAGAACGAGAGAAAGAGAGAAAACGAACGAGAGGAAGAGAGAAAAAGAACGAGAGGAAGAGAAGAAGAACGAGAGGAAAAGAGAAGAAGAACTAGAGGAAGAGAGGAAGAACAAAAGGATAAGAGATGAAGAGAGAAAGAACTAGAGGAAGAGAAGAAGAACGAGAGGAAAAGAGAAGAAGAACGAGAGGAAGAGAGAAAGAACGAAAGGAAAGGAGAAAGAACGAAAGGGAGAGAGAAAAAGAACGAGAGGAAGGGAGGAAAAGAACGAAAGGAAGAGAGGAAAAGAAAGAAAGGAAGAGAGGAAAAGAACGAAAGGAAGAGAGGAAAAGAAAGAAAGGAAGAGAGAAAAAGAACGAGAGGAAGAACAACAGGGTAGAGAGACAGAAATAAACCGTGTTGAAGGGAGAGAAAGAACGAGATAAGATGGAGAACTAGAGGAAGAGAATGACAGAAAGTTGGAAATGGTATAGGAAAAGTAAGATTAAGGTAGAAAGAGAGGAAGTGGGCATAGGAGAGAGTGATGAAGAGGAAACTAAAGGGGTGGCAAGATGCAAAAATTGAGAGAAAGCAAAGGTAGAAGAAGAGTGGATGAGATGAATGTGAGAGGAGGAAAGGGAACGTCAAGCGATGGGAAAACGAGTTCGTCTTTAGGAGGTGTAAATGGGAGAAGGGAGAGAGCGAATGGATGAGAGGAAGACGGAAGAAAAGTTTAGGGAGAGGAGAGAGAGAGAGAGAAAGAACGAGGGGAAGAAAGAGACAAAGAGATTTAGAGAGAATGAACGAGAGAGGGAGAGAGAGAGAGAGAAAGAACGAGGGGAAGAAAGAGACAAAGAGATTTAGAGAGAATGAACGAGAGAGGGAGAGAGAGAAAGTAATAGAGGAAAAGAAAGAGAGAGAACGAAAGGAAAATGGTGAAAGAACGAGGGGAAGAGAAATAGAAAGAGTGAGAACGAAATTAAGAGAGAAATAGCGAAGGGAAGTAAAAAAAACGAGAATTAGAGATAAGGCTTCCCAATTGGTTTTTACCGAACCCAGTTACCCGCTCATTTTTCGAATTTTCTCACCATTCTTTAAAAAGGTTGTGTCCGATTAACCGAATTTTTTAAGGGAGAAAAAATGGTTGCCATAATCAGTTTACAACGAGGTGATCCGAACAGAACTTATGATGCCTACTTTCCATTTAATCATTTATTCAATACTTATGTTGGCTTTAGTAGCTTAGAAGTCCTCGCGGATATGTAACTCTCTTTGTGTTCCCAAATTTCATAATTTAGCGTTGTAAAATACTACAAATACATTCGAACGGAATATTAAATTGATCACGCGTATTTGTGCGGCAAAAATAACGCGTGTACGCATTAGAATACTAGTAGTTGGTGCTTGCATTCTGCAAGCATATAATCTCAACATAAAAAAACATTGATTTTTCATATTTCGTCATCACAAATATTTTTTTAATTTTAAATATTTCACCTCCAGAGTGATTTTCGTTTTTCCCTTATATTAAAATAATAGATTAAAACAATCCCAAAATTCGCAATTTTAAGGATTTTATACTTTCTCCATTATGGGGTACTAATGCTACACATTTCTGCCGAATTTTTAAGTTGTAGCACTTCTAGAAGTGAAATAATATATTTTTCTAATTGTTTAAATTTTAAACATTTTTTTACGGCCGCCGCAATATGTTTATGGAGAGATTCAAATGTTTATTTGTGCAAGTGCACTGCTCTGTACATAACTTGAAAATTTCAGCTTCCTATCTCATCCTGTAATGTCTAAACAGTTATCTATTTGTTTAAACTTTAAGAATTTTTAATTGCCAAACGAATTAAAATATCAAAATTTGTGTAATCCCTATTTCGTTTTTTTTTAAATAATTCTACTTAATAAAAAAATTTCAACTCCGTAGCACATGCGAAAATACATAAACCTTGAAATTTTGTTTGAACAATTGCGAATTTTTAGCGGCCGCATTGTTTCACTTTTTCAAGATTTTCGCTTTTTATAGTCGGTTTTGCACGAAATTCTACGTAAGAAAAAAATTTCGAATCTCCAGCTCATCTGGAAGTGCCTAAACATTAGTATCCTCCTATTATGTTGTATCCTCCTCCTCCTCTGTACGAAACGTCTATATATATAATGATACCGATTCCGAGTCCAACAACAGTCGTTGCTATGGCAACACTCTCGTAATGAGTGACAAAAAACTACAAAATCGCCAGTATTTATGCGAAATTCTAAGAAATACGAAAGATATGCAAAATTCTACGATAATAATTAGAATCTCCATTCCTTTCCTCAGAGAATAGTACAAAACTCTCTCCGATATTACCATTCTAAGATATTTTAATGTCCGAGAGAAAATTACCCTGCACGATGGATTTAAGATTTCCCACGTAATTCAAATGGGAAGGATATAGTTCCCGGAATCGAACCCGGGACTTTCAATCTTCGCAACGAAAACTATTCTCGCGAGCTCGTCCCGCGTAGCTTGAGATTTACACCATGTTTCACGAAAATCGGTCCATTGGTTCAAAAGTTAATCGGGGGGAGGGGGCGGGCAGACAGACAGACAGGCGGACAAACAGACAAAAGGACAAAACTATAAAAGCCTATTTCCATTCAGGAAAGTAGGCTGAAAATCTGAGTGAAAAGAATTTGTTGGAATATATAGGTATTCTTCGAGGATCTCGACAGGCTTATGTTATTTCGTTAAAAATAATAATGTTAAACACCAGGGTTTGTGAACTGTTGGAATGGACCTTTAGGGAAACGACGAAAAACTATTTTTAAAGTGGTTTATTTGTTTGATTGTACTTCAAGGGGCTGGTGGATTAGTTATCGTGTATTCAGCCTACTTCTTCAGCCAGTCAATGAGTTTTTTCCTGTGGGCAATAACTTTCCACCAAAATTCATAATCCCGTGAAATGCGTAACAATTTATGCTCTCGTATTCGTGAACTAATATTACTTTCTCCATATACGAAGTATAGAGAAAGTATTGTTTCATGAAAAAATCGAATTCGAGATTTCAACGGAAATACGTTTTAAGATCCCCTGAACACGTTTTGGCTATTTTCTCGATGATGTCTGTGTGTCTGTCAGTCTGTTTGTGATCAGTTTATTTTTTTAAATATTAATAAATATTTCTTTCTGATATTATTTTGTGCTTTTTAACGAACAATTTTTTGCACATGCGAAGTACTTAATGTCGTTTATTTATGAAAGTCCATTTTTTAAATCGCATGAAATAACTTTTGCTTTTCTCGTAAGCATTCCGTTCGAAATTTCGTTGTACCGAAACTTTGAATGAGATTCAATTTCTTTAAAATATTTAATTGCAGCAAAAACTGAGCAGTTTTTCCAGTATTCCTTTGAAATTTATTTAAATAAACATGTCTACAAATTAATCGAGGGTTTTTATTTTTAACGGTTGATTACCGGTTGGCCAGTTAGCTGTGACTAGGTATACGTTATCGAAACGAAAGTATCGATGCCGTAATCATATGATGTATCGAATGAGAAGTATCGATGCCACAAAAGTATCGGACCGTAAGTACCGATGCCACGAAAGAATCGAAGTTAGAGCTTAATCATGAAAATTGACGTTCGGAATAAATTGCAAACAATACATACAGTTACCATGACATTTTCCTACAATACTCTCCTTGGAACACAAAATGACGGAATACATAAGCAATTTCACTTACGCAGTTCTGTTGGATAACTATATTTCACTTTCATCCATTAATAATTACAGCGATTTACCAATGAAAACAATTGTCGCCATTGTCGCTATATTCATGTCAGATTAGTTGTGCTCTTTACCGCCACCTATGGAGCAAAAGTCTAACTACCGTTGTATAACTGTAAATATATATCTTCTCGACTTATTTTTAGCCTACTTTCCAAACAATTGAAAGTAGTATTATGAGATCGCCTAGCTGTCCGTGTGTGTGTGTGTGTCTCCCAATTTACATTGTATTCATTAATGCATCGATATACACGAAACTTGGTGTAAGGCTAGCGCTCTCGGATACAACCACCCTGTCATAATTTACATTCCGAATTTACAGGACCATAGTTCGATTCCAGGTGAGTTCTTCCCCCATTTGACCCACATGTTCATTCTAAAATACGTCTTGCAGAGAGTTTTTCTTTTAATATTTACTTCCGGCTGGCATTAAAGAGCTTTACTAAGACGTAACCAAGAGAAAATTGTTATTAATAGTCGGTAGGTGGCGTGGTGGTGGCAGCTAAAAATATAAGATATCTCTTGAACAATGCATTATATGGAAAAACGTTTCGAACAAAGGTTGTAGAAAATAATATTTACTACAACCTTTATTCCTGTACAATTTTACATTAATCAAATATTAAATCAAATATTTCAAAATAACGGATAAGTGACTAGAGCAAACACCCACTTCTGGTCGACCGATTTTTACCAAAAACTAATCAGTTTTTTCTAAGTTTTATAAAAATCTTAAGTATAAAATTTAGCGTTCACTTGCTTAATAGTTTTTGCGTTAGAGCACCCAAAATAACCTATCACACACACACACATCATCGAGAAAATGGTCAAAACGTGTTTCCAGGGGACCTTAAAACATGTATTCCCGTTGAAATCTCGAAGTGGATTTTTTCGCGGAAACAATACTTTCCCCTATACTACGCATGTAGAAATTAAAAAGCGCCTTGGTTAATTTGCCACGCAATTCTTCACTCACTTGTTCACTTAATACAAGATGGCTCTTGCGCGCAATTCTACGGTAGTTTCATCTTTCCACCTCGTTCTCTTTCTCCGATCTTTTTCCACGTCCCTTTTTCTCCCCTCTTCTCCACTATCCCTCCCGCTATACTTTTCCCGTTCTACAGGGATAAAAAAATGAAGGAGAATATAAAACGGCTTCGGTGGGTAAACATTTTTCCGGCCTCCCACAAAACTCCCAATCAAAACAATGTTACGTCGTCAAGACAATCCGAAAACTTGAGCGTCTTTTGTCTTCCGAAGGTTTCACCCAAAGACACATCTTATGCTCTTGTTTACCTTCCTTGTCTCTGGCCGAAGGTCAAACGGAAATGCACCCACATGGGTTCGAACCTATGTCTTACTTTAAGCGAGAGCGTGGGTGTTGTTATTTTATCGTCGTTCTGAGGCACATCACTCGTCAAAAGATGGGCAGGCCACTTCTTGACAAAATTGCGAGGTCGATACGTAAACTTTCTGTAAGAAGCTCGATTATCGGTGGTCGCAACGGCAACGTGTCGGATTATCCGTGGTCGCTAGGGCAACGTGTCAGATTATCCGTGGTTGTTAGGGCAACGTGTCAGATTACCCGTGGTTGCTAGGGCAACACGTCGTAGGAAAGAGAGAGGAAGAAATAGTGAGGAAGAAAGAGAGAGGTAGAGCGAAAGAGAGAGAGGAAGAGAAAAAAAAAATATAGTACAGAAACCCGAATACAAATGAACAGCGATGGAGAGTTAATCGAGAGAGAATCAAAGTGTAAAAGAGGAAAGAATAGTGCATATTTAGAACAAAGCATAGAGAAGATAAATACAGAGTGAGAGAAGAATGAGAAGAGGAAGGGAGGAAGAAGAGAGAGAGAGAGAGAAATTGAATCGTCCGCAAGAAGCCTCGCTTGGATAGCAGGAATTGATAGGGAGAGGTGCAGGGGCGGGGAGAGGGGAGAATAGGGGGAGAGGAAGGAAGGAAGAGAAAGCCGAAACAGAGAGAAGATACGTACAGCGATGAAAGTAAAAGAAAGACAGGAGAGGAAGAGGAAGCCAAATAATACACGTTTTCTTAAGTAAGAGGACAAACCCGAATACAAATTAAGATTAATAGATAGATAAAAAATGGAGAGAGAATCAAAGACATAGGAAGGAAGAGTAGAGCAAAGAAAAGGGATGATAAATAGGTATATATGTGATAATAGATGAAAGAGTGAGAGAGAGGAGAAGATAGACAGAAGAGGAGGAATAGGAAGAGAGGAGATAAAGAAAAGTAGAGGAAAAGAAAGACGGAAAGGAAGAGAATGGAAGGGAGAGCGAGGAAGTGAGGGAAGGTTAGTGAAAGGAATGGAGAGATGAAGAAAGTGAGACAAAGAGTAGGAGAGAGAGGAAGATAAAGAGAAGAAGAGAGAGAAATAGATAGAGGAAGGGAGAGAGTGAAAGAGAGAGAGAGAGGGGAAGAGGAAGAGAAGAAGAAAGAGAAGAAGAGAGGACGAAAGTTGAAGAGAGAGAAATAGATAGAGGAAGGGAGAGAGAGAGAGGAAGAGAAAGAGAAGAAGAGAGAGAAGAAGAGAGGACGAGAGTTGAAGAGAGAGAAAGTGACGAAGAGAGAAAGAGAGTTGAAGAGAGAGAAAGAGAGATAAAGAGAGAGAAAGAGATAGAGGAAGAGAGAGAGAAAGAAAGAGAGAAGGAAAAGAAGAGAGAAAGAGAAGAAGAGAGAAAGAGAAGAAGAGAGAAAGAGAGATGAAGAGAGAGAGGAAGAGAAAGAGGAAGAGAAAGAGGAAGAGAAAGAGAAGAAGAAATATGAAGAGAGAGGAAGAGAGAGAGGAAGAGAGAAAGAGAGTTGAAGAGAGAGAAAGGGAGATGAAGAGAGAGAAAGAGATAGATGAAGAGAGAGAGAGAAAGAGAGAGAGGAAGAGAGAGAGGAAGAGAAGAAGAGAGAAAGAGAGATGAAGAGAGAGGAAGAGAGAGAGGAAGAGAGAAAGAGAGTTTAAGAGAGAGAAGGAGAGATGAAGAGAGAGAAAGAGATAGATGAAGAGAGAGAGAGAAAGAGAGAGAGGAAGAGAGAGAGAAAGAGAAGAAGAGAGAAAGAGAAGAAGAGGGAAAGAGAAGAAGAGAGAAAAAGAGATGAAGAGAGAGAGGAAGAGAGAGAGGAAGAGAAATAGAAGAAGAGAGAAAGGGAGATGAAGAGAGAGAAAGAGAGAGAGGAAGAGTTAGAGGAAGAGAGAGTAGAAGAGATGGTAAGGTAGAGAGAAAGGGAGAGAGAGGGTGAGAGGGAGGGACAGAAGGAGAGAGAAAGTAAGAGAGAGAGAGGGGGGGAAGAGAGAGAGAGAAATAGAGATGAAGAGAGAGAAATGGAGAGAGGAAGAGATAGAGGGTGAGAGGGAGGAGAGGATGAGAGGTAGAGATAGAAGAAGAGAGAAAGTAAGAGAGAGAGGAAGACAGCAGGTAAAAGAGAAAGCGAAATAGTTCACCTATTACAGACGTGGAATCAAGACTATAGGAAGGAAGAATGGAGCAAAGCATAGAGAAGATAAATAGGGAGTAGGAGGAAAAGAGGGTAGAGAGGATGAAGAGAATTGAACCGCCCGCAAGAAGAGTCGCATGGAGATCACGAGTTGATGCGGAGAGCTGCGGGAAGGAGAGGTTAATGGGGATGAAAGAGAGAATGAAGGTGAGAGGACGAGAGAGGGGAAGAAAAGGTATACGAAGAGATAGAGATGTAGAAATGGAGGGTCCGAGGGAAAAGGAGAGAAAGATTCAGATTAAAGAGAGAGAGTGATAAATACGGAGAGGACGAGAGAGGAAGTGAGATAAAGACGAAGAAAAATTATGTACAAATAAGTATGTAAAATGACAGAAACCCGAATACAAATGATGATAATAAGGAGAGAGATTCATAGCAAAGCAGAAAGAAGATAAATACATAGCGATGAAAGAAAAAGAAACAAAAATATAGGACGAGACGAATATAAGGAGAGTAAGACAGAGGGAGGGAGGAGATGATGGAACAAGAGATGAAAAGGGAGGAAAATAAAGGAAGAGGGTGAATGGCAGAGGAAAGGAAAGAGGAAAATAGACAGGAAGTGAGGAAGAGAGAGAGAGGAAGATAGAGATGAAGGGAGAGGATACGAGAGAGGTTGAGAAAGAGTTAGAGGGAGAGAGAGAGAAAGAGACAAATGAAGAACGATGTAGAGATAATGGAGCTAATGATAAAGGAAGGAAGAATAGAGAAAAGCACAGGGAAGATAAATAAAGAGTGAGTGAAGAAGAGCAACTACAGAGTACGCAAGAAGAGATTCGATTGGAGAACACGAGTTGATACGGGGAGCTGTAGGGAAGAGTAGGAGGGGAGGAGAGGGAGGCGAAGGGGAGAGAGGAAGAGAGAGAGGAAGGGAAGAAGAGAGAGAGGGAGAGAGGAAGAGAGAGGAAGAGAGAGAGGAAGAGAGAGAGAGAGGAAAAGAGAGCGAGGGAAAGAGAGGAAGAGGGAGAGGAAGAGAGAGTAAGTGAGGGAGGAAGAGAGGAAGAGAGAGAGGAAGAGAGATGGGAAGAGAGAGAGAAAGACAGGAATAAAGATAGAAAGACAGAGGAAGAGAGAGGGGAAGGGAGATTGGAAGAGAGAGAGAAAGAGAGGAAGAGAGATGGAAAGAGAGAGAGGAAGAGAGAGAGAAGATGATAGAGAGATAGGAAGAAATAGTGAACAAGACGGAGAAAAATAGAGAGGAATAGAGACAGAGGTAGAGAAAGGATTAGAGAGAGGAAGAGATAGAGAAAGGAAGAGAGAGATGAAGAGAGAGCGAGAGGAAAAGAGAGGAAGAGGGAGAGGAAGAGAGAGGAAGATAGAGAGAGGATGAGAGATGGGAAGAGAGAGAGAAAGACAGGAATAAAGATAGAAAGAGAGAGGAAGAGAGAGGGGAAGGGAGATTGGAAGAGAGAGAGAAAGAGAGGAAGAGAGATAGAAAGAGAGAGAGATGAAGAGAGAGAGAGAGGAAAAGAGAGAGAGGGAAAGAGTGGAAGAGGGAGAGGAAGAGAGAGGAAGTGAGGGAGGAAGA
The DNA here is from genome assembly GCA_028673005.1 of Tanypteryx hageni. Classification (NCBI taxonomy): domain Eukaryota; kingdom Metazoa; phylum Arthropoda; class Insecta; order Odonata; family Petaluridae; genus Tanypteryx; species Tanypteryx hageni. The sequence continues at coordinate 17,448,220 of CM054119.1, read as the reverse complement.
GAGATGGGAAGAGAGAGAGAGAGAAAGACAGGAATAAAGATAGAAAGAGAGAGGAAGAGAGAGGAGAAGGGAGATTGGAAGAGAGAGAGAGAAAGAGAGGAAGAGAGATATAAAGAGAGAGAGGAAGAGAGAGTGAAAGAGAGTAAGAGAGAGGGGAAGAGAGGAAGATAGAGTAGACGGATAGGAAAAAATAGTGACCAAGAGGTAGAGGAAGAGAGAGGAAGAGAGAGGATGACGGAGAGGAAGACAGAGGAAGAGAGAGGTAGCGATAAGGAGGATGAGAGATGGGAAAAGAGAAAGGCAAAACCAAAATAATACACCTATTATCACGAGAAAGGACAGAAACCCGAAGACAAATGAATAGATAATAGACAGATAATTAAATCCGCGGGAAGGAATAACAGAACAAAGCATAGAGAAGGTAAACACAGAGCAAGAGGGGAATAAGAGGATAGAAGGATGAAGAGAGAAAATTGAAGCGCAGCAAGAAGAGTTTCGGTTGGAGAACAGGGGTTGATACGGAGTGCTGCAGGGAGGAGAGGGGAGGTAGGGGGAAGGGAGAGAGGGAGGGGGGTGAGGGGGGGAGGGAGGTATTTTGGACATTGATGGACACATGCCGCCTTGGCCTGTCCGATCAATGACTGGTCCAGCCCACGGCGAGAGAGGGGAAGGGACGTAGGGTGGCGGGAGAAGGGGAGGAGAAGGTTATACTCTACTGGAGGTGGAAGGGGAAGGTAGGGGAGGGGACGAGCGGGGGGCGGAGGGGAAGTTGTGTGTGTGGGTAGAGAGAGACCTCTGTCTGTAAAGGAGAGAAATAGAGCTGAAGGTGTTGATGGGGAATTGAGGTAGAGTAGAGAAAGATAAAGTGAGAGAGAGAGAACAGCTGATAGATGCAAGTGAAGCGTGTTTGTCAGTGGTTTAAGCAGTCCTTTAGAATTACATTTCAGAAAATAACTTTGCAGGAGTCGACATCAAAATAAATGCAAATCAATATCACAATACAATTACTTCGAATCAAATGCGGCGCTTCAATTTTACTTATATTGTCTTTAACAGCCTTAAACGAGATGATCCGCGCAGAACCCGTTATACCTACTTTGCACTTAACTATTTATTCGATACTAATGTTGGATTTAGTAGTTTTAGGAACACCGCGGATATGCAGCTCTTTGTGTTCCCAAAATTTCATAATTTAACTTTGTATAATGTATCACGAACACATTCGAACGTAAAACTAAACTGATCATGAGTATTCGTGGGGCGAAAACATAGCGTGTATGTACTGGACCGCACCGAATCCCGTGTCTTAACAATGGTCAGTCGTTGCTACGGCAACGCTCACTCGTGATGAGCGATTAAAACAGCAAAAACACCGGCATTTGCGCAAATTTTGATGAAATTTGATCGATAAGCAACATACCGCGATGAAAACTAGAATCTCCATTCCTTTCCTCGGAGAATGGTACAAATCCCGCTCCGTTATTGCAATCCTGAGATATTTTAACGCGCGAGAGAAAACTATCCCGCGCGATGGATTTCGCAGATTTCCCAAGTGAACCGAACGGGAAGGGTAGTGTTCCTGGAATCGAACACGGGTCCTTCAGTCTTCGCAACAAGAATTATCCTCGGGAGAACTCGGCTACAGTGGCAACTAGATATTCGCAAAGTGTCTCGAAAATCGGATCGTTGGTTCAAAAGTAAATAGGAGGTAACCGCCTAGACGGATGCATCGAAGAAAGGAGCAACAATGATTGGTGAGTGTTCACTGGGTTTCCTCACCCCAACACCTTGTTGACATCCATATATCCATTTTACCTTTCCTTTTCCGTAACTGTTATATATATATTATATATATATATAAATGTATATATAATTCTGATGTGGCCACCGCATGACCTTCTCCATACCTTTAATATAATTCTAAAGATCCCAAAAAGGTTAAATCATAAAAAGTATATTACCGTAGCCTTCTGATATTGGATACAGCCACGGAACTCCAGCAATTGAGGAAATAAAATGGAGCGTTGCTAAGACTTAACTAAACAAAAAAGTGGTTGCGAAAGTCGCCGGTAGGTGGTGTGGAGGCGGCGCCGAAAAAAAAATAGTGTTGAAAATATCTCTAAGACAATGCGTTATACGAGAAAATGTTTCGAACTTAAGTCGTATAAAATTCAATTTTCTACAACTTGCATTCCGGTAGTCCTTTGCATTGATCGAATATTAAAGCAGATATTTGAGGGAAACGGACAAGGTGACAAGAGCGAACTCCCACTTGCGGCTGACCGATTTTAACCAAAAACTAATCAACCCTTGTTCCTTTTGATAGAAATGCTAAACAATAAATTTTGCGTTGATTGGATTAATATTGTCTTGATTTAAAAGCCCCTAGAATATTCCTATCACCCAGAGATCGTCGAGAAATTGGTCAAAACGTGTTCGGAGGACCTCAAAACGTGCGTTTCCGCTAAAATCTCGAAATGGACTTTTTATCGTAAAAACAATACTTTCCCCTATATACTATGTATGGAGAAAGTAATTATATATATATATATATATATACTATATATATATATATATATATATATATATCACCTTTCACGTAGTTTTTATCATTGAGTTACTTTGCTAACAGGACTACAGCCTAACTGCGTAGTAAATAAAATAAGATAAAATAGCAAATATACACACAATCATAAGTTCACCTTATACAACGTCGCACACACAACACCCATCCCCAATTTAATTGATCCAATCAGAACAATGATCCCATCACATCAAAAATTGGACGGCAGAGACAGGAATATTAGACAATTTTTGGCATCCAACCACTCTTGCGTCCAATATTCCCCCCCCCCCAACCCCACATCATATCCCGCCATTTCCCAAAACCCTACCCCCGAAAATCCGCCTCACCACCCCCCACATACCACCACGCCACCTTGTGGGGGGGAAGGCTTAATCTTATCGTTTGTCATCTGTCTCTCAATCTCTTCCCGCAATCCCCCGCGCGCTCCCGAACTGGACCCAGTCCCTCCTCCTTCCATTCGTATTGGCCGAGAATGTAGCCATCGCGTCGTTTTAACGACCGATATTAACACGCGTAGCGTCGTTCTGCTGTTTTTTTCCGTGTGGGGGAGAAAAATCTCGTTTTTTATTTCGGAACCTGTTAATGTCCTTCGTTTGTTCTGGTTCGCTTCGATGCGGTGAGTGTAGTATCCGTGATTGGATTTGGATGGGATGCTGGTTTAAGTGTTCCGTGCGATAGCGCTTGTAACCTTGGGGATTGTTTCATCGAACGCATGGTAGGTAAAAGTGACGTAAAAGTGAAGGAGGCGTGTTACTTCTCCTTAGTAAGACATCTGTCAGAGTATGCGTCGAGCATATGGGATCCATACGAGAAGGGGTCAACCTCAGAGGTTTAGATAGAGTGCAGCGAAAAGCAGCTAGATTCGTAAAAATAATTGTTCTGATAGAAATAAAAGCGTTGCAGGCTTGATACAGGAGTCAGGATGGGAATCACTAGCTGAGCGCCGATCACGTTCCAGGTTAAAAGTACTCGATAGGTTCTGAACGCAAACATTCTCCACCGGCGTCGAAGAAATAATAAGAACTCCCCTCTATATCGGTAGAATGGACCATCCCCGTAAAATAAGAGAGATAGCCTGTAGGACAGAAGGATACAAAGGCTCGTTTTTCCCTAGAACGACAGCTGACCAGAACAGAAGTAACGATAAAACATTAGCTGTCGTATGGCGAAATACATCGTCCTAATTAATTGCTTTTCTTGGTGCTATTGCACTCCCTGCCACACACCATTGCGGTTAAAAAAATAGATCTGATGTGGCCAGATCGAGAGAACGTTTTGATCGAGAAATATTAATCCGTTTTTGCCATAAATATTTCTGTGTAAAATGTTTTGTGCCATATTCACGGAACGTAGTTCCTCTTTTTGTCGCGTCAAAGTGGCGGCGATTTGATCCATATCGTCTCATAATGGTTTAATATGAGAATGTTGATCGCCAAATTTAAACCTAATATTTTCAGGCGCTGACAGACAGACACAGTCAGAGAGCGAACCTAACACGTTATGTCCCAGGATGATATAAATTAGAAAAGCCGAAAATACTGAGAAAAAACGTGATCATCCAAATGGAATTTACGATGTCTATTATCCAAATAATTATTCTAAATTAAGCGAGATTAGAAATGTCGGAGTACATAGAGTTTCCGAATATTTTCCGATATTTTTCGCTCGGAGGAGTATTTAACGAGAAGCTAGCGAGGTACGATGTAAAATACACGTAGAGGGTCTTCATGTAAAGTAGACGAAATTATTGTCCGATTTCAACCAAAATTGGAAATATCAGACCGATTTCAGTAAAATTCCCCAGTAGCAAAGTTCATCCTAATACGTCCAGCGGTTTCCGAGTTGAAATAGAAGAACATTGTAAGCTACATGTAGGTCTCCATGTAAAGCGGTCGATATTTTCGTCCGATTTCAACCAAAATTGGAATCAATCGACCAGTTTTAGCAAAACTCCCCAATACCGAATTTCTTCAAAATATGTCCAGAGGTTCCTCCCGATTTTTAACGTGCCGAAGGACGAACGGAGAAGAACTCTCCTATATGCATTCACTTCGTGCAAAGAACACATAATAACCCGCGTGTGTATTAGACTATACCGAATCCGAGTCCAACACTAGTCGTTGCTATGACAGCACATTCGTAATGTGTGATAAAACTTCAAAAACGCCGGTATTTACGCGAAATTCGAATATATATGATTGGTAATCAAATTTCTACGTTCAAAATTATAATCTACATATTTTTCCTCAGAGAATAGTACTAATTTCGCTCCGATATTACAATTCTAAGATATTTTAACTCGCAGGAGAATATTACCCTGCATGATGGTTTTCGGATTTCCTATGTTAATCAAATGGGAAGGATAGTTTCTGGAATCGAACCCGGGACTTTCAACGAAAATTATCCACGAAAGCGCAACCACAGTATCAGTAAGTGTCATGATAATCGGTCTATTGGTTCAGAATTTAATAGATGGGGCAGGCATACAAACAGACAGACGCAACCACGAAACTATAATCATATTTCCATTCTGGAAAGTAAGCTACAATGGAGAGAGAGAGGGAGATAGAAAGAAAGATCATAGGAGGGTTGAATATGAAAGATGCAGATAGAAATGAAGTAAGAAAGAATGAGAGAAGAGAAAGAGAAGGATTGGATGAAGAGAAAGAGGGGATGAGGATATAGAGAGAACGACGAGATAGAGAGAGGAAGAGAGGGAGAAGAAAATAATGGAAGAGATAGATAAATAGGGAAGAGAGAGATGGAGAAAGAATGTGAAGGGTGAGGAAGAATGAATGAAGGAAGTGAGAGGAAGAAAAAATTAGAAGAGAGGGGAATTATGAACGAGAGAAGAGAGAAGCAGAATGAATGAGAGAAGAGAGAGGAAGAAAGAATGAGAGAAGAGAGGAGGAAAGAATGAGAGAAGAGAGGAGGAAAGAATGGGAGAAGAGAGAGGAAGAAAGAACGAGAAAAGAGAGAGGAAGAAAGAACGAGAAAAGAGAGAGGAAGAAAGAATGAGAGAAGAGAGAGAAAGAAAGAATGAGAGAAGAGAGGAAGAAAGAATGGGAGAAGAGAGAGGAAGAAAGAACGAGAAAAGAGAGAGAAAGAAAGAATGAGAGAAGAGAGAGGAAGAAAGAATGAGAGAAGAGAGGAGGAAAGACTGAGAGAAGAGAGAGGAAGAAAGAACGAGAAAAGAGAGAGGAAGAAAGAATGAGAAAAGAGGAGGAAAGAATGAGAAGAGAGAGAGTATGGAATGAAGAAAGCAGTGGAGTAAGAAAGACGACGAAAAATAGAATTAGGGAAGAGAGAGAGAGAGGAAGAGACCGGAACAAAGAGAAAGAATGAGGTAGGAGAGATAGAAGGAGGTGTAGACGAAGAAAGAGGGAAAGAGGACTAAATATAAATATAGAGGAATGGAGATAGGAAGGGAGAGAAATAAAATGGAAAGTAAAGAGAGCAGAGGAGAGAAAAAAGTTCGAGAAAAGAGAAACAAAGAAAGGAACACAAAACAACGCAACAACGCAAGTTCCACGACAAAAAAAGAATACAAAAATATAAAGGGCGCAATATACATTGCACAAACTTTCTCAAATACGTAAATATATACCCTTTGTGAACTGTGAACGCATCTAAAAGCAAAACGCTTATAAGTAAAAAGTTGACAGTAATTTAGCGTATATTTTAATCCCACTGGTCGGTATTTATTAATTTCTTGGGACATGTGGCTTGGTAAGTATTATCTCGGACATCGGACTGTACGATTAGATGGATTTTAATCGACATCCCTATAGCCATTTTCGAGTAAATCGAATTTCGTTTAAAAATATTCAAGAATAAAGTACCCTTAATCATTGCGCAAAGTCGTTCATCTCTTCAGAATGTCTTTTGTGAATGATATTATCCGCAAATATAAGACATCATTCGATTTGGTTTAACCTTATCGGCTGTAGCAAGATTTTGAATTGATCGCGGCGGTGGCGTGGCTTCGGAGGGCTTAGGTAAGGTAGCTTAGCCTACATTATAATGTCACCGGACCGACAGACAGACAGCATGGCGAAAACCACTTTTATGGACTCACGGACTCATAAAACGTGTATTTCCATTAAAATCTCGAAGTCGAACTTTCTTTCGCGATTACAATAATTTCTCAATATACTACATATATGAGAATGTAAAAGACGACAGCTCAGGATAGTACAACAACATAGCAAATGGGATCGCTCTACTGTAGCGAGTAGCAACTGTCTTACTGGTCTAGCGGAGAGTGGAAGGAGGGAGAAATAGGTAGGAAGAGGTGGAGGAGGAGAATGAGGAAAGAGAGATTAAGATGAAATGAAGGAAGTGATAGAGGAAATGAGGGAGAGAGAAGAAAGGAGGGGGGGAGGAAGAGAATGAGGAAGATATAGGAGGATAGAGGAAAGAGGGGGAAAGGGAAAAGAGGAAGGAGAGGAGGGGAAATAGGAGAAGTGAGGGAAGAAGAAGAGAGAGCGGATGAAAGAGGAAAGAATATAGAAAAGATAGAGGATAGATAGATAGATAGATAATCGTCTTTATTCGGGCGAAATTTAGACCAGAAGGTCCATTCTTACATTTAACCCTTCGTCAATATAATAAATACAAGAAAAAGAATAAAATAAGGTATAACAAAATACACTATATAAACATTATGTACCTAAATCATACAAATTAAAAAGATAAAATTGAATACAGATTTGTGTTTGTGGGGAAAATCTAGGTAAAAACAGACATGTCCTCCCTAGCAAAACCCACGCAGGAAAACACCCACTAAGAAGGGGGGTGTGAAAAACCTGCGAAAACCCTAGATAGTGTACATTTGGTAATACAAAACTACAACATTAAATAGGAAGGAGTATGTACAGTGGGAGAGTTCGTATATACAGCGTAATTATATACCGTCATAAAAAAGTACACGTAAAGGTAATAGCGTAATGTAAACAAGAAATATACAAGTATGCAGAATGAGATGAAATATAAATGAAATATATACAATGAATGAATATAAAGAATGTTGTTGGGGCATGCATATTATAAGAAAGCAGGAAAAGATATAAAATACATAAATAATATAATACAATATAAAATAATATAAAACAATAGCAAAAAAAATAAAAACAACAAAAAAAATACAAACAATAGAAGAAAGAATATATATATACACATACATATACATATATATATATATATATATATATATATATATACATACATACATACACACACACACACACACATACATACATATGTATACATATGGGATGGATTGAGAAAGACGAAGAGAGAGATGAAGAGAGAGAGAAGATGAATATGGGAAGAGTGAGGGATTAAAAAAGGTAGAGGCTAAACGAATAGGGGAAGAAAGAGGAAGTGGTAGAGTTAGAGAGAGGAAGAGGGAGACGAAGATACACTTGAAGATAAAGAGTAAGAATGAGAGAAGAGAGAGAGAGGAAAAAAGAGGAAGAACGAGATAGTAGAGAAAGAAGAGGAAGATGCAGATGAAGAGCCAGAGAGAGAGAAGGATAAAGACAGGGAAATGAAGATGATGAAAGAGAGGTAGAATGACGAATAGATACATATATAAACAGAGATTGGATGAGAGAGAAAGAGGCAGTAAGAGAGATAAAAGAGGGTTGAAGAACAGAGGAGAGAGGAAATAAGACGAAATATACCACACAATAAAAGGAACGAAAAAATAACGCAAAAATGGAAGTTGCAATACTAAAAACCTCAAAATAAAAGAAGATGGCTCAGGATAGTAGTACAAGAACATAGCAAAAGGGGTCTCTCTATTGGTAGCGAGTAGGAACTGCCTTACTGGTTGAGAGGAGATAGCGAGAGAGAGAGAGAGAGAGGTTGGGAAAGAGGGAGAGAGAGAGAGGGGTGAGGAAAGAGGAAAATGAAGAAAGCGAGAGGAAAGGAGAGAAAGATGGAATGAAGGAAGGAGAGAGGAAGTGGTAGAGTTAGAGAGACGAAGAGAAAGAGAGAGAAAGATAGAGGTGAAGATAAAGAGATTGAAGAACAGAGGTTGAAGAACAGAGGTTGAAGAACAGAGGTTGAGGAACAGAGGTTGAAGAAGAGAGATTGAAGAACAGAGGTTGAAGAAGAGAGATTGAAGAACAGAGGTTGAAGAACAGAGGTTGAGGAACAGAGGTTGAAGAAGAGAGATTGAAGAACAGAGGTTGAAGAACAGAGGTTGAAGAACAGAGGTTGAGGAACAGAGGTTGAAGAAGAGAGATTGAAGAACAGAGGTTGAAGAACAGAGGTTGAAGAACAGAGTTTGAGGAACAGAGGTTGAAGAAGAGAGATTGAAGAACAGAGGTTGAAGAACAGAGGTTGAAGAACAGAGGTTGAGGAACAGAGTTTGAGGAACAGAGGTTGAAGAACAGAGGTTGAATAACATGGGTTGAAGAACGGAGGTTGAAGAACAGTGGTTGAAGAACAGAGGTTGAATAACAGAGGTTGAAGAACAGAGATTGAAGAGCAGAGGTTGAAGAACAGAGGTTGAAGAACAGTTGTTGAAGAACAGAGGTTGAAGAACAGAGATTGAAGAACAGTGGTTGAAGAACAGAGGTTAAAATACCGAAGTTGAAGAACAGAGGTTGAAGAGCAGTGGTTGAAGAACAGAAGTTGAAATACCGAGGTTGAAGAACAGAGGTTGAAGAGCAGTGGGAACAGAGGATAAAGAACAGAGGATAAAGAACAGAGAGTGAAAAGGGACGAAAAAATGCAAGAAAGGAATGAAAAAAGTACGCAACAATGTAGGTTGCATGACGAAAAAACAAAGAAGCGATGAATAAATACATACATATACGAGCAGAGATTGTATTAGAGAAAAAGAGATAGTAAGAGAGAGAGAGAGAGAGGGAGAAAAGAGTTGAAGAATAGAGATAGGAAAAGGGACGAAAGAACAAAAAAGCAACGAAAAAAGAACGCAAAAATGCAAGTCGCGAGACGAAAAACAAAAATAAAATCAAATAAAAGACGATAGCTCAGGATACTAGTGCAAGAACATAGCAAAAGAGGTCTCTCTACTATAGCGAGCAGGAACTGCCTTACTGGTTGAGAGGAGAGAGAGAGGGAGAGGGAGGGAGGGAGGGGGAGGGTAAGGAGAAGGCCATAACGCCAGGCACAAGAGGGGAAACTCTAAAGGCCATAAGAGTGGGAGAGAGATAGAGAAAGAGCGGGGGCGCTCACCGTCGCCATGACAACAGACTGACAGCTCGGCTGATGGACAGCTCGCTCCGGGGTCGTTTTGAAGCGAAAGAGGCCCGGAGAATGGTGGGTGGGGGGAGGCACGAGGTGGCAGGGGGGGAAGGGAGAAGAGGGGAGGTAGAAATAGCACCGAGTTTCTTGCAGGAGGTTGGGGATACAGAGATAGTGGCTGGAGGAGGGGAAATAATGGTCGCCATGGCAAAGAAGGGGTGGAATACAGAGAGGGAGATTTAGAAGGAGGGGGAGGGAGGTATATTCCATTGGAGGGGAAATGGAGGACGTGGAGGGAGTTATGCAAGGCGGAGAAATGGGGGAATTAGTTGGGAGGGAGAGGATGGTGGGGGGGGAGTGGTATTAAGGTGTGGAAAAGGAGATAGGAGAGTGGAGGGAGTGAGAAAGGGAATAAGGGAATTGGAGAAAGAGTTTGCGAATGCGGCTGAAGGAAGATAGGAAGAGGGAAAGACAAAAGAAGAGAGGGAAGTAGTAGTTGTAATGAGTAGAAGGAAACTGGAGGAATAGAGAAATTGATTGAAGAAGAATATATTATTAGAGGTTAAATGCAGACGATGGAGAAGATGTTGAAAGGAGAAGAAAGAAAGAGAACTGAAGGAATAGAGAAATGTATTGAAGGAAACGATAATATTAGATGTTAAAAGTAGACGATAGAACAGAGATTGAAAGAAATAGAACTGGAGGAATAGAGATATTGATCCAAGGAACAGATATTATTAGAGGTTGAAAGCAGAAGATAGAAGAGAGGTAATAAGAAACGGAAATGGAGAAATAACTATCTGTAATTTCGTGCGCTGGTATACTGAAATCATCCTAGGTTTGCGCTTAGTTTAAAATCAATTGCATAGTGATGTATAAGCAAGACAATAATTTTAATTTTCTGAGAAATTATGGCATATATCCGGAATTTTTTAATTCTCTGCCCTATTTTTCGAATTTCGGGTTTCCTGTCTCAGATGCCCTGTTTCAGCAATAGCTATAATCACCACTAAAATAATAGCCTAGATGTTACACTATAAATCATGTAAAAATTAGGGCATATTTTCTTGTTAGGATTATGGCATCTTCAGCCGTGCAGTTTAGTACGAATCCGGATAAAAAATTAATTTTAAATTTTCACGTCACCATACGTATACGTCGTTGGCTGAAATCAAATGGATTTTAATGCAATATAAACAGTAAATCGGTGTTCTTTTAGTCTGGATAAAACAATCCTACTGAAAGGCATTGGGATCGTTGCTATGACAGTTAATAATATTTTTCATTATTGAAAACCGAAAAACTTTTCATAATTTTAAGATTAAAATAAATTTTTCACGCGAATTTAAAATGGATTTGAATTCTGTCTTCAAGAAAAATAAACTTCAGTCTTTCTTCCACAGTATGGTGTATGTCTCGATTTTGTATCTTAGTTACAAATATTTTAAAATAGCCCCGAACCGTTTCCAACGCTTTTCTTATGGGTGTTTAAAACTGGACATTGGGGTCAAAAACACCCCTTAAATTTAACATTTTCTGGAATTTCGGATATTTTCGAGAGGTTGCACCCAATGACCTATATTCATGCCAAATCTAAGCTCTGTGGCTCTTAGGTTTTATGTGATATATCGTATACATATCCCACTAGTAGAAGGCGCTTGCATTCTGCAAGCATTTCATCTCAGCTTCAAAAACGTTAATTTTTCAGAGAGATATTTCATTATTAGGATTATTTTTTTTAATTCAAAATATTTCGCCTCCTTACCAATTTTCGTTCTTTCCTTAAGGAAAAATATTGAAGTAAAGCATTACCTAAAATTTGCAATTTTAAGAATATTAAACCTTTTACAATTGTGTGATACTAATGCCACAACTTTTGTGCCAAATTTTTTAAGTTATAGCACATCTAGAAGTGAAATAATATTTATTTAATTGTTTAAAATTATATATATATATATATATATATATATATATATATATATATATATATATATCTAATAGCCGCAATAACAACTTCATGGAAATATCGAAATATTTATTTGTGTGTTTGCACTAACCACTAAATGACTTTAAAATTCCAGCTTCCTAGCTCTCTCCGTGGAACCTAAACACTTATCTATATAATAAAGGTGAAATACTCCTTTAGCCAAACAATTAGAGGGTTACAAAACCGGGTTTTGTAACCCTTTAATTATTTATTAATCTTAGCCAATGTTATTGAGCTACTATCAATTAGTTATCTATATGTATAAATTTTAAGAACTTTTAACTGCAAAACAAATTAAAATATCACAATTAGTATGTTCCTTACTTCGTTTTTTTTTACAAATTCTACCTTTCAGAAAATTTCAGCTCTGTAGCACATACGGAAATAAATTATTCTTGAAAATTTGTTTAAACAATTGCAAATTTATAGCGGCCGCATTGTTAAAAAATTATTTAAAAATTCTATATATAATTTACTAAAACATGTATGTAAAAGCTCGTATCTACAACTTATAGTTTCATTGATAAAAATTAATGAATTTGAGTTGAAGGCTTTCGCAGCGTTGCTGAATCCATACCATACCAAATTTCAGGTCCGTGGGCATATCTAAAAGTACCTTAGGTTTTATACCATATATATATATATATATATATCCCCCGTAAGAAGCAGCAATTTATAGTAGATATATTGATAAACGTAACAAACAGCTATTTATAATGATTTCATGATATTATATATTTACGAAACGGAAAGAGGAAGGGAGAATGAGAATGTGAAGAAGAGAAATAGGAAAAAAAGAGGAAAACAAAAAAGAAAAAAATAAGTAAGTAGAAAGAGAAAGAGGAAGATAAAGATGAAGAGAAAGAGGAAGATAAAGATGAAGAGAAAGAGGATGAGAAAGAGGAAGAGAAAAAGGAAGAGAAAGAGGAAGATAAAGATGAAGAGAAAGATGAAGAGAAAGAGAAAGAGGAAGAGAAAGAGGAAGAGAAAGAGGAAGAGAAAGAGGAAGAGGAAAGAGAAGAGAAGGAGGAAGAGAAAGAGGAAGAGAAAGAGGAAGAGAAAGAGGAAGAGAAAGAGGAAGAGAAAGAGGAAAAGAAAGAGGAAGAGAAAGAGGAAGAGAAAGAGGAAGAGAAAGAGGAAGAGAAAAAGGAAGAGGAAGAGAAAGAGAAAGAGGGAGAGAAAGAGGAAGAGAAAGAGGAAGAGAAAGAGGAAGAGAAAGAGGAAGAGAAAGAGGAAGAGAAAGAGGAAGAGAAATAGGAAGAGAAATAGGAAGAGAAATAGGAAGAGAAATAGGAAGAGAAATAGGGAAGAGAAGAGGAAGAGGAAGAGAAGAGAAAGAGGAAGAGGAAGAGAAAGAGAAAGAAGAAGAGAAAGAGGAAGAGAAATAGGAAGAGAAATAGGAAGAGAAATAGGAAGAGAAGTAGGAAGAGAAATAGGAAGAGAAATAGGAAGAGAAATAGGAAGAGAAAGAGAAACAGGAAGTGGAAGGGAGAAAGAGAATGAAAGGAATAGATAGTACGAGGAAGAGAGGAGACGAATCCAAATAGAAGAGAAAGGAGGTGAATAAAAAAATGAAGAAAGCAGATATTAAGAAGAGGAAGATAGAGTAGTAATATGGACGAGAAAATGTAGAAATAAAAACATAGAAAAGAATAGAAAAACCTGAGAAATAGATATGGCAAATAAACGAAAGAATTCTGCGGGATAAACAAAGAGAAAGATAAAGAGATGAAACGCACAAATGGACGAAAAACAACGGCAAAAAGAGAAATAGTTAACATTGGACCAAAAAATCATTAGAATAAGAAAATTATCGAAGAAGAGATGTGAAATAGCCGAGGATACTTTGAGAAACCCAGACAGCGAGATAGAGAGACAGAGTGAGTAGAAGGTTGACAAAAGAGGACACGCGATAAAGATGTGGACGTGAGGGAGGGAGAAAATGCAAGAATAGAGAGGGATAGATGGAGAGTGACAGAAAGATAGGAATCGGATTGACAGCTCACGTCTAGAACTCTTGGGAGGAAAGTTTGGAGACGGGATACGTGAAGAAAACTTCAATATCAATCCAATCCTTTGGTTGAAATGATAAGGAGGGAGGGAGAGAAATGGGAGATAGAGGAGAGAGAGAGAGAGGAAGAGAAAGAGGGAGAGAAAGAGGAAGAGTGATAAATAGGAGAAAGAGAGAAGAGAGGGAGAGGGGGAGAGAGAGTTAGAGGGGGAGAGAGAGGGAGAGGGGGTAGAGGGGGGGAGAGGGGGATAGGGGAGGGAGAGGGATAGGGGTATGGAGAGTGATAGGGGGAGGGAGAGGGGGAGAGAGGGGGTTAAGGGGAGGGACAGAGATAGGGGGATGGAGAGGGATAAGAGGAGGGAGAGGGGGAGAGAGAGGGAGGGAGAGGGATAGGGGGAGAGGGTAAGGTGAAGATAGAGGGAGTGGGGGAGATAGAGGGAGAGGGGGAGAGAGAGAGAGAGGGAGGGAGAGGGGGAGGGAGAGGGGGAGAGATAGGGAGAGCGGGAAAGAGAGGGAGAGGGGGAGAGAGGGGGATAGGGGGATGGAGGCTGAGAGGGAGGGAGAGGGGGAGAGAGAGGGAGAGAGAGAGGGAGGCTGAGAGGGAGAGAGAGGGAGAGAGAGAGGGAGGCTGAGAGGGAGAGAGAGGGGGAGAGAGAGGGGGAAAGAGAGGGAGAGGGGGAGAGAGGGGGATAGGGGGGAGGGAGAGTGATAGGGGGATGGAGAGGGATAAGGGGAGGGAGAGGGGGAGAGAAAGGAGGAGAGGGAGGGAGAGGGTGAGGTGAAGAGAGAGGGAGAGGGGGAGAGAGAGGGAGGCTGAGAGGGAGGGAGAGGGGGAGAGAGAGGGAGAGGGGGAAAGAGAGGGAGAGGGGGAGAGAGGGGGATAGGGGGAGAGAGAGGGAGAGGGGGAGAGAGGGGGATAGGGGGAGGGAGAGTGATAGGGGGATGGAGAGGGATTAGAGGCGGGAGAGGGGGAGGGAGAGGGGGAGAGAGAGAGGGGGAGAGGGAGGGAGAGGGATAGGGGGAGAGGGAGGGAGAGGGTGAGGTGAAGAGAGAGGGAGAGGGGGAGAGAGAGAGGGAGAGGGGGAGAGAGAGAGGGAGGCTGAGGGGGAGGGAGAGGGTGAGAGAGAGGGAGAGGGGCGGAGAGGTAGAGGGAGAGGGTGAGAGGTAGAGGGTGAGAGTGAGGGAGAGGGGGGAAGGTAGAGGGGGAGAATGAGTGGGAGAGGGGGGAGAGAGGGAGAGACAGAATGAGTGAGAGAGGAAGAGAGAGAGAATGAGAGAGAAATTGAGGTAGAGAGAGTGAACGAGAGGGAGGGTGAGAGGGAGGAAAGAGGAAGATGCAGAAATAGAAGATAAAGGAAAAAGAGGGAGGGAGAGAGAGAATGAGAGGAAGTGGTGAGATAGATAGATAGATAGATAAATGTCTTTATTCGGGCGAAATTTAGACCCTAAGGTCCACTCACATTTAACTGTTTGTCAATGTTAACTTTCATTATATTAAAATACTTTAAATCACATCGAAAACGATTAAGATAATAAAGAGAGATATATATTCAAGAAAACTTTTAAGAAAGACGAGGTATTTGTGGGAAAAACCTAGGAAGGACCTGGCATGGCCAACCTAGTAAAAACCAATGCAGGAAATCACCCATGGAATGAAGGGGGTGTGGAAAAACCCGCGAAAAACCACACATACGTAAAAGAACAATATGAACGAAGGAAGGAGATGGATGGGAGAGAGAATGAGGGAGAGAAAGAAAAAAGGGAGATAGATGGGAAGAGAGACAAATGTGGAGAGATAGAGGGGTGGATATTGTGGATTAGAGGGGGGGAAATGGAGGAAGAGAGGGAGGGAAAGAGAGAGAGGGAGAGAGAGAGAAAGGGAGAGAAAAGAAGATGGAGAGCAATGGTGATATAAAGGGAGAGGGAGATAGTGAGGAAGAGGAGGGAAAGGACGAAAGAGTGAGCGAAGGAGGAACGAGGGAGATGGAGAGAGGAAGGAAGAGAGGGAGAGAAAGTAAGAGTGAGGAGGGAGGGGATAGAGAGGAAGATAGGAGAGAGAGGGAGAGAGGAAGGGAGAGGAAGTGCAAAGAGAAAGATGATTGGAAATAGATGGTGAATAGAGTCTGGCCATTATATAGCGCGTATATAGAACAGAACTAATGAATTTACCATGGAGATTATAGTCGTAGTTGTGGAAATAACATCAAAATTAATGATCAGCTTAGAATGCTGACGAAAAGTGTTTTTAAATTAGTTAAAAAAGACTATTGGATGTCCTTTTTTCTGGTAAAAAACCATAACGTAGCATATTTTCTTAATGAACTTTTACATGACAAAAAATTAGACCATCCCCAATTATTTTCCATTACACAAATTTAATGCTCACCAATTTCTAAAAAAATAATCACTTGGCCACTAAAGCATTTCGAGTATTATTAGTCAATTTACAGGATTTATTTTCTCCAACTTTATCGGCCGCCATTCAAGATAAACGTATGGAGAGTGTTAGAGAGAGAGAGGAAGAAGAAAGTAAATAGAGTTGAGGGTGGGAAAGAGGGAAATAGAGCGAGACGAAGAGAAAGAGGAAGGAAGAGAGTGGCGTAGATAGGGAGGAGGACGGTCGGGGAAAGAGAGACGGGAGTAAAGGAAGAGAAAAGAGCGATAGATATGAAGGTAGATGATGAGAGGAGGAAGGAAAGAAAGAGAAAATGGAGAAGAGGTAGAGGAATAAACAGGCGAAGAAAAAGAGGGATATAGAAAGGGAATATAGCGAGAGAAGAAGTAAGAGAGATGGGAAGGGAGGATGGAATACAGGGATACGCTAAGAGAGGATGCGAGTAAGAGGAAGAGGGGAGAGAGAAGAGTATAAGAAGAAGATAAAGTGGAAGATGAATGAATTGAAGAGATGAATATAGATAGAAGATGGAAGAAAAGAGAGAATAAAGATGAAGAAGAAGAGAAGAAAACGAGAGAGAGGGAGAAGGAGAGTGGGGAAGAGGGAGAGAAAGGGAGGAAGAGAAGCAAGAAGAAGAGAGGAAATGAGAGGGACAGAGAGACAAGAGGCGAAAGAGCATAATTGAGAGATGAGGAGAGGAAAACGGTGGAGAGAATAATAGAGAAAGACGAAGAAAAAATTTCTAAAATATAGAGTAAGAGAGAACGTTGAAGCAAGAGGGACGAAAGGAGACGAATAAAGAGAATAGAAATGAATGGAGAGACAGGAAGGAGGAAGAGTGGAGCGGGAGAAAATTAAGAGAGAATTGAAGAGAGAAATGAAGAGAGAGTTGAAGGGAGGAACAAAAAGAGAGGAAGAGAAAGAGAGAAAGGAAGATATGGAACAAAGAGCGTTAGAGAGGAAGGTGGAATGGTAGAGCGAGATGAAGAGATAACGAGGATGAGATGAATAGAGATATGCAAGAGACGAAAAATATTAATAGAGTGGGATGAATAGAGATGAAGAGAGAGAGAGAACGAAGCTTGTATTTTGAAGCATAGTATATGTGAACCTTATTCTACCCCTGTGGGTTCGAGAACTTAGTAATATAGATAAGGATAGCTTGGCGACTAGGCTGTGGGAGGAGAGAGAGAGAGAGAGAGAGAGTGGGAAGGGAGGTAAGGAGGGAGAGAGGAAGTGGTAGACAGGAAGATAGACGTAGAAGAGGGAGAGAGGGGAGGGTGAGGAGAAGGAGAAAGTATGTGGGAGAGAGAGGAAAGGGAGATAGAAAGAGATGAAAAAGTTACGAAGAAAGTTGAGAAGATTAAGAGAAAGTTAGCGAGAGGAAAAGAGAGAGATGAAGAGAATCAGGAATACAATGAGGAAGAGAGAGATAGAGAGAGAAAGAGAGAGAGGAAGAGAGAGGAAGCGAGAGAGATGAATAAAGAATGATGAAGACAGCGTGAGAAAGAGAGGAAAAGAGAGAGAGAGAGATGAAGAGAGGAAAAGAAAGAGGAAGAGAGAGATGAAGATAAAGATGAAGAGAGTCAGATGAAGAGAAGAAAAGAATAAAATAGAATAGAATAAAATTTATTGAGAGGGATGAAGAGAACGAGAGGAAAATATATGACTGAAGAGAGAGACGAAGAGGGATATGAAGAGGAGGGAGAGAGATGTGGAGAGCGATGTGAAGAGGGAGACGATTAGAGGAATAGAGAGGGGAAGAGAGAGAGAGAGAGATCAAGAGAGTAAGAGGAAGAGAGGAATAGAGATAAGATAAGGGAGAGGAATTGAGAGAGATGAAGAGAAGTAAAGAGAGAGGAAGATAGAGAGAGAGGTAGACAGCGGGTGGAAGATAGGCAGATATAGACGAAGAAAGTGAGAGGAAGAGAGGAAAAGAGAAATGAAGGGAAAGGAAGAAAGAGAGAGAGGAAGAGAGATGAAGAGAGAAAAATAGTGATGAAGAGAGGGAGAGAGAATGATGAATGTATATTGAAGTATAGTAAACGTGTACCTTTTCCATCCCTACCCCCTTCAAAAGCTGTGTGTTCGAGAACTTAGTAATAGAGATAAGGATTGGAGAACAGGGAGAGAGCGAGGGGAGGGAGAGAAGGGGGTGGTAAGGAGGGAGAGGGAGGGATGGATGCTTGGCAATGGGGTAGGGGTGGAAGATGGTTTGTGCCCAGGCATTGAGGGAAGGGTGGGACTGGAGGTATTTGATGTGCTCTGAAACCATGCTGAGCTTGGATGGGGGGTGGGGGCCAATGCAGACGGGTTAGGGCGTAAGATTTACTGTAATGTTTCTAGGGGGAAATTTAGGCATTGGGGTTCCTGGAAAAGGGGGTTGGGCCGTGTCGGGTGGATATTGCGGGGGTTCTGTTGTTCCCTCTTTCTCAGATAAGGCCCTGGGCTCTTTTCGGGCGTGGGTAGAGGAGATTGCGAGGGAGACAGACGGACGGACAGGAATCACTCAAATATCGACCTATTTTTTGTCGCTGTCGGGCAGTATTGTAAACTTAATCAACGGATTTTTTTGCGAGTATTTGGCGGAAATGACTCGCCGATAATCCATTTGCCAGTTCGGTAGCTTTTGTGTTTAAATAAATAGATTTTTTATGCCTGTGAGTAGGGATGCGATATCGAAACGAAAGTATCGATACCGTAATCATATGATGTATCGAATGAAAAGTATCGATACCACGAAAGTATCGGGCCGAAAGTACCGATGTCACCAGAAAATCGAAATGAAAGAATCGATTACAAAAGTACTTGGTATCGAAAGGGAATTACCGATGTGAAAAAAGTATCTATACTTTTTTCGTATCTAAGGATACGAAATCGAAACGAAAGTATCGATACCTTACTCATATGATGTATCGAATGAAAAGTATCGATACCACGAAAGTATCGGACCGAAAGTATCGATATCACTAGAAAATCGAAAGAAAAGGATCGAGTACAAAAGTACTTGGTATCGAAAGGAAATTACCGATATGAGTAAAGTATCGATACTTTTTTCGTATCCCTATCTGTGAGTTTTTTTTTACTTTCTCCATACCTAATATATAGTTATATATGATAGGGACCTTATGGGAGTCCTAACTCAAGAATCTATTGATCAGATCAAAGAGAATTTTTAAGTTTTGAAATTTAACGGAAGGGACAATTAACGCTTAGCTTCGGCTTGAAATCGGTCGAACGGAAGTGGGCGTTTATTCCCGTCACCCGTCCGTTTTTTCCAACATTTGCTTTTAATATCTGGTGGATGTAAATTATCATTAGAATAATAATTGAGGGAAATTTAATTCCCTGGAACTTTTGTTCGAAACATTTCCTCAAACAATAACGTATTGTTTTAAGAGATGTTTCGGAAGCCATGTTTTTTTTAGCCACCACCGCCACACCACCTAGTGGCTACTTTTTTAAACACATTTGTTTACTCTAATGCACGTCTTGGAGACGCTCCTTTTGATTCTTATTTGTTGGAACTCCCTGGCTGCATTCAATATCTAAAGGATATGGTATGAATTTATTCCTTTATTCCTGCACTATTATAGGGTCTTAGATTTTTTCTCGCAGTTCCTTAAAATATTTATTATCATTTAACTTATTTGGAATTTTTGGAAATATATTAAAGAAGTTAAAGATGGCCACATCGGATCCATCATTATTTTCCAATAAATGTTATTTTAAACGTATAACTTAAGCGATTTCGAATTGAAGGTTAAGTGTGACGGTTTATTCATTTTTCTTTAAAACGGTCCTTCTCCGAAGATCGTATGTCTGCTGTTTTTCTAATAATTTTTAATTTGCGAAAGAGTAAAAAAAACCCGCGAATCGAAAAAAAATGATTTTCACGTGTTATCATATTCGAAGTAGAAATTATCTTCTGGGGTCGATCCCTGGTCCTTTTTTTTTAAAGGATATTCTTTTAGTGAATTGAGTTCGCTATAAGAATCGGACATTTCTGCCAAATTTTAAATCACCTACCAACTCGGAAAGTTTGTTTAAATAAACTGATGTGGGCAACACATGACTTTCTCCATATTTATGCGGCAAATTACATGTTGTTAAGCTATGGGATCGTTGTCAATATTTACTTCCGGTCGACAATTAAGAAAAGAAAAAGGAGCGTTACTAAGACGTAACTAAGCGTCAATTGTTAACAATAGTCTTCGGTAGGTGGCAGCTAAAATTAAAAGATATCTCTTAAATAATGCATTATATGGAAAAATGTATCAAACAAATGTTGTAGAAAATTAAATTTTCTACAAATGTTATTCTTATACTTTTTTACATTTTTCAAATATTAAAGAAAATATTTCAAAATAACGGATAAGTGACTGGAGTTAATACCCACTTTCGTTTGACCGATTTTTACCAAAAGCTAATCAGATCTTTTAACTTAATTTTGCATTGATCTGATTAATAGTTTTCGAGTTAGAGCACCCACAATAATCTATCACATATAGACAGACAGTCATCATCGAAAAATTAGTCAAAACGTGTTCAGGGGACCTTAAAACATGTATTACCGTTGAAATCTCGAGTTTGATTTTTTTCATGAAAACAATACTTTCTCATACTACGTATATGGAGAAAAGTACATTAAATTTAGTCGTAAATAGTCCATATTTTTCGAGCAAGCCCGGATTTCTCAGCTAATTACTCATAGAGGTGTAGCATGATACATAATCGTCGTTAACAAATGTGGCGTAAATAAACAAATCTACTGGTTTTTCTTCGTTTGCATCAAGTTTTCCCCGCGGCAAATTTCGGAGGTAAAAAAATTGAACGTCTGCACTAAACTCTTGGGCGAGTGTGTGTGCTTCTCTCCAGCCCCGCGACCTTGTTGCGCCAACGCAAAAAAAAACACGGGATCGAATCTTAGCCGTCTCGGGTTCGCTTCTCCTCCCGTCCAGCCGTCGTAAATTGGCGGCGGGCCGGGGTAGTACCGGAAACCGCCGACAGGGTTCTCGATCCATGCGACGTCGGGACCGATAAATATATAAAAAAAAACAAATTCCTGGCGATTGCGTAGAGCTTTTTTCGAATTTTTTTTTCGTTTCATTCGTGTCCGTCCGAAACTGGATGGATGATGTTTTTATCTTAAAACCTATTAATTAATTGCGCCATGTGGAACGTTTTCCGAGCACGATGACGTCACAAGCGTTCGTATTTCCAATGATATCGAATTTATTTTATTTCGTTTTATTTATTCAATAATTCCACATACAGCTTTAGTATATATGTTAACAATAACAATAGACGAACACATACATCCATGCCCTAGGTGGAGAAAAACCCACCTAGGAGGGATTCGAACCCGCGACCATCGGATTGGCAGGCGAGGACGTTACCACCGAAACCGGTAACTTGGGAACAGCTGAGTCGATTTTAATTATCCCTTAGGTTTTGATTAGGCGGGCAGCAAGCGATGTCTTTCGGTTGTTGTCCGCGTAAGGCGGAGGCCGGAGTTCGATTCCAAGGGTTTTTTTTCATTTTTCCATATGATTGGCATGAAATCGGCCGGGTATCTGATGTGCATAACTATGACTTTTTACATTTTCAACCCTTCGGCAGAATCATTGCCCACAGGGACGTTATAACACGCATGTTATCTGTGAGATACGTCGTATTTCTTAGGCAAATATTAACGTTATTAACACTTGTCAAGGCATCTGATTTTATCGTTTTTACTCCCTCATATATATATGGAAAATAGTAAAACACAAAAAATCCATTTTTTGTTTATTTTTCACTTTCTCCATACATACGTAGTATAGGGAAAAGTATTGTTTTCGTGAAACAAATCGACCACGATATTTCAACGGAAATGCACGTTTTGAGGTTCCCTGAAAACACATTTTGAACATTTTCTCGACGATGTCTGTGTGTCTGTCTGTGTATGCGGTAGCTTTTTTGTGGGCGCTCTCAATTAAAAAATTATTAATCAGGTCAACGCGAAATTTTGTATTTAACATTTTTATGAAAGTCAAAAGAACTGACTAGTTTTTGGTAAACATCGGAAGTGGGTGTTCACTCTTGTCACTTATCCGTTATTTTGAAATATTTGCTTTAATATTCTATAAATGTAAAAATGTACTGGAATAAATATTGTAGGAAATTTAATTTTCTACAACCTTTGTTTGATACATTTTTCCATATAATGCATTGTTTAAGAGATATCGTATATTTTTGGCTGCCACCACCACGCACCTACCGACGACTATTGTTTAACAATTGACGCCTAGTTACGTCTTAGTAACGCTCCTTTTTCTTTTCTTGATTGTTGGAGCTTTGTGGCTGTATCTAATATTAGAAGGCTATGGTTTGAGTTTATTTCTGTTCTTTGTGAAGTTTATAATTTTCTTGCAGTTTCTTAAAATATTATTATGTAACCTATTTGGAATTTTTAGAGATATTACAGATGTGGAGAAAGTCATGTGGTGCTCGCATCAGATGTTTATAAATTGGATTTACATAGTAAATGTTTCCGATCAATTTTTCATTATTACGTATTGAATAAGTGAACATTTAATCTTTTATTATTTATGCAATAATTTAACAATTCGAACAACTATGAAAGATGAAATATCTGCAACAAATTTTTTATAACCACAAATTTTTATTTTTAGTGATTCCTGCGGGATTTAAACTTCATATGTCGGAATCAGAACCTGTGGATCATTGTTCGATTTTCAGATACAGTTTGAACAAATCGCATTGGCGTGTTCGAAACGAACATACGTATCGAGAAATTTAGAACAATACTTGGTCAAACTAGTTCTTTTTGTAAGCAGCGCTTTCTTCTAGCCCATTGTTGAGGAACTTCTTCATCTTGACCCCGTCACCAAAATGATCTTCATTTTTGTCCGTCGTTATCTGTTGAAAAACAAATTTCCCTAATCATCTCCACATCTTATTCATTTTCCAAGTTGGCATGACGAAAATGTTGACACTACTTCGTTACTAAGGTAACGGCACGCAATGTATCCACGAGATTACAATCCCCAGACGCTGCAGTGGAAAAGCGACATTAGCGGTGAGACGGTTCTAGCTGAACCGACCAAAACTTGACAACAAATGCACAGAGAAGTGGGTGAAAAGGTTCCGTGACTCGCAGTGACTGTAATCTTAACATGTCACGAGGTGTAAATAAAAACAGGAGTCACGTACTTCTCAGATCGAAGGTTACCTAAATATCTTGTAATTGAGACTCCGAAGCAAGATTTGGACCGTTTCACAGGAAAAAGAATGGTGTTTCTTATTCTAATCTTAGATTCTGCTATCTAATTGGTATTATTTCAAGTTTTTTTAGGCGTTCTTTACGAGGGAAGCGACAGTAGCTGACGTCTTATTGTCACGTGACCTCAGGCATGTATAGTCTACGAAACTGCTGGACAGATTTTAATTAAATTTGGCATCAGCGATATTTATTAAAATTTATCAATAAATTCTGATTTCCACCTGCTTCCGTCAATTAGAACTTCAACTTTATATAAGCACTTAGTCTTTAGATAGGGTTTGTTCCATGTAAGGAAGGAGTTTGAATTAATTTTGTACGTTTATGGATAAAATCATTGAAAAGCTAATGTTTTCAACAGAATGATTCGCATATCACGCTGGATTTGCAAAAGGGATTTATAAAATAACCTTTGCAAACCCATAACACGAAAAGAATAATGAATCAGGGACAATTACTCACCAATGCAACTACAAACATCGCGGAAATAATTACTATAATATTCATAAGGTCGAATAAAACTGAAATTTATTCTTTTAAATAAATTTAATCATGGAGGCGGCATCGCATATACATATATTACCGCGAATTCGTACGTACATATAGCATATTAATGTTACAGTCTGCCGATCTCTCTGTGGAGTTCATTGATTGGTTCAAATTTCGTCAGTCACGCAATAAATTTTATGCGCATGCGCTGTGATACCATATCTGCTGTAAGCGTGGTCTGCAAATTAGTACCAAGTGTTAGTTGATCGAATAATAAATGGTCAAATTACAACTTTAGAACAAAACTGAACGTTGGAAATTCATTTGATTGTATGTTTGACTATACTTTACAAATGCAGAAATACAAATTGGAACGTTTTAGAAGTATTGTTTACCAGAAAAAAAAATTACATGCTAAAATTGAATTTTAAACATTGTTAAAAAGTTTTACGGATAGATTGAGTTCAACCTCGTTATAATATAACCGAAGAGAAGGATTTTTTTAAAAATATTTTATAGAGTGAAAAAATGTTTTAAAAATCAAGTTTATTTTCTGATATGAGTTATAACGTATAATATTAAAATTTAACAGAGCTTTTAACAGAGTTTTTTATTTACGCATAAAAGTTTCCAATCGCATATTTATAAATGACATTCGCTTTTATGGAAATAATTTTGAAACGAGAAAAAAGTGTGTTATGACCGGGAATAGAACCTGAGTCTTACACTTGCCGGGCGGATATTTTACCGCTGAACTACCGTAGCAGATCAATTTTTTCGTTTCTGAAAGCGGATGTTTTCTTGGTTGGGACGGAACTAGCCAAGCTACTATCAAACTTTACAGCTTATGCCTGTCTGCATCTTCGGATAGCTTTATTCCGTCAATTTCTTGCTTGGAAATCTCACAATTTGAGATGAGGGATGAGTTCTCTTCGGTGTATCTCTTCGAGGACATCCATTGGGGCAGTTAAATACTAGCTTGGCTAGTTCCCTCCCAACCAAGAAAACATCCTCGTTCGGAAACCAGAAAACTGATCTGATACGATAGTTCAACGGTAGAAAATCTTCCCGGCATGTGTAAGACGCGGGTTCGATTCCCGATAATACTAGAATTTTTTCTCGTCTCAAAATTATTCACAACTTTATGCCTGTCTGCATAGGATCGCTTTATTCCAGCAATTATTAGCTTTTATATTTGTGTTATTTTGTTAAATAAAAATAGAACACAGAAATCGACATATATGCGTCGCGTCACCCAAATCAGCGCTGCCAAATTAGCGGAAACTTAACGAGCTCTTATCAAATCCTTTCGATAAAATTCGTAATATTCGTTGTAGTTTGGAATATTTATTTTATTAAATAAATAGAGTGATGTACAATGGCGTATGTTAATCACAATGCCGTGTCTGGGCTGCCAACATAACAGAGGCAAATATTTTTTAAAATCCCTAGTCATGAATCTATAATGAAAAACAAATGAATACTTTAATTTCTATGGACGTTAACGCCAATAAAAAAATACGTGAACAATTTTGAACATAATCAAATCATTTATGCATAGTAGTGGAATCGTGTTTTAAATATATATATATATATATATATATATATATATATATATATATATATATATATATATATATCTGTAGTAAATTAGTAGGTATTTCGTTGTATTTAAAGTTTTTTAATTATTGTTAAAATTTATCACGGACTTTTTAGGGAAATTTTTAACAGATTCGAACAAGAGGTTTTGTTGCCTCATGACGTCGTCGCATGTCATTCTATATCCCTCTGTATCACTGTCAAAACTATCGTTGTCAAATTATCAATTTCATCGTAATAGTTTCATGATGTATTTTACGAGATTTTTTTAATAAAAAAAAGTGATAAATATCACTCAGATTATTTGCGATTTTGTATTCCGTGTTTTGTTCCCCCCCCCCCCCCCCCCCCCCCCCCCTGAGAAATAATATAGCGTCGGTTGCTGAGTTACGCATCCGCGCGATTTTATGATTTACCTTATTTTTTTATCACATTTACGTCGCTTTTAAGTATTTTATTTTTTACGAATCCTACAAACGTCACCGTTAAAAATGAATTTTTTGTCCTTTTTTATGCGCAGTATAAGATGCTCGCGTTCCGCGAACGTTCCATCTCGCCTTGAAAAACATTGATTTTTCGGAGAGCGCTTAAATCGCCGAAAGTATTTTTTTGTTCGAATGTTTTCACCTCGGTGCCAAATTTCTTTCTCTCCTTATGGAAGCAATCCCGATATTTTTGCAATTTTAAGGACGATGAACTTTTTTCTATTGCGGGGTGATAATGTGACGGATTTATGCCAAATTTTAAAGTTGTCGCACATATGAAAGTGAAATAATATAATATCTAATTGATCAAAAAATTTTTTTTTTTAATTTAACGGCTGCAATAAAGACTTCGTTGAGGTTTGCATGCGCAACGTGCTCTGAATAACTGAAAAATTCATCTCTCTAAGCCCGTCCCGCTAGTACCTAAACCTTTATCTAATTGTTTTAACTTTAATAATATTTAACAGCCGAATAATTTAATATATCATGATTTCAATAATCCCTATTTAATCATTTTACGAATTCCACCTTTCCAAAAGACTTCGTTTTCGAGAATCAATCAGTTGTTCATAAACATTAAATATTTCACAACGCCTACAAGAATTAAAATTCAGTTTCTTGCCGTCGGCATTCAAATATACGTCGATTTCACGCGTAGATTCCTTTTAAACAGGGAAATATTAGCTTTTCAAGCTTGTTTCCTGAAGGAAACGTAGCCTTATGAAATGGTTGTGTCTGTGTGGCCCCCACTGACAACTTTTGCATCGATACCCCGTTTAACGCTACCCCCGTGCAACGCCGATTCGTTATAACGGTCTTTGTTCTCGGACCAATCTCTAGGTTGGTTTCCAAAGGAAACAGCCTTATGAAATGGTCCTGTCTGTGTGTGTGTGCGTTTCCTACTAAAAACCTTTGTACAAATGGACCGATTTTCATGAAATTTAGTATGAGGCTCGCACTGCAAGGGCCCACCTCCGGACTGTATTTCATTAACCGAAGACTGAAGTCTCGGGTTCGATTCCAAGAACGTTTTTTCCCCTATTCGTTTTACGTAGGAAGTCTCGCATCCACCGTGCAGAGTTGTTTTCTTTGATAATTTAAAATATCTTAAAATGTTGATGTTGGAGCGAGGTTTGGACCGTTCTAAGGGGAAAAGAATGTAGATTCTAATTCTTATTGCGGAATATTGATTATCGATCGTTTTTTCTTAAATTTCCACCAAAACATAACGTTTTTGCATTTTTAAATCTCGGTAGAGGAATTACCCGTTGAACATCAACGGGACTTTGTAGTGTGATTTAAATTTAACTTCTGAGGGGTGTGTGCGTTAAAAACTTATATATATATATATATATATATATATATATATATATATAGGCATACACAGACTTTACTGTTGTTATGTGCAACGGATAATTCCGATAGTAAAAAGTAGTTAGTAAAATTAAAATAAAAACGGAAATATTCGAAAAAAGACTATACAGATTCATGCAATATTATTATTATTATTATTATTTACGTTGCATTCTACTACGTTTGATGTTGCTACAACAATAATTTCGATGTTTCATAAAATTCGCGATGCGCAATTATTTCGTCTATTTGAAGGCTTAATAGACGCTAATTCAATTGGAGGCAACAATGTGGGTCGCCTTGACAACACTCGGGAAGAGTACGAAAATGTTATAAAATTTCGAAAATAAATGCGTGTTTCTGACAAATTCTTCCGTGTAACATGTAAACATTGCAAGAACAAGATATTGTATAGTTTTAGCCGTCGAATAAAGCAAAAACGGTGAAATTCTGTCCATATTTACATATTTTAATGAATAAATGAAATAAACCTTACACCTTGAAAAATCGAAAATCCCGTGTAAACTTATGGGAAAATATAATCGTCTCCCGGAGTCGAATCCGGGACTTTTTCCGGGATGTTTGATTTTTCTGTGGACCACCTCATGGGGGATTAACGATTGTGAAAGTTTCAGCTCTAAATTCCATTGCGAAATGCCCAAAACTACTGGGAAAGACAGACGGACGAACAATCGAGAATTATTACGTAAGGATTTTTTCGGATTGTTGCCATGGAGACGATTATCACCGAACTCTGCTTGAGCATAGACGAGTGAACAAGTGGGTTATTATCTTTTCCGTTCGACTGTCCTTCAGCAGTGGTCAGTTGGTCCTTACATATTAACGTATAAACTGTAATATTTATTAAATCGATTATGTAAACAAATACATGCAAAATATAAAGCTAGAAAGAGGTTCTGACATTGTTTTTTTGTATTTTAAACCTGATAATGCTCTATTAATTTGTTTTTCCAATTTTTCCCATCATTGATAAACTATGGTATGATACGGTATTGCGTGAGAATTCCTTGGGATAACTAACGCATGTTGTTTCGTTTCCTGTCAAAAATAGGTCATCAATTTGGGAAGCAAGCCTATAAACTGTGTGTCGTTCTCGGGACTTCTTATATATATATATATATATATATATATATATATATATATATATATATATATATATATATATATATATATAGAATGGGACTCTTTTACCGTAAATGAGAATCCACGAACGGTCTTGCTGGCATCCACAAGTTTGTAAGAAAAGAAAATGGAATTTCTAATTCATATATGGTTTAAAGCCGCTTCAATTATCGCGCTATAACGAATTCGCTTAAAACGGGGTCGCGCAAAGCGAGGAATGCGTGTATACAAGTGCTGAAGGAATGCGTAAATATGTGCTTCAAAGAAGTTCAATATGAATGGATAAAATTAAGTTAATCCGCATAAAATAACTATGTATATTTGTTTATAAAAATATATAATATATTAAACGAGTTAAACGTACATAAAATGAAGTTAATATATTTGTTTATAAAAATCAATTTTTTCATAACATTACTTTTCCTTAAAAATTAATTTTTGCGAGTTATTTTTTTTTCAGGTTTCCCAACTTTCATTTCCCAATGCTTTTCGATGTTCATCTTCAAACTCTCCCGGCTTGATTCGAACTTATCATCGCTTTCATATGTTTCGCTTTTCTTTTGTCTTTCCGATCCTCACTCACCGCAATCAATTTCCAACCTCAATCCTTTTATTTTTTCTCCCCCCCCCCCCTCTGGCTCAAAACAACAACACAAAACACACCAACACACACACACTAGGGCGATATATATATTTAACACCCCGCAATTACTCAGCAAATGAACATCTACACCTCCGCGATGTTCATTTTTTTACCTCTTTCTCTCTCTCCCGTTTTTCCAAACCAATTCACATCTATCGCTCACGGAACGGCAATTAACCACGCAGCGGCGCAATACGGGTTTCAATTGTCTAGATCCGTTATTCCTTTTTTTTATTTCCTGCCTTCTTTTTTTTCTGCGGGGCGAGATTTTCTTTTTTTTTCTCCCTCCCACCCCCCCCCCCCCTCCCCCCCCCCACACACCCGCGGTCCCCTTCCACATGCATACTCCCCCTCCCCCGCCACCCCCCTCCTGCTTTCCCATCCCGCTACGCGATATAGGAACACTGTATTACCCTTCCCACACCATACGCGCTGCCGAGTTTCATTTTTTTTCTCCCGTCGGGCGCTGTCGTCGGTTTTGAATTTGGTTTGCGTTTCGGTGATGGGTCCTCTCTTCTCGCATTCTCTTTCGCCCTCTCTCTCTCTCGCTCGCTGTTCCTCTCTTGATATTTACGTCCCCGTGCTTTCACCTATTTCAATCTGCTAATACTGTTCTCTTTGTAACTCTTTCTCTTCTGTTATTCTTCTCTCTTCTTATGTCGTCCACCGTTCTGTTTTGTATCCCTCCCTCTGTTTCTATCTTCATTTTTCTTCCAATTTTCCCGCGTAATTTATTATCTCTGTCTATTTCTTCCAGTCATTCGCTATCTCTTTTTCTCTCATTCTATCCTGTTCTCTCTTCTTGCCAGTCTTTCTTTCCTTCTTCCATCTTTCTCTCTCTTTCTTCCTGTCTCACGTACTCTGCCTATCTCCTGTCATTCTTCTATCTCATTATCAATCTTTGTCTTCTCCCTCATTCTATCCTGTTCTCTCTTCTTGTCATTCTTTCTTTCTTTCTTCCATCTCTCTCTCTCTTTCTTTCCGTCTCACGTACTCTGCCTATCTCCTGTCATTCTTCCATCTCATTATCAATCTTTGTCTTCTCCCTCATTCTATCCTGTTCTCTCTTCTTGTCATTCTTTCTTTCTTTCTTTCTTCTATCTCTCTCTCTCTTTCTTTCCGTCTCACGTACTCTGCCTATCTCCTGTCATTCTTCTATCTTATTATCAATCTTCGTCTTATTGGTCCTCAATAAGTCTTTCCCGGTTTTTTTTCGTCCATTTCTGTCCATCTTTATCTCTTTCACTCTCTCTCTCTTCCTCTTTATCTCGTTTTCCCCTCTTCCCCTCACTTTATCTCTTTTTATGTCTTTTACTTTCTTTATCTCTTTGTCTCTTCTTTTATCGCTTCCTCCTTTTTACTCTGCCCCTAGCTTTTTATCTTCCTTTCGCTTTATCTTTTCCTCTTTGTTTCTCCCTTCCTCTCGTTTCTCTCCTCTCTTCCTATCTCTTCCTCCCTTTACTATTTTCCCCTTCCTCTTTCTCTTTTCTTCTCTATTTTCCCCTTCCTCTTTCTCTTTTCTTCTCTATTTTCCCTTCCTCTTTCTCTATTCTTCTCTATTTTCCCTTCCTCTTTCTCTTTTCTTCTCTATTTTTTCCTTCCTCTTTCTCTATTCTTCTCTATTTTTTCCTTCCTCTTTCTCTCCTCTTCTCTATTTTTCCCTTCCTCTTTCTGTCTCTTTATCTTCCTCTCTCTCTCTTTATCTTCCTCTCTATTTTTCCCTTCCTCTTTCTCTCTTCTTCTCTATTTTTCCCTCCCTCTCTCTGTCTCTTTCTCTCTTCCTCTCTCTCTTTATCTTCCTCTCTATTTTTCCCTTCCTCTTTCTCCTTCTTCCTCTCTCCTTTTATCATCTCCTCCATTTTTTTCTCCATCTCTCTCTCTCTCTCTCTCCCTTTCCCTCTCTTTATAACTTCCTCTCTATTTTTCCCTTCCTCTTTCTCACTCTCGTTCTATCTTCCTCTCTCTTCCTCTTACTTTCTTCTCTCATCTTCCCCTCACTTTATTCCTCTTCCTGTTACTCTTTCTATCTGCCATTCTTCCTTTCTTTACCTTTCTTATCCGTCTCTTCATACTTCTTTTCCTCTCTCCTTTCCTCTCTCTCTATATATACAATATATATATATATATATATATATATATATATAATATATATTTAACTGTAATTTTTATGTACTTTAATTTCTTTAAATATGTAAATATTGTAGCTACTTATACGACGAAAGGGTTAAATGTAAGAAGGGGCTATATAGTCTCAATTTCGCCATAAATAAAGTCGTTTGTCTGTCTGTCTTCCTTTATTCTTCCTCTCTCTTTCCTCCTTTCGCTTTTCACGTCGTCCTCGGTCTCCCTTTCTCTCTTTTCTATCTCTCTGTTCCACTCTCTTTCCCTTAATATATATATCTTTTAATATCAATTTCCCTTTCATTTATTCTCGCTCTCTTTGTTCTTCCTACCTTCTTTCTCTCTCCCCCACCTCTCTTCCTATTATTGCAATTATTTTTATTTAAATTAATGTAAATAATCCAGTAATTTACAGATTACAATATTTTTAACACTTGTATTAGCACAGAATTGATCAGTGACGTCATTAAAACACTTTAACGAATTCGAGTCCAACAATGGTCGTTGCCATGGCAACACTCTCGCAATGAGTGATAAGAAAACGAAAACGCCGGTATTAAAGCGATATTCGAAGAAATACTATCGACAAGCAACATTCCAAGATGCAAATTATAATTTCCATGCATCTCTTCAGAGAATAGTACAAATCCCGTTCCGATATTCAAATTCTAAGATGTTTTAATGTGCGAGAGAAAATTACCCCGCGAGATGGATTTCGCAGATTTCCCATGTGAATCAAACGGGAAGGATATAGTTCCTGGAATCGAACCCGGGATTTCAATCATCGGGGCGAAAACCATCGTCGGGGGTTGTTAGGTCCTAGTAGCAGGAGATTTCCACCAAGTGTCCGGTCTATTTGGTCCAACAGTTAAAAAGGGAGGGCACACAGACGGACAGTCACAACGAAGAAACTCGATTTTAATTCCGGTAATTAGAGTAAAAATGTCATAAGCGAAATATTTGCGTGGTGTTCTGTTTATTATAGCGCGTGGTGAATGTTGAATGAACATACATAAGGTTCCCATGAGTGCATATTGTGAAAAATGAACTGAAATACCGTTTTGGGGTTTGTTTATTGCGTTTTGTATTCTTCCTCGTCTTTTCCTACCGTTTTTTTACTTCGTCTCTTTTGTTTCATTCCAACCGTTTTTCCCACTGCGTCTCTATTATCCTCGCCCTTCCGTCTTTCTCTCTCTCTACCTTTGTCACTCTCTTTCCCACCCCCTCTTCTGATTGGCGCGTCAATACAGTTGGAGAACGTATTTCTACGATCTGACCACAGATGGCCCCACTGCTGTGGGTGGGTGGGGGGAGAGGAGCTGTGCA
Source organism: Tanypteryx hageni (assembly GCA_028673005.1). Lineage (NCBI taxonomy): Eukaryota > Metazoa > Arthropoda > Insecta > Odonata > Petaluridae > Tanypteryx > Tanypteryx hageni. Next base: position 17,415,575 of record CM054119.1, on the reverse strand, counting down.
CGGCACCGATATCACACACACACGCACGCTCGCACACACACACATATATATCCAGCGTTCAAGTTCTTTTTTTTCTTCTTTTTTTATTGAGAAAGAGTCTGCGGTGTGAATTTAAATTTTTTTGTTTATTTTTTCGTTCTTCTTTTTTTATTCCTCAATTATTATTTCGAGGAGTTTGCATGTGTGTGTGTGTGTGTGTGTGTTTGTGTGTGTGTGTGAGATGGAGGAATCGACGGGAAAAATAGTATTTGGCGGATCAGGAAAAATAACAATTGTGGGTAAAACATTTTTTTCGCCAATTTTCTCTTCGCCTGTGTTTTTTTTATGTGGTGTGTGTGTGGTAGCGTGTCAGCGTGTGAAAATGTGTGAGTGTATGTGTGTGTGTGACAGTGGGAGAGTGTGCGCGTGTGGAAGGAATCACGGCGAGCGGTCGAAAATGGGAAGTAACTCAACAGATGAAGGGCGATATTTTTTCGTTTCTTTTTTTTCCCTCGTCTACGCGTTATATACATTCCTTCCTCTCTCTCTCTCTCACACACACACACTCTGTTTATTGGTTCCGCGGTGCATATGTGTAGTTATAATCCGTCTCTCTGTATTTCTGTTACTTTGTTTGTTTCTCTATCTCTCTTCCTCTCTTAATTTCGGACTCTCTTCCTCTCTCTTTGCCTCTATTTCTCTCCATCTGTCTATTAATTCTCTCCCCTTCTCTTTCTCCCTTAATTCAACACTTTTTCCTATCTCTAGTCCTCAATTTCTCATCCCCTCTTTCTTAATTTCTCTCTATTTTCTCCTCTCTCTTCCTCCCTTAATTCCAATGTTTCCTCTCTTTATTCATCTCTCTCTCACTCTCCTTAATCCACTTTATCTTTTCCTCTCTCTTTCTATATTTTCTTCCTATCATTATCACTATTTTCCTATTTCTATTCCTCTATTTATCTTCTTTCTATTCAATTTCTTTCTCTTCCTCTTTCTATTCCTCTTCCTCTTTCTCTTCCTCTTTCTATTCCTCTTTCTCGTCCTCTTTCTATTCCCCTCTCTATTCCTCTTTATCTTCCTCTTTCTATTCCTGTCTATTCCTCTTTCTCTCCCTCTTTCTCTTCCTCTTTCTCTTCCCCTCTATATTCCTATTTCTCTTTCTCTTTCTATTCCTCCTTCTCTTCCTCTCTCTATTCCTCCCTCTATTCCTCTTTCTCTTCCTCTTTCGCTTCCTCTTTCTATTCCTCTTTCTCTCCCTCTTTCTTTTCCTCTTTCACTTCCCCTCTATATTCCTATTTCTCTTCCTCTTTCTATTCCTCCTTCTCTTCCTCTCTCTATTCCTCCCTCTATTCCTCTTTCTCTTCCTCTTTCGCTTCCTATTTCTATTCCTCTTTCTCTTCCTCTTTCTCTTCCTCTTTCTCTTCCCCTCTATATTCCTATTTCTCTTCCTCTTTCTATTCCTCCTTCTCTCCCTCTCTCTATTCCTCTCTCTATTCCTCTTCCTCTTTCTCTTCCTCTTTCTCTTCCTCTTTCTCTTCCTCTTTCTCTTCCTCTTTTTATTCCTCTTTCTCTTCCTCTTTCTCTTCCTCTTTCTCTTCCTCTTTCTCTTTCTCTTCCTCTCTCTATTCCTCTTTTTATTCCTCTTTCTCTTCCTCTTCCTCTTCCTCTTTCTCTTCCTCTTTCTCTTCCTCTTTCTCTTCCTCTTTCTCTTCCTCTCTCTATTCCTCTTTCCGTTTCTCCTTCATTCTCTATTCTTCTCTCCTTGCCTTCTCTCTCCTTGTTTTTCTTTTTATCTCTTACACTTTCTTGTCTTCTGTTTCTCTTCCTTTCTATCATTATTCCTCTGTCTCACTTCTCTCCTTTCTCTCTCTCTCGTCCTCTATTTATCTCCCTCTCTTTCTTTATTCCACTCTCTCTTCCTCTCTTTTGTTCTCTCTCTCTCTTCCCTTCTCTCTTTAACCATTACTATTCCCTTCCTCATAACATTCTTTCCTCGATTTCTTTCTCTCTCTCCCCCCCTCTATTTCTCCCTTAATTCCATTCTCTTTTCCTCTCTCTCTCTTCATTTATTTCTCTTCCTCTCGCGAAAAATGCGAGTCATGCAATTGAGAAATCATACGATTAGGAACATATTTCGTTAAACTCAATGCTGAGCCCATAATGAACAGAAAAAGCATAGATTGGAGAATTATAGAGCTGTTATTATGACCCAATAAAATAGTATCAGACAAAATATCGGCTTAAAATTTGCACGACCAATGTCGGCACACTTACTTCCGCCTGTTTGAGTATTGAATTCTGTTTCTGCCGCCTTTATATATCAGTAATTATGCGCGAAATGTTCCAACAGCAAGCCTGTTTTTACAGTTATTTGCTCCAGTTTTATTCTTCGGAGGGAACATATTTGAAATTTTCTATGATGCCAACAGATGGCAGGATATCTGATTTTATTTAGCCGTAGTGCCCGGCGTTGCCCGGGAAACATTTAAGACACCTCCTGGTATACAAAATACCGGGAATATATACTTCAATCAAGACTTAAGTTTTAATCAGTCAGCATTGCCTCATGAGCTTAATGTGTTGCAATTGTAGGTGCTCGCAAAGTGCGCTCGGGCCCCAGTTTTCCAGTCGAACTAATTTATATTTATCCTAAAATGTAATTATTTTAAGGGTCGACAAAAAAGTTTCAATCCTGTACAAACAACAGCAATAAATTCAAACCGTAGCCTTCTGATAAAGGTCCAACAATTAAGAAAACAAAAAGAAACGTTACTAAGACGTAACTAAGCGTAAAGCGCTCACAATTGTCGCCAGTAGGTGGCGTGGTGGTGGCGGCAAAAATATTAGTTTTTGAAATATCTCTCAAATAACGCATTTTATGAGAAAAATGTTACGAACAAACATTGTAGAAAATTAAATTTCCTGCAGCTTTTATTCTAGTAGTGTTTTTACATTCATCAAGTATTAAAGCAAATATTTAAAAAAATCTGATAATTGACAATAGTAAACACCCACTTTCGTTAAACCGATTTTAGCTTAAATCTAAATATTCTTAGACTTTTTAATAAGCATCCTAAATTTGAGATACTGTGCGGATAGGATTATTAGTTTTTGAGCTAAAGCGTCCACAATATTCCGGTCGCAGACAGCCAAATATACAGACACACACAGACCCATACAGAGACAGACAAATCCACAGAAATCATCGATAAAAAAGTCGAAACGTGTTCAGGGGACCTTGAAACATGTATTTCCGTTGAAATTTTGATTTTTATCATGAAAACAATACCTTCTCTATACTTCGTATATGGAGAAATTGAAGACAAGGGATTTACCTACCGAGTGCTCCACATGTTCAACAATTTAGATTTTCTCCATAGCGACCAACATCGTTATAGCAACCAACATCGCCATAGCAACCAACATCGCCATAGCAGCAAATATAGTCTGAAATGGAGGCCATATTTTCAATGATGCCCAGTAGCGAGAATTGGCGAGATGCGCCACGGTGGATGTCAATTGTTTCGGGGTGTAAATTTATATGATTGTTTGGGAAGACCAATTATTATATTTTCGCTGATTTTTATGACGATTTCCGCACTTACTATTTCAAATTTCTCGTATTTTTTTCTGCCATTTCTCCCTCCCATTCTCTTCCCCTCTCCCAACGTTCCCTCCAATCACACACTCTCTCTTTCTCCCTCTCCTCCACCCTCGAGCGAAAACAAAAACTGATAGCCAAACGTCACGCATAAAACACCTCAATTGTTTTTCAATTTGCGATCATTACTTCGCCGAAGCCCCGTCAGGGGGCAGTCGGATAGAGGAGTTTTATTTCCCGGAATGATAAAAAAAAATAACGGAAAAGACCGCATAATTTCGTCCAGATTTACGTTTATAGTCTGCGCAATTAGGTTTTCTGAACGGATGTTAGTTGATGAAGGTGGTTCTCTCTATATTTTAACCCGATCGGATAGACTGAAATAAGCGCCGCGGCGGTCGTTTTCGGAAGCTCCCAGCAGTATCTGAATCCTGTTTTTTTTGCGTGTCGAAAAACTAAGTTGAAGGTGCTTGCATTCTGTAGGCATATCATATCACCTTGAAAAAACATGCATTTTTCAGACAGATATTTCATCATTACAAATATTTTTTTTAATTCTAAAGATTTCACCTCCGCAGCGATTTTCGTTTTTCCCTTATGTAAAAATAATAGATTAAAACAATCCCCAAAACTTTGCAATTTTGAGAATTTTATACTCTCTCCATTATGGGGTACTAATGCTACACGTTTCTGCCAAATTTTAAAGTTGTAGCACTTCTAGAAGTGAAATAATATTTTTCTAACTGTTGAAATTTTAAACATTTTTAACGGCCGCCGCAATAGATTTATGGAGAGATTAAAATGTTCATTTGTACAAATACAGTTATCTGTAAATAACTTGAAAATTACTGCTTCCTAGCTCATCCCGTAGTATCTGAGCATTTACCTATTTTTTTACACTTTAAGAATTTGTAACGGCAGCACAAATTAAAATATCAAAATTTGTATAATTCGTTTTTTACAATTCCTATCTCTAAAATAAATTTCAGCTCCGTAGCACATGCGAAAATACATAAACCTTGAAAATTTGTTTAAACAATTGCGTATTTTTGGCGGCCGCATTGTTGCACTTTTTCAAGATTATCGTTCTTTCTAGTCGGTTTTGCAACGAATCCTAACTAAGGAAAAAATTTCGAATCTCCAGCTCATCTGGAAGTGCCTAAACATTAGTATCCTCCTATATGAATATCTAATATCATTCTATATATAGGCGTTCCTTACAGAGGAGGAGGAGGAGACGCCGAAACGTTGGTCGTGAACTACCAACGAAACTTTTAATTTAATTCCTTTTTCTTTTAGAAATTTATATTTGTACGATCTTATAATAAGAATGCATTGTCCATTTTTTTGCGTTGTGGGTTTTTTTTATGCTTTTGGCAAAATGTTCGGAACAAGACTGACGCATCTGGGTCACATAACTCAATCAGCGCTGCCAATATTCCGCTCGCATCAAAAAAATACTTGGCGGGCGAAAACGACACTCTTTGCGGTCATGCCATTCAATCAAGCCTGCCAAATCACAGGATATTAAATTTTCTGTTTTCGAAATCCCTCGATAGAATCTCCCTCAATTTTTCCTTGCTTTCAAGGAGTGTTTTAAGCGAACCCAAATGAACAACGGAGATACTTTGAATCGCGCGGCTCTATCTGGGCTGCCAACTTAATTAAGAATAAAAATATTCCAAATCGTTGAAAACTGTCGAAAATATTGAATTTTTAAATATATTTATGGTTACTAGAGGAATTACCCGTTGAACATCAACGGGACTTTGTAGTGTTGTTTAAATTATTTCGTCTATTTGAAGGCTTAATTGACGCTAATTAAATCGGAGGCAACAATGTGGGTTGCCTTGACGACACCCGGAAAGAGTACGAAAAAGACATAAAATTTCATAAAGAAATGCGTGTTTCTGACAAATTCTTCCGTGCAACGTCTAAACGTTGCAAGAATAAGATGATTTATAGTTTTACCCGTCGAATAAAACAAAAACAGCGAAATTCGGTCCATATTTACGTATTTTAATGAATAAATTAAATAAACCTTACACCTTGAAAAATCGAAAATCCCGCGTAAACTTATGGGAAAATATAATCGTCTCCCGGAGTCGAATCCTGGACTTTTTCCGGGATGTTTGATTTTTCTGGGGACCACCTCATGGGGGGATTAACGATTGTGAAAGTTTCAGCTCTTAATTCCATTGAGAAATTCCCAAAACCGCTGGGAGAGACAGACGGAGGAACGGACAACCGAGAGTCGTTATATAAGGATTTGTAAGAGAACTAAACTCGGATAATTGAAATTTAGTCACTCGATAGATGCATAGGTGTGTATAAATATTTATTTTTTTAACTTAATTAAATTAAATCATTTTAATTAGAATACTATTCCTGTAGAGTTTTCTTCACTCCTCTAAAATGATATATATATATATATATATATATATATATAGATAGTAAATATATTTGTTTGATTAATTACTAAATTCCTGACAATCATTTGAATTCTCCGGGAAAATGAAGCGCTTGAAATTTATTACATTCTGGCATTGACTTGATTTGCCACTCTTTGGCTCCGTTATTCTTCCTCTTCGTATGTTTACTGAATAATAATATTCTTCAATTATTAACGTTGCAATCTGTTAAGTTTGACATTGCGCGAAGCGAATAACACAATTCTTTCGTCTATTTGAAGGTTTAATAGACGCTAATTCAATCGGAGGCAACAATGAGGTTCCCCTTGGCAACACCCGGAAAGAGTACGAAAAAGCCATGAAATTTCATATAGAAATGCGCGTTTCTGACAAATTCTTCCGCGTAACATCTAAACATTGCAAGAATAACATATTTTATAGTTTTAGCCGCCGAATAAAACAAAAATGGAGAAATTCGGTCCATATTTACATATTTTAATGATTGAAAGAAATAAAAATAAAAGTTTTTACACACACGCAAACACCTCAGAAGTTATATTTTAGGCACAGTGCAATGTCCCGTTGAGGTTCAAAGGGTAATTCCGCTCGTAGTAACGGCGTCGAGGGTTATGTTATTCGTACGGGCAAGAAATACAATGTTGCGGTCTGAAGAACATACTTTGCAGAATTTTAATGAATCGCCATGAGAAATAAACCCTTTAGATACATTTTAAAATTGCTAATTTAACACACTTCTGACACTTCTTAGATTTGCGTGAAATATATCATAAGAAATACATAAAGAGTTTAAGCCGTTTAGTGTATACTGACTTTACTTCAAGGGCCGCATAAATGTACCACGGGGCCGCATGCTGCCCGAGAGCCGCGAGTTTGAGAACCGCCGTACTAAACTATACCGAGCCCGAGTCCAACAATAGTCGTTGCAATGGCAACACTCTCGTGATGAGTGAGAAAAACTGTAAAAAAGCCAGTATTTACGCAAAATTCGAAGAAATATATCAACAAGCAAATTTATAAGATGATAATTAGTACCTACATTCCCTTCCTTTAGAGATTGGCGCAAATCTCGCTCCGATATTAAAATTCTAAGATATTATAACGCGCGAGAGAAAATTACATTGCACGATGAATTTCTTAGGTATCCCACGTAAAATCAAATGGGAAGGATAGTTCCTCCTGGAATCGATCCCGGGACTTTCAATCTCCGCGAGAAAATCCGAGCTCGGGAAAGCTTGGCTCCAGTGGCGAGAGACTTCCGCCAAGCGTCATGAAGATCGCTCTATTGGCTCAGAAGTTAATAGGAGGATACAGACAGACAGAAAGACACGAAAAATAAACTATATATGCCTATTTCCATTCTGGAAAGTAGGCTAAAAAGTGAAAGCAATGAGGGAGAGATATAAAAAATGGGAGACACAGGAATAGAAGTAGAAAGATAGGAATATAGGAAGAGAGAGAGAAGGGAGATAAGAATAAAGAAGGAGGAGAGTTGTGAAGAGAGAGGAAGAGACGAAGAAAGAGATAGGATAGAGAAGTAAGAAAGATATTGAGAGGAAGAGGGATAGAGAGAGGAATAATAAACGAAAGGGAAGATGTAGCAGGAGAGAAAGAATAGAATGGACGATAAAGAGGAGTTAAAAGGAGAAAGAGGAATAAATTGAGAAGAGAGACGAAGAAAGAAGGAAGAGAAAGAGAGAGAAAGGTAGAGGAAGAGTGGAATGAGGTGAGGTAGAGAAGAAGAAAGAATAAATACGAATGATTGGATGAGAGAGGAATGGAAAGAGAAAAAGTGAAAGAATTGGAAGAGATAGGGCAGTGGAGACACGACAGAAAGCAAGAGAAAGTGGTAGAAAAGTAGAGAGAAATAATATGAGGAAAAGAAGGGAGAGAAGAATAAAGAAAGAGAAGAATTAAGACGAAATAAGAAGAGAAGGATTAAGAGAATTAGAAGAGGAAACAGGAGGGATAAAGAAATAAGAGTGAATAAGAAGAGAGAAGAAGAGAGAGAAAGAGAGGTGCAGAAAGAGGAAGAGAGAGGAAGAGAGTGAGAAAGAGAGAGGAAGAGAGTGAGGAAGAGGGAGAGAGGAAGAGAGAGAGGAAGAGAGAGAGGGGAGGAAAATAAAGAGAGAGGGAGAGAGAGAGGGAGGGAGAGAGAGAGAGGGAGAGAGAGAGAGGAAGAGAGACAGGGAGGGAGAGAGAGGGAGAGAGAGAGAGGGAGGGAGAGAGAGAGGGAGGGAGAGAGGGAGGGAAGGAGAGGGAGGGAGAGAGGGAGGGAGAGAGAAAGGGAGAGAGGGAGGGAGAGAGAAAGGGAGGGAAAGAGAGAGGGAGAAAGAGCAAGAGAGGGAGGGAGAGAGAGAGATGGAGGGAGAGAGAGGGAGGGAAAGAGAGGGAGGGAGAGGGAGGGAGAGAGGGAGGGAGGGAGAGAGAGTGAGGGATAGAGAAAGGGAGGGAGAGCAAGAGAGGGAGGGATAGAGAAAGGGAGGGATACAGGGAGGAAGAGAGAGAGGGGGAGGGAGAGAGAGATAGATAGATAGATAGATAATCGTCTTTATTCGGGCGAAATTTAGACCATAAGGTCCATTCTTACATTTAAGAGAGGGAGAGAGGAAGAGAGAGAAAGGGAGGGAGAGAGAGAGGGAGGGAGGGAGAGGGAGGGAGGGGGGAAGAGAGAGCAAGAGAGGGAGGGAGAGAGAGATGGAGAGAATTAGAGAGGGAGTGAGAGAGAGAGGAAGAGAGAGAAAGGGAGGGAGAGAGAGAGGGAGGGGGACAGAGGGGGGAGACAGAGAGTGAGAGAGAGAGGGAGGGAGAGATTGATTGATCGATTTTGTCTTTGTTTGGGGCGAGATTGAGACTAGGAAGTCCCATCTTCCGCCTAACCCCTCTTCATGAAACATATACAACAACACATAGAACATTATGTAAATACGAGTGACAATAAAAATACAAGCAATGGAAAAGAAATGATGTAATTTTGTGAGAAAAAATAGGGAGAGAGAAATGAAGAGAGAGAGAAAGGGATGGAGAATGAGATATAGGAAGAAGAATGAAGAGAGGATGAATAAAAAGGAAGAAAATAGGTAGATAGAGCTATGAAGAGAGGAATAAAGAGAGAAAATGAAGAAGAAATACAAGGAATGGAAATAAAGTATGAGAGAAGGAGGGACATAGGTAAAAGCGAAACAAATTGAAGAGGTAGATAAAGAGAGACAGCAGAATAAAAGAGAAAAAGAGAGAAATGTAGGAAGCTGGGAATAAAAATATAAAAAGAAGACAGAGAAAATAAAAAAGGAAGAGAAATAAGAAGAGAGAGAGAGAGAAGAAGGAGAGAGGGATGAGCAGTAAAAAGAAACAGGAAGGGAAAAGAGAGAGGAAGGCAAGGTAGGGGAAAAGAAACAGATATAACATATAAAATGGAAGATAAAGAGGTATAAAATTACGGAAGAGATGAATAAATAGATGGGAGAGAAGGAGAGATGAATAAAGAAGAAAGAGAAATGGGGAAAAACGAGGAGGAAAGGGAAATAAAGAGAGAAAGAGATGGAGAGATGAATAAATAAGAAAGAGAAATGGGGAAAACGAGGAGGAAAGGGAAATAAATAGAGAAAGAGAAGAAGAAAGAAAGAAATGGAGGAAGAGAAGAAGAGAGATGAAAGAATCGGACGAGAGAAGAAGGGAGAGGGGCGAAACTGTAATAAACGGAAGAGATAAGAGAGAAGGAATGCAAGAGAAAGGGGGAGGAAAGTAGGAAGAGGATTAAAGAGAAATTGAAGACGGAAAACAATAGATAGAAACATACATTCTCGCTGTGATATTATTAACTTTCCGCAGTGGGAATTTTTCTGTGTTAAAACATAACTGATACACAGTTGATAAAATCTGTATGTAATTAATTTCTTTTATTTTGTAAATATTGTAATTACTTATATGACGAAAGGGTTAACTGTAAGAAGGGATTACATAGTCTCAGTTTCGCCCTAATAAAGTCGTTTGTCTGTCTGTCTTACCTAATACGATACAAATGTATTTGCAGGACACTTGAAGCAGCGCTGAAACTAGCTATTTTGGCACCCAGAGGCAAACCACCAAACATGTATGCACCACATCCATTAAAAATTCTCTAATATCAATATGGATTTAGGGAGAACAATTAATAAAATATCTAATGTGGCTACCGCATGATTTTCTCCATATCTGTGATATTTTTAAAAATTCCAGATAGGTTACGTGATAATAAATATTTTAAGAAACTGCGAGAAAATTTTAGACTTTACAAAGAACAGAAATAAACTCAAACCATTGGCTTCTAATATTGGATATAGCCACAAAGCTCCAACGATTAATAAAAGAAAAATGGAGCGTTACTAAGACGTAACTGAGCTTCAATTGTTAACAATAGTCGTCGGTAGGTGGCGTGGTGGGGGCAGCTATAGATATAGGATATATCTTAAAAAATGAATTATATGGAAAAATGTTTAAAACGAATGTTGTAGGAAATTAAATTTCCTACAACTTTTATTCCTATACTTTTTCGCATTCATCAAATATTTCAAAATAACGGACAAGTTACAAGAGTAAACACCCACTTCCGGTTGACGGATTTTCGCTAAAAGCTAATCAGTTCCTTTACCTTTGACGAAAACGTCAAATATAAAATTTCACGTTGATCCGATTAATATTATTTGGGTTAGAGCACCCAATAGATTCCGGTCGCAGTCAAACACACCGACACACCCATACACATAATTGAGAAAATATTCGAAACATGTTCAGGGGAGCTCGAAACATGTTTTTTCCGTCGATATCTCGAACTCAATTTTTATCATGAAAACGATACTTTCTCTATACGTAATACACGGAGATGGTAGAAACAATTGAAGCGAGACAGCATGTCAATTAAGAGGAACTGAATGACGAAACAAGACACTGGATGAGCAGGTTGATGATAATAACCTAATTTTGCTGCAGTTTTTAGACGGAGGAATTAAGAGAATTCGTGGAGAGCCGAGTTGTAGAATGATTTGTCCAGTCCAGGTCTTGTATTTGTCGCAGAGCAGGGGAGGGATTTCTGGGGAAGAGCGCAGGAGGGCGAGGGGGTGTGGCGGGGGTGGGGTGTCGGCTGGGCGTGGAGTGAAGGACTAGAAGACGTGGATCGATCGAACAGGCAGACGCATGTCAATCTCCAAGAAGTTTCCCCCCTCTCTCTCTCTCCTCCCTCCCCTCCCTCCCTCCGTCATTCCCTACCTCCCCTCCAATGCCTTTCTCTCCCTTTATCTCTGTCTCTGCACGTTCCTTCTTGCGAAGACTATGCAGTCTTTTTTGATCCTCACGTTTGTTGTGGAGATTCTTTCTCTTTCGCTTTCTTCCGTTTCTCTCTGTTCCTCTCTCTTTTTCCCTCTTCCTATCTTCTTTTATCTCTTTCTCCAACTTTCCCTCCCTCTTCATCTCTTTCTCTCTCTGTTCATCTCTTTCTTTATCACTCTGTCTCTTTCGTTCTCTCTGTCTTCCTTCTTTCATCTTTCTTTCTCTATCTCCACCCCTTTCTTTCTCTCTGTCTTCCTTCTTTCATCTTTCTTTCTCTCTCTTCCTCTCTCATTCTCACTCTTCATCTCATTTTCTCTCTCTTCACTTCTATTTTCCTCTCTCTTTTCCTCTCTCTTTTTCTGTCTCACTTCCTCTCTCTTCATCTCTCTCTTCCTCCATTTCGTCATCTCTCTCTTCATCTCTTTCTTTCTCGCTCTTTATCTAACTCTTTCTCTCTGTCTTCCTCCTTTCATCTTTCTCTCTCTCTCTTTCTACCTCTTCATATCATTCTCTCTCTCTTCACATCCATTTTTCTCTCTATTTTCCTCTCTCTCTGTTCCTCTCTCTCATTTCCTCTATCTAATTTCCTCTCTCTCTCTTCCTCTTTCTCTTTTCCTGTCTCACTTCCTCTCTCTTCATCTCTCTCTTTCTCCATATCGTCCTCTCTCTCTTCATCTCTTTCTTTCTCGCCCTTTATCTCTATCTTCCTCACTCTATCTTTCTCTCTCTTCATCTCTTTCTTCTATCTCTATCTTCTTCTCTCTGCATACTTTCATCACTTACTTTCTCTCTATTCCTCTCTCTCTCTTGCTCTTTCTCATTCTCTCTCTCTTCCTCTGTCTTCATCTCTCTTTTCCTTCATATCTTCCTCCATTTCTTCATCTCTTTCTTCTTCTATTTTGTCCTCTCTCTCTTCCTCTTTTCTCTCCATATCTTCCTTTCTCTTTGTATAGCCGTTAAAAATTCTTAAAGTTTAAACAAATAGATAACTGTTTAGGTACTACGGAATGAGCTAGAAATCTGAAATTTTCAAGTAATTTACAGAGCAGTGCATTTGAACAAATAAACATTTCAATCTCTCCATTAATGTATTGCGGTGGCCGTTAAAAATGTTTAAAATTTAAACATTAAGAAAAATATTATTTCACTTCTAGAAGTGCTACAACTTTAAAATTTGGCTGAAATGTGTAGCATTAGTACCCCATAATGGAGAAAGTATAAAATTCTTAAAATTGCAAAGTTTGGCGATTGTTTTATTCTATTATTTTTACATAAGGGAAAAACGAAAATCGCCGCGGAGGTGAAATGCTTAGAATTAAAAAAATATTTGTAATGATGAAATATCTGTCTGGAAAATGAATGTTTTTTCAAGGTGAGATGATATGTTTGCAGAATGCAAGCACCTTTTACTAGTATATATATATATATATATATATATATATATATATATATATATATATATATATATATATATATATATACACACACACACACACGCCTGTAATGATTTGCTCGCCATGTTTAATTTCTAATTTTACTTCCACAAGCATATATCTCTGTCTGTATCCACTGTCTCATCCACAGTTCATAATATCATCCACTCATCCAAATTTCCCGCGGCTGAACTTCCAGAAATCCATCCACGCTTCCACATTCTGCATCCACTAGCGAATCACACAAGATTACACACAGTCATCAAGTACCAAAGAGGTTAGTGGTGTGAATGACAATCTATTCCTAATACTTTCCAATCATCTATATCATTCCCATCCCCCGCACAATGTTAAGACCATTAACCTAGTCTCTGCGTAGCCCCTGGCAACCAATACTCATTGAAGATGCCCTAAAACACTGACTTTCGCCCCCCGATAATTACCCTCGCATCAGCGCCTCAAATATCAGAATGGTTTTTATCTGAACTATTCAGCTGTTGAACAAAAATTTCTTTTAAATAGCTCTCTTAAATGAAAAATTCTCGTATTTTCTTTAGGTTAAATTTTAAAAAAGCAGGTCGTTGCGAGGGCAGTTGAGATGTTTGAACCGTAACCATGGCGTTGCCCATGATACGTATTTGTTCTTGGCGTTCAGAATAGCACGAGAAAAAAATGCTGGAGTCATGGATTTTTTTGTTGTGTGGAAAAGCGGGTGTTGTGAATTGGATTCTATTTCGTTATAAGAATTTGATGGAATTCGACGTAAAAGGAAGCGATGGTGTAGTATTTTTCGCTCAATATCTCATCCGTTTTTTTCAGAAAGGTCGCTCAAATTTCGTATAAAGCTTCTAATGTTTCCTCTTGATTATTACAGGTAAAAACAATCCCCGAAGACTCCAGTAAATAATTTCTCTTTCCCGTAAGATGACGAGTAAAAATCAGTTTGGCGTCGTGCAAACCATTTTCTAATAAAAATGAGAAAAATTGACGTATATTCCTTCCCGCCATATTGACTGGCTTTTATATTAACGTGCGTATAAGGAAAGCATGGAAATCTGTATTTGTGTTTTTAAATTAGTCATAATTCAGGTAGAAACTCGGGATGAAAACAATTCCGTAGCTAAAAGAATGACGTTTCTTATTTTTGAAGACTAAATTCAAATCGGCCGCCGAATTGACGATGAAATACGTCTTAAATCGAAAAAAGGCATATGCTCAACAACTTCAGAGCTACCATAGCAACCGGGACGAGGCTTTTCAATGGGAATTTTCAATCAGCATTTTGATGGTTTTTAATAGGGAAATTATTTTTGTCCTCCTGATCGCAACCAAAGACTTATACATATGATGACGTCATAATTTTGAAACGCGGTATATGTTATTAAATAAAAGAGAATTATTACCTTCAATTATGGGGGTTGATGAACTGTATGTAATGACAGCTTTAATTTAGTGCTTCTAAAGGGATTCAGTGAATTTCATTATAATGCAATTGATTTAAAACTACGGCGTAAACCTATTACGAAACAGGAAATATTAGAGAATAATCTGTCCTAAGTTAACACGGGGAAAAGGAATTCCAATGTGTAGACCAATCTAAAAGGAATACGGAGATGAAATTTGGCACGATAATAGGATTTTGCTCAACAATTTGTAAAAATAAACATAAGCTAGAGATTCGAAATTTTTTTGTGCAAAACCGACTAGAAAAAACGAAAATCTTGAAAAAGTGCAACAATGCGGCCGCTAAAAATTCGCAATTGTTCAAACAAATTTTCAAGGTTAATGTATTTCCGAATGTGCAACGGTACTGAAATGTTTTTTAGAGGCAGGATTTGTAAAAAAAAAACGAAATATGGATTATAGAAATTTTGATATTTAACATTGTGTTTCCGTCAAAAATTCTTAAAGTTTAAACAAATGGATAACTGTTTAGGTATTACGGGATAAGCTAGGAAGCTGAAATATTCAAGTTATTTAAGAAGTAATGCATTTGCGCAAATAAACATCTGAATCTCTCCATAAACATATTGCGGCGGCCGTTAAAAATGTTTAAAATTTAAACAATTGGAAAAATATCATTTCACTTCTAGAAGTGCTACAACTTTTAAATTTGGCAGAAATGTGTAGCATTAGTACCCCATAATGGAGAAAGTATAAAATCCTTAAAATTGCAAAGCTTGGGGATTTTTTTAGTCTATTATTTTTACATAAGGGAAAAACGGAAATCGCTGCGGAGGTGAAATCTTTAGAATTAAAAAAATATTTGTAATGATGAAATATCTGCGTGAAAAATGAATGATTTTTCAAGGTGAGATGATATGCTTGCAGAATGCAAGCACCTTCTACTAGTATGTTATATCCTCATCTGTAAGGATCGTCTATATATAATGATATATATATATATATATATGAAAAGATGTAGGTAATCGAAATTTCTCAGAGTTATATTAGGCGTAATCTTCTTTTGATGGTCAAATAGACATAAAGGCCTGCCTTTTCATGCTTGGCTTTTGCTTGCACTCTGGTTACTACGACGATGCTAAAAGACCCTAGTCTATTCCTTCCTCTGGCTACCTCTCTTCCCCTCCCCTCTCCATCCCTAAGGCAATTTCCCCTCTCTTCGCGCTGGCTATTCCTTCCCTAGGAATGTATCTCTCCCTCTTTCTCTCTCTCTCTTGCTCTCATTTCCTATCACTTTTCCTCTTTCACTCTGTCTTCCCCTCAATATTTCTCTCTGTAGTTTTCTCTCTTCCTCTCCATCTTCCTCTTTCTCTTCCCTCCCTCTTTTTATCTCTCTACTCCTCTTTCTTCTTCACTTTCCTCTCTTTCGCTTCTTCTCCATCTCTTCCGCTATCTCTTCCTCTTTCTCTTCCACTCCATCTATTCGTCTCTTTTCCCCTCTCTTTCTCTCTCTCTCTTCCCCTTTCTCTTTTCCCCTCTCTTTCTTTCTCCTCTTTTTTTCTTTCTCTTCCTTTTTGTCTTCCTCTTTCTCTTTTCCTTCCTCTTGCTTCCTCTTTGCCCTCCTCTTTCTCTTCCTTCCTCTTCCCTTCTCTCTCTGTCCATCTCCTCCCCGCTCTTTCTTCCCCTCTCTCTCTTCACCTCTCTCTTCCACTCTCTTTCTCTCTTCCCCTTTTTTCTCTTCCTCTTTCTCTCTTCTTTACCCTTGCTTCATCTTTGTCTTCCACATTCTCCTCCTCTCTCTTCCCTTCTCTCTTCTCCTCTCTTTCTCTCTTCCTTTTTTTCTCACTTCCTCTTTCTCTCCTGCTTCCACTGTGTCTTCCTCTTTCTCTTCCACTCTCTCTTTTCGTCTCTCTATTCCCCTTTCAATTCCTTCTCCCTCGTTCTTTCCCCCTCATTCTCTTTCTTTCTTTATCCCTTCCTCTTTCTTGCTATCTCCTCCCTTCCTATCCATCACTCTCTTTTCCTCCCTCCCTCCCTTTATTTCTCTTCCTCACTATTATTATTCTCTCGTCCTCTCCTCCCATCCCTTGATTTATTTTTCTCCTTCTCTCCTAGTTACTCTTTCTCTTCATTTCTCCTTCATTCTCTCTTCGTCTCTCCCTCTTTCTCGATCTCTTTCTTTCAATTTATCATTCTCTCTTTTCTTTTTCTCCCTCTTTTATTCTCTCCCTCTCTATCTGTTATTCTTTCTCGTATTTTCTTTAATTCTGCTTTCCTTCCTGCCTCTTAGCCACTTTTATTTTTCTTCCACATTATCCTCCACTCCTTCCTCCTCTTTTATTCCCCCCCCCACCTCTCTCTCTCTCTCTCTTCCCCTATCTCTTCCTCTTTACCTCTTACTCTATTACACGCTCTCTTCCCACTCTCTCTATCTCTCTATCCTTCCTTTTTTCCTAGTTCTTCCCCTCATCCTCTTTTTCTCCTCCACGCTCTCTGTCTCTCTCTACATATCTCTACATCTCTCTCTCTCCATCTCTCTTTCTCTTCCTCGATTATTCTCCTCTCGTTCTCTCTCTCTCTCTTTCTTTTCTTCCTTATTTATCTCTCTTCCTCTCCTTCTTGCTCTTTCGCCTCCCTTTTCTATCATTTTCTCTCTCGTCAGTTATTCTCATTTCCCGTCTATCTAATCCTTTCATTTTTTCTCTTCCTTTCTCTCATTTCGTTCTTTCTTCCCATCTCTTCTTCTGCCTTCTTCTTCCCCCCCCCCTGTTATCCTTTCCGTCTTAATTTTTTCTCTTCATCTCCTTCTACCATTCTTCATCTCTTCCTCCTCATTGCTCTCTCCCTCTCTCTCTAATACTCTCCTTCTATTACACTATCTCTCTCTTTCCTCTCTATTCCTCTTCCTCTCTCTATTATTCTATATTTACCTTCCTTCTTCTTTTCTCCTTTCTCGCTCTCTCTCTTCTACTTTCTCCCACTCCACCTTCCTTTCTGCGCCTCAGCCACTCCCCTTTTTCTCCTCCTCCTTCCTCACCCCTCCTTCCCCCATCCCTCTTTCCCTTCCCCTCTCTCCCCTTGCATCCCCTCCCTTCCTCTCGTCCCTTCCCCTCTCGCGCCGTTCTCTCCCCTCCCCCGCTCTCCTCCCCAATTCCTCCCTCCCCAACCCTTCTTCCCCTCTCGTTCTCTCTGACAACTGAGTGACGGCCATCAATTAGTGTGACGTTGGGCCTCTCGGGCGGCGGGTATGGTGTTGCTATAGCAACCGGCCGGGTGGGTCTAAGGGGTGGGGGGAATTGGGAGGGGGGGGCGAGAGAGAGGGCGGGCCAAGGGAAAGGGGAGGGGAAGGAAGGGAGGGTCAGAGAGATGGCAGAGGGGAAGAGGGAGGTGGAAGGAAGCAGTGGAAGAAAGTAAGGAAGGGAGAGAAGAGGGGTGAAAAGGAGAAGGGAGAGAAAATGGATGATTGAAGGACAGGGTATGGCGTATTTTGGAGGATAAGGGAAAAGAGGGGAATAGAATGCGTGTGTGTGTTTGGGAGAGGGAGGGAGAGGGAGAGGGAGGGGTGGAGAGGGAGATTAGGAGAAAGAGGACAAGAGAAACATGAAGGAAGAGAAAAGAAACAAGATATTCCGAACGAAAATTAATACGCCTACTTTCCATAATATTTATTTAATACTTATATTGGATTTAATAGCTTCAAAACAACCGCTCTTTGTGTTCCCAACGTTATAAAATGTTACAAGCACAGCAAAACGGTAAACTTAACTGATCATGTGTATTTGGGTGGCAAACACAAAGCGAGCATGTATTGTACTATACCTAACTAATCCGAATTCAACAATAGTCGTCGCTATGGCAACGCACTCACGTAATGGGTGATAAAAACTGCGAAAAAGCCAACATTTACGCGAAATTATAAAAAATACAATAGATAAGCAAAATTCTAACGATAAAAATTAGAATCTTCGTTCCTTTCCTCAGAGAATAATACAAATCCCGCTCCGATATTACAATTCTGAGATATTTTAATGAGCGAGTGAAAATTACCCTGCACGATGGATTTTACAGATTTCCCACGTGAATCAAATTGGGAGGATAGTGTTCCTGGAATCGAACCCGGGACTTTAAAAATCTTCGCAACAAATTCTATCCTCTTGAGAGCTCGCCCCCTTAGTAACGAGAGGATTCCACCGAGTGTCATTAAAATCGGTCTATTTGGTGCAAAAGTTAATAGGGTGGGATGGACAGAGGAGACAGACAGACAGAACAACGAAACTATAAGACTATTTTCAATCTGGGAAGTAGGTTAAAAAAGGGTGAGAGAGAGGTAAAGAAAAAACTAAAAGCGTAAGATAGAGGAAGAAAGGATAAAAATTACAATTACAAACACCTTGTTGCCACCCTCATCACTACCTTTTCTTTTCCTTAAGTTTATATATATATATATATATATATATATATATATATATATATATATATATATATATATATATATAACAACTTACGGAAAAGGAAAGGTAAAATGAATATATGGATGTCAACAAGGTGTTGGGATGAGGAAACCCAGTGAGCACTCACCAATCAGACGACTTCAGGTTGGCGAGGCCCCGGGGATGTCGAAGCGGCACACGTAAAATAACACAAAAACACAGAAACATCACAAACGTAAAGCTTTCGGAACTACTCCTTCTTCAGCTACAGAGAGAGAACTCCTCATCCCAACACCTTGTTGACAACCATATACATATATATATCATTATATACAGACGTTCCTTACAGAGGAGGAGGATATAACAGGAGGATACTAATGTCCAGCCCAAACTACAAGAGCTAGAGAGCTGAAAGTTTTAGTTTTTGTAGATATGATGGATAAACCTACAGATAAAATGAGACTTCTTACCTAAGTGAAATGAGTTCGACTCCAGAAATTCAGAAAGTTGCGTTTTTTCCCGTAAGAAAAGCATTGCGCCATTTTTGTAAATTAATTATGGACACTTGCCGGTAAGCTAGAAAAATGGAATTTTCAGTGTTGCTATATGGCCGCAATATCTATTAGAAATTAATGTCACTTTTGCTTACAGTGTCTTGGGTTAGACTCCAGAGACTCCGGAATATCTCCCATAAGTTAGCATGGGAAAACGTAATCCAGTGTGTAGACCAATCTAATAAGTTTAGGAAGCTGAAATTTTGCAAGATTATGGAACTTTTCTCACAACCAACTATAAAAATGGAAAATTTAAAAAATCTTAATTTTTAGGGGTTGTTTTAACCCCATTTGAACATTAAATTTTAATAATTTTTTAGGTTCTACGGGATGAGATATGAAGCTGCAATTTTCAAATTACTTACAGAACAGTGCATTTGCACAAATAAACATTTCAATCTCTTCATATATATATTGCGGCAACCGTTAAAAATGTTTAAATTTTAAACAATTAGAAAAATATTATTTCACTTCTGGAAGTGCTACAATATTAAAATTTGGCGGAAATGTGTAGCATTAGTACCCCACAATGGAGAAAGTGTAAAATTTTTAAAATTGCAATATTTGGGGTTTGTTTTAAACTATTATTTTTACATGTGGGAAAAACGAAAATCGCTGTGGAGGTGAAATATTTAGAATTAATAGAATATTTTTAATTATTAAATATCTGTCTGAAAAATTAATGTTTTTTCAAGGTGAGATGAAATGCTTGCAGTATGCAAGCACCTTCTACTAGTGTGTGTGTATATATATATATATATATATATATATATATATATATATATATATATATATATATATATATATATAATAAGAAGTAATAGTTAGATCTAAAGCAATTCATGAATTTAGGAAAGGAAGATATATGATGTTGATATGGTGAGAAATGCATCAGATATTAAACAAAAGAAGAAGGAATTCCGCAGCATATTACGTAAGGCGTTTTTTTTAAAACCATTTTGGGATTATGACGTCATCATGAGATTAAATTTTTTGTTCGTATCGACGGCCTGGCCAATAAATTCCCTTTGAAAAGTAGTACATCAATGCTGTGTAATGATATGTTTCACATTTAAAAGCAGTGAATTCGTTGCCATGGCAACTTTATTTTCCATTTTCACTTTCTCCATCCGTAGTATAGGGGGAAGTAAGTATTGTTTTCACGAAAAAAATCGTCTTCGAGATTTTTCAACGGAAATGAACCTTTTGAGGGGCCATGAACGCGTCTTTACAGTTTTCTTGATGATGTCTGTGTGGGTGACAGCTTTATTCTGGGTGCTCTAACTGCAGCGAACTATAATTTTCGGTGCAAAAACATCCACTGATGTGCTAAGTGCTAATGACAAACTATAAATAGAACATAGAAATATAAACATATAACAATCCAGCAGTTGAATTTGAATAGATTTAAGTAATACCACAAAACAAAATACACCTCATAGGTGAAGGCGATTCGAAACGAAACTTAGTTAATGTCAGTTAAATCACATCCAATAGTTACTATCCTCTTCCGGCTCCCGGTAGGTCAATGTCCACTCAACACTGAATGTTTTTCTTCCGGATAGGCTGGAATCGAGAGTGGGACACCTGCGTCGACTTCACTCGTTGCTCCGCTGTGCGTCTCGTCGCTCGGAAGGCCACTATCGGAATGGACTGTCACGTGACGCCGGTGGTGAAGGAGGGAGGTAATGACGTCAGGCGGGTAATTCGAAATGGTTGAATTATTCCCGATGATTGGTCGCTCTTCCACTGTTCTTGCATAACCATGGGAAAGAGGGAAGGTTGAAGAGGTGAGGGGTAATTAGAGTATATAAAGCAGAGGCACCACGGGAGGGCGTGTCGACCGTGGCGTGGCGTCCGTGGGGGTGGTGTTCAGTCCGGCGATATCACGAATATCGGCTATCGTATAAGTGCGGGAGTAAAAGGGGGGGGAGGAAAAAATCGCCACATAACTCAAAAACTATTATTCAGGTCAACGCTAAATTTTACATATAACATTTATATAAAGGTCACAACAAGTAAGGATTAGTGTTTGGTTAAAATCGGTCAATCAGAAGTGGGTGTTTACTCTAGTAACTTATCCGTTATTTTGAAATATTTGCTTTAATATTTGATAAATGTAAAAATGTACCGGAATAAAAGTTGTAGGGAAGTTTATTTTCTACAACCATTGTATAAGACATTTTTCCATATAATGCACTGTTTAAGAGATATCGTATATTTTAGCTGCCACCACCACGCCTCCTACCGACGACTATTGTTAACAATTGACGCTTAGTTACGTCTTAGTAACGCTCCATTTTCTTTTATTAATTGTTGGAGCTTTGCGGATATATCCAATATCAGAAGGCTATGGTTTGAGTTTATTTCTGTTCTTTGTAAAGTCTAAATTTTTCTCGCTGTTTCTTAAAATATTTATTTTTATGTAACCTATTTGGAATTTTTGGAAATATTACAGATATGGAGAAAGTCATGTGATGGCCACATCAGATTTTTTTAACCTAAACAAATTTCGACTCAAATCCGGCGACGATTTGAAGTTGGTCTTCAAAAACAATAGACGTAATCCTTTCATTAAAGAACGAGCTTTTAAAAAATACTTGTCTCATGTGTCTTCAACAGCCACAACAAGGTCGCATAAAAACCCGATACGACTTTTGGCTACATATCAGCCGTCTTCAGTGGTTATTCGCTGGAAATAGAATTCGGTACTTAAATGCATAAAAAATTGGTGAATGTTAGTCACACCCCTAGGACGATAAGAGACCATAATAGGAAAATATAACGTAGGAAAACTATGGACTGCACTGCACCCCCTGCCATCCACCAAAAAGGTGACTTGCAGGGTAAAATGTAGATGTAGATGAACATTATTATTATTTATCCTTCTCTGTTTATTAATGAATATCGAACGAGACATGGCTATAATGCGGTAAAGAACGCCTAAAAAATATATATAAAATGAATCGGGTAACATTGACGTACAAATTATTCATTTAGCTTCCGTCATTCATTATTCCACTCTCTGTTAGAATGTTCGTTGGCCGCCGATAGAGTATAAATTGGGCCATGTGGCCTCCCTAGCAGTGTAGAAATGTATAACGCGGCCCTTGGACGGAAATGTATGATTGCACCCGGTCTAACTTATTGGTTACATTTTTAACTACGGCACAAGGGTTGGTTAGTACCTGCAAATCCAGCTAGGGTGCGTCTTGCCTCATCTACGACCGACCTCTTCCCCTAAACCTAGGCAGTTTTGACCGTTGTTGTGGAAACGGCCTGGCCAACAATTCGACTGAGCTGTGAGGATGCTGTGGAGGGAAAATTGGAGAAAGTAAAAATTTTGTTGAGGTTCTCAGGTACACAGTTGATCCTACTGGTGGTGATAAGGATGGAAGATGGCCTCACTGCGCCAGGAAACGGTTGCGAAGACATAATAGCTTAAAACAGACGGTTCAGAACAGTCCCCAAGTATCGAATGCTATCGTACGGGGTAGTAGAAGTTATAAGATAGATACAGTGCAATTTTACTAAAGCTTAACCGATGTGTTACGCGTGAATTTTGGTTTGCAATATTGCCCATAGATGGCAGTGAGTGAGGGGTGAGTAAGATAGCGAGTAACTACTCGTGTAAGTTTAGCTGTTGTCCGGTTGGAAGAGTTACTGAAGACAAGCAGTATTACTCAAAAGGTGAGCTGAAATTGAACTGTAATGATATTGATATTCGCAACGAGGAACTTATTCATTACTTGGCATTGTTTATAACGGTTGTCACGTAGACCAACAATGCGGCCATTTTCCCGTGTTATTTAAATGGGAAAAAATGAAAAGAGAAAAACATTTTTTAAAATAAATACTGTATTTCAAATAGCTTCATTAAAACCATCCCATTTTGCTTAACTATTTATTGCGGTTAAAATTGCACCTTGTTCTTGTTTCTGCGTTCTGCAGTTGTTGCGTTATAAATGAACAAACGAACAAATTCTTCAAAATATTTATGGTAGAGATTTATAATCGGGACCATTATGAAATGGGATTTGTCGAATAGTTGCAATATTTTAATTATTCTACCTCATCCTCTTTCTAACTCATTCTCTCATTCACTCTTTCTCCACCTTCCTCTTTCTCACCTCTCTTCTTCTCTCTCCCTATCTCTCTCCCTTTCTCCCTACATGTTTCTTCCTTATCTCCCTTTTTTTTATCTTATTCTTTCTTTCTCATTTTCCTCCTGCCTCTTTTCATATCTCTTCTTCCCTATCACCCTCAATCTCTCTTCTCTTCCTATTTCTCTTTCTCTCTCTCTTCCTCTCCCCCTCTCTCTCCCTCTCATTCTCTCGTTTTCCCCTTTTTACCTCTCCGTTTCTCTTCATCACCTCTTTCCTTACCTCCCTACCTCAATCTCTCTCTTCTTCTCTCTCTCTCCCTTTCTCAAACTCTCTCTCTCTGCTCTTCCTTTCTCTCTCAATCTCTCTCCTCATCTCTCCCTTTCTATCTCTCCCTTCCTCAACCTTTCTCTTCTTCGCTCCCTTTCTCTATCCCATTCTCAATCTATCTCTCTTCTCTCCCATCCTGAATCTCTCTCTTATTCTCTTTCTCTTCCCCCCTCACTCCCTATTGTTCTTTTATCTTTTCCTCCTCCCCCCTTATTCTCTCTCTCTCCTTCTTTTTGTCTCTATTCCCCCATTCTTCATCTTTCTCCCACTCTCCCATTCCGCTTTCTCACTCCCTCCTCATGTCTCTTCTTTCACTCTCCTCTCTCTTCCTCTTTCGTCTCCTACTCTTCCAACTTCCCATATTTCTTCCATTTCATTTCTACCCCCATCCTATTCCCCCTCCTTTATCTTCTACTTCCTTCTTTATCTACCCCATTACTCCCTCCTATCTTCCTCCATTCTTATATTTTACATCCTCTTTCCATGCCTCTCAAATTTCTTTCTTACTAGTAATCTTCCCATTTGCATGCCCTTGGTCAATCATTCCCCTCTCCCTCCCTCCCTCCACCTCCTTTTAGGCGACTATCTCCTCTCAGGGAAGGCAGGATTAGGGAGTGAGGGAGGGGAGTTAGGAAGGGAGGGAGGGAGGGGAGGTAGGAGTGGAGGGAGAGCGGAAAGGTAGCAAGGGAGGGAGAGATGGGAGATAGAAAGGGAGAGGGAGAGTGAGATGACGGGAAGGGGGAGATAGGATGGGAGGGAGAGAGGAAATGTAGCAAGGGAGGGGGAGATAGGGGATAGGAAGGGAGGGAGAAAGAGGGGGTGATAGCATTGAAGTGAGAGACGGAAGATAGAAAAGGATGGAGAGAGGGTAGAGAGAGGGAGGGAGAGAGGAGATAGGATGGGAGTGAGAGAGAGAAGGTAGGAAGGGAGGGAGAGATAGGAAGGGAGGGGGAAAGAGGGGGAAGATAGCATTGGAGGGAGAGACGGAAGATAGGAATGGATGGAGAGAGGGTAGAGAGAGGGAGGGAGAGAGGAGATAGGATGGGAGTGAGAGAGAGAAGGTAGGAAGGGAGGGAGAGATAGGAAGGGAGGGGGAAAGAGAGGAGAGATAGCATTGGAGGGAGAGACGGAAGGTAGGAAAAAAGGGATAGAGGGTAGAGAGAGAGAGAAGGGGGGGGGAGATAGGTTGGGAGGGAGAGAGGAAAGGTAGCAAGGGAAGGAGAGATAGGAAGGGAGGGGGAAGATAGCATTGGAGGGAGAGACGGAAGATAGGAAGGAGGGAGAGAGGATAGAGGGAGAGGGGAGATAGGGTGGGAGGGAGAGAGGGGAGTTAGGAAGGGAAGGAGATGGAGTCAAAGTCAGTCAAATCACTCGCTCGTGAGCTTATCGACTCAATGTGAGACGTTGTATAGTGGAGACTGAGGGGGAGAGGGTGGCAGGAGGAAAACAGGAGTATGGAGGAGGGTGTAAGAAGGTATGGCAAAGGCGGATAGATGGAGGGGGGAGTGTGGAAGGAGGGAGGGGCGGGAAAGGAGGGGGGTTTAGCGTAAGAGGTGGAGTAAGGTGAGCGCAAACGAAGTGGAGAAGAAAGGTGTAGATAGTATTCAGTGAACTAGAAAGAGGCACGCGTTTGTATGAATGGCGTCATACAGTAATAGGCGTAAATTTATCCCAGTCAAAATGCGTTTATCCAGTAGCCATGGCGACGCCTGATATTTGTCATTGTTAAAAATTCGGAAACATGCTGGTTCCTATTTACAAATGTTTGGCCAATTGTCATGGTGATGTTTCATATTTTTTAGGCGTTCTTTATTGAAAGTAAACAATGAACGACTCATGGTCGGGTCTTATCCATCCGTCCGTCGGCAGGTTTCATCTCAAGAACCACTGCGCGGATGTCAATGAAATTTGGTATTTAGGGCAAAAGGGCTAAGAAAACGAGAAACCTACATCGAAGATTTACGCGGCCTAATCTGGAGTGCCACTTCGCTCGTGACAAGGAAATGACGTCATCTTCATCTCTCGTAAAATATCACTGCAAATCAAAATTTTGAAAGCCAGTCAAATGGCGTGCGTTTTGCTAGGTGCATTTCTATCGATGTAAGTAACCGTGTTTTTCGATCGTTGCCAACGAAAACAATCTTCGTTGGAAACCGAAGTGTAAACAATATATATATATATGCTGTGAATACCTAATTAGTTCAATTTTCTCTCGTACGCGCGCAAACATTTGGTGAATGAAAGGGTAAATGGAAAATCTAACCGACGATGAAATTAACCTTAATGCGAATATTTTCTTTACGTATACAAAGCGTTTTGTAAGTGACAGGATATGTATAATGTGGCCTAACACATATATTCCTGCTTAATATATAAGATTTAACAAGTTGCCATAGCGATGATTTTATATCTGTCATTCTCGAAAACAAGAACTTTTGTAGTTCCCATTTTAAAGGCATTTGCCTTGGTAATTTGTAACATTTTTAATTTTTAAACCGGAAACATAATGGTTCCCATTTGAAAGCGTTTTTTCCGTTTTTACGGTAATGTTTGATATTTGTCATTGATAAACAGGAAACACGCTTGTTCATATTTAAAAGCGTTTATTATGTTGTCACGTAGATGTTTGACATTTTTCATTGTTAAAAGCAGGGAAATATTTCACCGTTTTTACTTTCTCCATATAGGGGAAAGTATTGTATTCATGAGAAAAATCGACTTCGAGATTTCAACGGAAATACACGTCTTGAGGTCCACGAAACACGTTTCGACCATTTTCTCGATGATGTCTGTGTATGTGATAGCTTTTTGTGGGTGCTATAACTCAAAAACCACTAGTAAGATCAACGCGAAATTATATATTTAACATTTTTATAAAAGTCTTAAGATCTGATTAGTTTTCGGTAAAAATCGGTCAACCGGAAGTGGGTGTTTACTCTTGTCACTTATACGTTATTTTGAAATATTTCCTTTAATATTTGATAAATGTAAAAATATACTAGAGTAAAAGTTGTAGGAAATTTAAATTGCTACAACCTTTGTATGAAACATTTTCCCATATAAATTATTGTTTAAGAGATATTTTACATTTTTGCTGCCACCACCACGCCACCTACCGACGACAATTGTTAACAATTGACGCTTAGTTACGTCTTAGTAACGCTCCTTTTTCTTTTCTTAATTGTTGGAGCTTTGTGGCTACATCCAATATCCAAAGATTATGGTTTGAGTTCTGGTCTCTGTAAATTCTAAAATTTTCTGGCAGTTTTTAAAAATATTAATTATTATGTAACCTATTTGGAATTTTTAGAAATATAACAGATTTTTTCTTTTTTCAAACAAATTTTTTACGCAAATTCGACGCGAGGTTGGTTAGTTTAAAGATGACTCTCTCCCTTCCTCCCGTTCTCTCTCTCCATCTCTCACTCCCATTCTTCATACCTCCATCCCCCACTCTTCCTTCCCCCATTCTCTCTCTCTTCTCATTCCATTATCCCCCTCTCTCTCTCTTCTCCCCCATTCTTCCCCTCCCTCTCTTCCTTACCACATTCTTTCTCTTCTCTCTCATTCTCCCTCCCTCCCTTCCTTCCCTCATTTTCTCTCTCTTCTCCCCTATTCTCCATCTCTCTCTCCCTCTTCCTCCCTTTCTCCTTCATCTCTTCCTTCCCCAAATCTCACTCCCTCTCTCTCTCTCTCTCTTCCTCCCATTCTCCATCCCTCTCTCTCATCCTTCCATTCTTCATCCCTCTATCTCTCTCATTCTTCCCCTTGCTAGTATTTAAATATTTGAAACTGAAAAAATAAGTTTTTACGCCATCTCTTATTTGCATGGATAATTAACTTATCTTGAACTAATTTCGATGCCATAGGCTAACGATATTGACTTTGTCAACAATATCGGTAGCCATGGAAAGGAAAACTCGAGAGTTTGCATTTCAAAGCTCAATTTTAGAAAAATTCGATTCGTATTTCAAATGTCGATTTAGGAAAATAAGACTTTATTAATTTCTTCGTGCTCTTATTCAAGTCTACACTCTTTGCGATGATTTTTAGCAATTTTAACGAGCAAATGAAAAATAGTTTACGCCGCCAAAAGTGCGGCGAGTTAGAAAGGGGGGGGGGTGGGGGAGAGAGAGAGGATGGGAGGTTACGTAGCAACCGCGCAGTTAAGCACCTCCGATCGAACCGGAAACGGACAGGCCTCCCTAAAACGGCAGACAAATGAGTGACGTATTGCGACAGGCGATGTCTTATAGCGTTCGCCTTCTCGGCGGTTTGATTAATAACGCTCCGACCGGGACGGGATGGATCCCTTGACCCTTAAAAAGAAAGAAACAAAAGAATGGAGGAATTAAAAAAAGACAAGAGACGGAATAAGACCGGTTCTGGAAATATGGTAACTTCCAGCAGGATATGCGTCACGAAAAGTAAAGGCATTTATTTGACAGGATAAATACAATTGAAATTCTTGGGTACATGTTGTTTTACAACTACCCTCTTTTGAATTAACTTCTACGGCAGTTTTTAATTGACTTCATATTCGCTGCTCACTGGGATTCAGTAAATTATATATATATATATATATATATATATATATATATATATATATATATATATATATATATATATATATAAAACAGCTTACGGAAAAGGAAAGGTAAAATGGATATATGGATGTCAACAAGGTGTTGGGATGAGGAAACCCAGTGAACACTCACCAATCAGACGACTTCAGGTTGGCGAGGCCCCGGGGATGTCGAAGCGACACACGTAGGCTGCAGCTGATGAAGGAATAATTCCGAAAGCTTCTACGTTTGTGATGTTTCTGTGTTTTAGTGTTCTTTTACGTGTGTCGCTTCGACATCCCCGGGGCCTCGCCAACCTGAAGTCGTCTGATTGGTGAGTGTTCACTGGGTTTCCTCATCCCAACACCTTGTTGTCATATATATATATATATATAATTATATATATATATATATATATATATATATATATATATATATATATATATATGGACTTTATGACTTTACGTTACTCTTTCGCTGAAGAAGGGCTTAGGCCCGATAAGCTTGCGTGTGTTTTTGTGTTCGTGTGTTTTACGTGTCTCTTCGACGCCCCCAGCAGCCTGCCAGCTTGGTCCTCAACTTGGTGAGTGTCCGCTGGGCTTCCCTCAACACCTTGTTGCCACCCTCATCACTACCTTTTCTTTTCCTTTAGTTAATATGTATATATATATATATATATATATATATATATATATATATGGATGACAACAAGGTGTTGGGATGAGGAAACCCAGTATATATATGCCATCCATCAAGGTAAATGGGAAAAATGGATGGCAACAGGTTGTTGTGATAAGGAAGTCCAGTGAGCACCAAAAAGATGGTTCAGGTTAGAAAAAAACAAACTTTCGTTTTTTTTAGGCGTTCGTTACTCCAAGTATCGAATTCCTACGACGATTCCGAGTAATTTTAAAGGACAGCCAAACTCAAACCGTGGCCTCATTATATTGGAAGCTGCAACAAAATAGGAACGAATGAATTAAGCGACACTAGGCATAAATACGTGTGTACAAATGTCGCATCTAGGTGTTGTTGTGGCGGTGCTAAGAAAACGATAGGGTGTTTGAAATTATATCTTAAACAACGTATGGTATGGGAAAATGTTTCGAAAAAATCTGATGTGGCCACCATATCCATACCACTAATATTTATAATAATTTCTAATAGGCTAAATAATAATAAATATTTTAAGGAACTACGAGAATTTTTTTAGACTTTACAAAGGACAGAAGTAAACTCATACCATAGCCTTCTGATATTAGATATAGCCACAAAGCTCCAACAATTAAGAAAAGAAAAAGAAGCGTTACAAAGACGTAACTAAGCGTCAATTGTTAACAATAGTCGTCGGTAGGTGGCGTGGTGGTGGCAGCAAAGAATATAAGATATCTCTTAAACAATGAATTATATGGAAAAATGTTTCAAGTAAAGATTGTAGAAAATTAAAGTTACAATAACGATTATTCCAGTACATTTTTACATTTATCAAATATTAAAGCAAATATTTTAAAATAACCGTCAAGTGACAAGAGTAAACACCCACTTCCGTTTTACCGATGTTTACCAAAAACTAACCAGTTCTTGTGACTTTTATATAAATTTTAAATATAAAATTGCTTGTTGACCTTATAAATAGTTTTTTAGTTAGAGCGCCCACAAAAAAGCTATCACATACACACAGACACATCATCGAGAAAATGGTCAAAACGCGTTATGGAGAAAGTAAAAAACTTAGATAATTACATTTTCCATAACTGTTATTCTAGTAATTTTTTAAATTGATCAAGTATTAATGCAAATATTTTAAAGAAACTCTTATGTGGCAGGAGTAAACTCTCACTCCCGCCTAACCTTTTTTAACCAAAAACTAATCAACTCTTTGCTGCTTCAATAAAAGTGTCGACTATGAAATTTGGAGTTGATTTAATTTATAGTTATTCGAAGTAAAGCGCCCAAAATTTTCCAACCACGCGGATGTTATGGAGAAAATCCGATGTGGCCAACACACGACATCCTCCATGCCTGTAATATTTCTAAAAATTACAAATAGGTTAAATGATAATAAATGCTTTAAGGAACCGCGAGAAAATTTTTTAAAGACTTTAAAAAAGAACATAAATAAACCCTAACCGTAGCCTTCTGATATCGGTTAGTATAGCCGCCAAGCTCCTACAATTAGGAAAACAAAAAGTGTTTACTATAGTCGGCGGTAGGTGGTGTGGTTGTGGCGGCTAAAAGATTTAGATTTTGAAATATCTCTTCAACAATATTGGAAAATGTTCCGAACAAAAGTTGTAGAAAATTACATTTTCTACAACTTTCATTTCAAAACTTTTTTAAATTTATCAAATATTAAAGCAAATATCTCAAAATAACGGATATGTGACAAGAGTTCACTTACGGTTGACTGATTGTTACCAAAAACTAATCTATTTTTCCCCTATAACAAACACGTCAAATATAACTGTTCCTGTAGATCTGATTAAGAGTTTTTGAGTTAAGAACACCCACCCGAAAATATCCAACACGCGTTCAGGGGACGTGTATTTTCGTTGATATCTCGAATTAGATTTTTTCGTGAAAACAATGCCTACTTTCTCTATATATATGGAGAAAGTAAAAATGGTCAAAACGTGTTCAGAGGATCTCAAAACATATTTCTGTTTAACAATACTTTCCCAAACTACGTATATGGAGAAAGCACATACGTAACGCGCGCACAAACACACATACAGAAGGCGGAAATGAGTATCTGTTACGTTTATAAGGTCTGACGTCTAAAGGAACACGCCCCCTTTTTAATCACCCGGGTGATTAAACAATCCCTTAAAAATTTTAAATCGCGTAATTAAACATATCCTAGGCCTTTTGGAGTCTTTATCCCCCTTCAAGGAGAGGGAGGGGAGAACTTCCAAACCATTCCAACCGGATGAGTTAGCGTCGCTTAAAAACAATTGTAATCTCTTCGAGAACCGAAAGAGAGAGTTTATTTCGTCCTTAAATCTCTGCTGAACTCCAACTCTCTTTGAGCCATACAGACACCCTCTGTCTCTCTAATCTCCCTCTCTATCTGTTTTTATTTATCTCCCTCCTCATTCTCTCTTCCTCCTTCTGCTCCTCACCTGCGTATGCCTGTCTTCCACCCATTCTGTCTTAATTTTATTATTTGCATTTCATGTGATCGCTGTCTTAACGTTTTTCCATGTGTTCCTATCTTTCTCCTCCCCCAATCTCTCACTCTCGCTCTTTTTCACTTTCTGTCTCTCTATCGCTTTCCCTGTATTTCTTCCTCCCACCCACTATTCTCTCCTCTTCTTCCTCTATTCTCTCTCCCTCTATCTGTCTTTTCCTCTCTCTCTCTCTCTTACTGTCTTCCTCTTTCCCTCTATTCATCTGTCTATTCCTCTTTCTGCCCCCTCTCTCTTCCTCTCTCTCTTCCTCACTCCCTATGCCTCTCTCTACCTCTCTCTTCCTCTCTCTCATCCTCTCCCTCTTCCCCTCCACCTCTCCCTTCCTATATTTCCTACTCTTTCTCTTCCTCACTTTCGTGCTTCAACTATTCTCACTCCCTTTCTCTCTTCCACTCTCTCTCTCCTCACCCCTATATCTATTACTCTCTCCCTCTCTCCTTTCCTCTCTCTATTTCTTTCTCTTTCATTCCCTCGCTATTCAACTATTCTCTCTTCCTGTCTCTTTTCCTCCCTCTCTTCATCTCCCTCTTCCTCCCTTTCTCTCTCTCTTTTCCTCTCTCATATTCTCTACCTCCCTCCCTTCCTCTTTCTCTCTCTTCATCTGTCTATTCTTCTTAATCTTCCCCTATCTCTTCCTCTCTCTCTCGCCCTCTCTTCCTCTCTCTCATACTTTCTTCCTCTCTCTCTAATTCTCTACACCCTCTCTCTCTTCCACTCTTATTTTCCCTCTTTCTCTCGTTATCTATTTTCTCGCTATTTTCCTCACTCTCTCTCCTTTGCTCTCTTTCTCTCCATCTACCTCTCTCTTCCTCTCTCACTTCCTCTCTCACTTCCTCTCTCTCTAATTCTCCCTTCTTCTCCACCTCGCTCTATCTCTCTCTTCCTCTCTGTCTTCCTCTCTCTTTCTCACTCACTTCCACTCTCTCTCTTCCTCTCTACCTCTCTCTTCCTCTATCTCTTACTCTTTCCCTTCCTCTCTTTCGTGCTTCAACTCTTCTCACTCCCTTTCTCTCTTCTACTCTTTCTCCTCATCCCTATATATATTACTTTCTCTCCCTCTCTCCTTTCCTATCTCTATTTCTCTGTCTTTCATTCAAACGCTATCGAACTATTCTCCCTTCCTCTCTCTATTCCTCCCTCCCTTTCTTTCTCTCTTTTCCTCCCTCATATTCTCTACCTCCCTCCCTTCCTCTTTCTCTCTCTTCATCTATCAATTCCTCTTACTCTCCCCCTCTCTCTTCCTCTCTTACTACCACACTATTCCTCTCTCTCTTCCGCTCTCTCTAACTCTCTCTTCTCTCACTCTTCCCTCTTCCTTTCTCTCTCTTCGTCCATATTCCCCTATTCTTTCTTTTTGTATCCCCCTCCTCTCAAAATATCATTCTCCCTTTCGTTCCCCCTTCTCTGTCTAATTTTGTCTCTCTCCCTCGTTTTCCCTTTCCTTTATTTCTCTCTCTCTCCCTTCCTTAATAACTTTATCTCTCCCTCTGTCTCTCTCTCTCTGTCCCTCTCTCTGTCTCTCTCTCTCCTGCTTTCTTATAATATGCATGCCCCAACAACATTCTCTATATTCATTCATTGTATATATTTCATTTATATTTCATCTCATTCTGTATACTTGTATATTTCTTGTTTACATTACCTAATTACTTTTACGTGTACTTTTTTAGGACGGTATATAATTACGCTGTATATACGAACTCTCCCACTGTACATACACCTTTCTGTTTAATGTTGTATTTTGTATTATCATATGTACACTATCTAGGGTTTTAGCAGGTTTTTCACAACCCCCTTCTAGGTGGGTGTTTTCCTGCGTGGGTTTTACTAGGGAGGACATGCCTGTTTTTACCTAGGCTTTCCCCACAAACACAAATCTGTATTCAATTTTATCATTTTACTTTGTATGATTTAGGTACATAATGTTTATGTAATGTATTTTGTTATACCTTATTTTATTCTTTTTCTTGTATTTATTATATTGACGAAGGGTTAAATGTAAGAATGGACCTTATGGTCTAAATTTCTCCCGAATAAAGACGATTATCTATCTATATATCTCTCTCTCTCCCTCCCTCTCTCATTCTCCCTCCCTAACTCCCTCCCTCCCTTCCTCTCCC
Source organism: Tanypteryx hageni (assembly GCA_028673005.1). NCBI lineage: Eukaryota > Metazoa > Arthropoda > Insecta > Odonata > Petaluridae > Tanypteryx > Tanypteryx hageni. The sequence continues at coordinate 17,382,132 of CM054119.1, read as the reverse complement.
TCCCTCTCCCTCTCTCTCCCTCCCTCTATCTCCCTCCCTCCCTCCCTATCACCCACTCTCTCACACCCCCGCTCCCCCTCCCCTTCCCCTCCCCTCTTCCCCCCTCTTTATCCCCCTCTTCTTCCCCCCCATATACGTAATATTCTATCCTTCGTTTTCAGTCCTCTCCTCTTCCTCTCTTCCTTCCACTCCCTCCCTTCCTCTCTCTCTTCCTTCCTTTCTCTCTTCCTTCTTATCCCACCCTTCCTTTCACTCACTTCTTCCCCCCCCTATAACTCCTCACTCCCATCTCTTCTTTCCTCTATTCTCCCTGAATTTCCTTTCTCATCCCTTCCGTCAACTCTCTTGAATTCTCTCTCTTCCTCTCCCTCCCTTCCTCCCTCTCTCCCTCTCTCTCCCTTTAACTCCCTCCTTCTACATCCAGTTCCCTCCACACAAAAAACACTTCTTCCTCCCCCTACCTATCTCTTTCTGTCTCTATGCCTCTCTATGTCTCTCCTTCTGTCTCTCTCTGTGTCTCTCTCCCCTATCTTCTCTCTTACTCTATCTCTCCCATCCCACAATCTCCAACTTTCGCATCCCACTTTCTGTCTCTCCGTCTCTTCCCTTCTTTCTCATCTTCCTTCTGTCTTCTTTCATCGTCTCTCTTATTCTCTTTATCACCCTACCTTGTCCTTTGTTCCCCCCTCTCCCTTCCTCTCTTGTTGTTCCTCTATATTCCATGTATATATTTCCATTTATTCTGTCTAATTAATGTAAATTTCTTGTGTATATTACGTTATTTTCTTTACATATATTTCTTAGGACGGTGTACAACGACGCTGTATATGCAGTATCTCCTACATATATATGGATGTCAACAAGGTGTTGGGATAAGGAAACCCAGTGAACACTCACCAATCAGACGACTTCAGGTTGGCGAGGCTCCGGGGATGTCGAAGCGACACACGTAAAATAACACTAAAACACAGAAACATCACAAACGTAGAAGCTTTCGGTTTCCTCATCCCAACACCTTGTTGACATCCATATATATATATATATATATATATATAACAGCTTACGGAAAAGGAAAGGTAAAATAGATATATGGATGTCAACAAGGTGTTGGGATGAGGAAACCCAGTGAACACTCACCAATCAGACGACTTCAGGTTGGCGAGGCCCCGGGGATGTCGAAGCGACACACGTAAAATAACACAAAAACACAGAAACATCACAGACGTAGAAGCTTTCGGAACTACTCCTTCATCAGCTACAGAGAACCTACAGAGAGATTCCACACCCCCCTCTCAGTGGGTGTTTCCCTGCGTGGGTTCTTATTGTTTTTATCTAGGGTTTTCCCACAAACACATCTGTTTTCAATTGCGTCTCTTTTTAATTTAAAAGATTTATATACCGTTTTTGCATTGTATATTGTAAAATTTTATTTTTTCTAATATTATTATTACATTGATGAAGGTATTAATGTAAGAGTGGACCTCATGGTCAATAATTTCACCTGAATTTAGACGATTATCTATTTATCTATCTCTCCCTTTCTCTCTCTCTCTCTCTCTCTTTCTCACATTCCTAACTTTATGTCTTTCTCTCTCCTACCCTCTTCTCTGTCTGTTCTCACTCTCCTTCTTTTCTTTATCCCTCTCTCTCTGTCTTTCTCTCCCTCCTTTCCTCTTTTCCACTCTCCCCATCTTTCCTTCCTTCTCTCTCCCTCTCCCTCTGTAGTTCTCCCACTCCTTTCTTCTCTTCCACTCTCCCCATCTTTCCCTCTTTCTGTCTCCCTCCCCCTCTCTTTCTCTCCCTCATTTCCTCTTTTCCACTCTCCCATCTTTCCTTCTTTCTGTCTCTCTCTCTCTCCTTCTGTAGTTCTCCCACTCCTTTCTTCTCTTCCACTCTCCCCATCTCTCCCTCTTTCTCTGTCTTTCTCTCCCTCCTTTCTTCTCTTCCATTCTCCCCATCTCTCCCTCTATCTGTCTCCCTCCCCCTCTCTTTCTCTCCCTCCTTTCCTCTTTTCCACTCTCCCCATCTTTCCTTCTTTCTGTCTCTCTCTCTCCTTCTGTAGTTCTCCCACTCCTTTCATCTCTTCCATTCTCTCCATCTCTCCCTCTCCCTGTCTTTCTCTCACTCCTTTCTTCTCTTCCACTCTCCACATCTCTCTCTCTCTGTCTTTCTCTCCCTCATTTCTTCTCTTCCATTCTCTCCATCTCTCCCTCTTTCTCTCTCTCTCCCTGTCTTTCTCTCACTCCTTTCTTCTCTTCCACTCTCCACATCTCTCCCTCTCTCTCTGTCTTTCTCTCCCTCATTTCTTCTCTTCCATTCTCTCCATCTCTCCCTCTTTCTCTCTCCCTCTCCCTGTCTTTCTCTCACTCCTTTCTTCTCTTCCACTCTCCCCATCTCTCCCTCTTTCTGTCTCTCTCTCCCTCTGTCTTTCTCTCCCTCCTTTCTTCTCTTCCACTTTCCCCATCTCTCCCTCTTTCTCTCTCTCTCTCTGTCTTTCTCTCCCTCACTACTCTTCCACTCTCCACATCTCTCCCTCTCTCTCTGTCTTTCTCTCACTCCTTTCTTCTCTTCCATTCTCTCCACCTCTCCCTCTTTCTCTCTCTCTCTGTCTTTCTCTCCCTCACTACTTCTCTTCCACTCTCCCCATCTCTCCCTCTTTCTGTCTCCCTCCCCCTCTCTTTCTCTCCCTCCTTTCCTCTTTTCCACTCTCCCCATCTTTCCTTCTTTCTGTCTCTCTCTCTCTCTCCCTCTGTAGTTCTCTCACTCCTTTCTTCTCTTCCACTCTCCCCATCTCTTCTTCTTTCTGTCTCTCCCTCTCTCTCTGTCTTTCTCTCCCCCCTCTCTTCTCTTCCATTCTCTCCATCTCTCCCTCTTTCTCTCTCCCTCTCCCTGTCTTTCTCTACCTCCTTTCTTCTCTTCCACTCCCTGCCTTTCACTCACTCCTTTTTTCTCTTCCATTCTCTCCATTTCTCCCTCTTTCTCTCTCCCTCTCCCTGTCTTTCTCTCCCTCCTTTCTTCTCTTCCACTTTCCCCATCTCTCCCTCTTTCTGTCTCTCTCTCCCTCTGTCGTTCTCTCCCTCCTTTTTTCTTTTCCATTCTCTCCATCTCTCCCTCTTTCTCTCTCCCTCTCCCTGTCTTTCTCTCCCTTCTTTCTTCTCTTCCACTCTCCCCCTCTCTCCCTCTGTCTCTCTCTCCCTCTGTCGTTCTCTCCCTCCCTTCTTCTCTTCCACACTCCACTCTCTCCTTCCCTCTGCCCCTCCCTCCTTTCTTCCCTTCCACTCTTCCCCTCTCTCCCTCCCTCTTTCCCCCTACAAATCCCTCTTTCCTTCTCCTTCGCTATTCTCGCTAATCTTAAAGAGCGAGAGATTTACCAGTTTTAATCTTTAGCGCGCTTCGGTTTGGAAAAATTATCCGAGACAACGTTTATCCCTAGAAATATCTCTGGAGCGTGAGGGGAGTTTGAGAGGGGGAGTGAGGGAGGGAGTGAGAGGGAGGTAGTTAGGGGGAGGGAGTGAGGGATGGAGGAATAGCGTGGAACTTCCTTAGGTCGTCAGAGGAAGGGGTAAAAAGAGATACTCAAATCCAGTCCCCGCCGTATTTTCTTTCTCTTCCTCTTCCTCGAGGATTCCGCAGTATCCGTCACACGCCGGGCGACGCTCGCTTGTTTCCCGCACCGTTCGTTTGTTTCGTATACGCTACTGCCATCTTCGTTGAAATTGTTATGCTGGCGAATGAATGCACTGCCACCGCATCAGGCAAGTTTTCCTGTTATGCACTTGTATTTCACCAAATCTCCACTCGCAGTGGTTCCCACACTTTTCGTATGCGCGGCGCCCTTTCAACGATAAACCGAATTTCGCGACACCCCGGCCTTCCAGCAATTAATATAATAAAAGCCCTGGTTCTGTCGGTACGTTTGTCCGGATCGCTCTGTAGCAGTGTTCCTCAACGTGCGTACTTGAGAGAATTTCTAGGGCACGCCAACGCGACGACGAATGTTTTACCTAATAACGAAATAATATAACTAATTCTAAATTTGTTTATAAAGACAACATTAACTAAATTAATAAAAGCATTAATCTGTTAGTTGGTTCGTTGGTTGGATCGCTATATGGGATTCCCCATAAGAGGGATCTTATATATACCTCTTTCACCCTCGCAGACTTATCTTCTTTTGCAAAATTAATATAGAATTAATTGAACCTTGTTCACTGCCAAGGCAGGTTCTCCCCTGAAGATGCCCACTTAGTGGGCGAAATGCATAGGGCTTACCCTACAATTTTTTTGGCTTAAGGAGTTTTATACAACTGTTCAACTTGGAGCCAAAGTGATTACGAGCTACCATCTACTATTACAAATAGTGTTTTAATTCTAAATATTTCACCTCCGCAGCGATTTTCATTTTTCCCACATGTAAAAATAATTGTTTAAAACAATCCCCAAATGTTGCAATTTTAAACATTTTACACTTTCTCCATTATGGGGTACTAATGCTACACATTTGAGCTAAATTTTAAAGTTGTAGTACTTCTAGAAGTAAAATAATATTTTTCTAATTGTTTAAATTTAAATAATTTTTAACGGCCGCCGCAATTCATTTATGGTAAAATTGAAATGTTAATTTGTGCAAATTTACTACTCTGTAAATAATTGGTAAATTTCAGTTTCCAAGCTCATCCCGTAATACCTAAACAGTTATCTATTTGTTTAAAATTTAAGAATTTTTGACTGCCAAACAAATAAAAATATCAAAATTTCTTTAATCACTATTTCGTTTTTTTACAAATCCTACCTCTAAAAAATATTTCAGCTCTGTAGCCCATTTGGAAATACATAAACCTTAAAAATTTGTTTAAACAATTGCGAAATTTTGCGGCCTAAAGAAGCAATGGCCTATTACAGGGGTTTTTAATAGGCAATATGCAAGCCACAATGTATTTATTTTTATTTATTTATTTATCTATGTAAAGGGGCATACTTGTATATCTGTTTATTGCAAATAAAAACCTTTTTGATTTGAGAAAATTGATCTGCTATGATAGTTCAGTGGTAGAATATCCGCCAGGCATGTGGAAGACCCGGGTTCGATTCACGGTCATAGCAGACTTTTTTTTCACGTTTCAAAATTATTTCCAGAAGTATACTTTGTTGTTACCTAAAACCTTTTCCAAGTTAATGCGACTACTTTTTAGGAGACAATCGTCAATGTATTAGACTAAAATGTCGATTAATTCATCATTGGGAAGACTTAAATTTTGTCTACTCTGAAATTTATCACTAATAACTAAATTTTGAACCATTGCCTCATATTTGCCATTATCGTTTTTGCTTTCCCCATATACGAAGTATAGAGAAAGTATTGTTTTCATGAAAAAATCGAATTCGAGATTTCTAGGGAAATACATGTTTTAAGGTCCCCTGAAAACGTTCTGACTATTTTTCTGTATGTGATAGATGATTGTGGGCGCTCTAACTCAAAAACTATTAATCAGGTCAAAGCAAAATTTTATATTTAACATTTTCATAAAAGTTAAATTATCTGATTAGTTTTTGCTAAAAATCGGTCTAATAGAAGTGGTTGTTTACTCTAGTCATTTATCCGTTAGTTTGAAATATTTGCTTTAATATTTGATAAATTTAAAAATGTAGTGGAATAAAAGTTGTAGGAAAATGTATTTTCTGCAACCTTTATTCTATACATTTTTCCATATAATGCATTGTTTAAGAGATATATTATATTTTTAGCTTCCACCACCACGCCACCTACCGAAGACTATTGTTAACAATTGGCGCTTAGTTGCGTCTTAGTAACGTAATTTGTCATATAAATATGGGGAATGTTATGTGTTGTCCACATCAGTTTATTGGGTTATTTTGGCAATTTACAAGCCTAATTAGACGCAGTATTTATTTCGACAATAAGAAAACAAAACTTCAATTATCTATGCATTTCTACGTCAAAGTCCCGACATCGTACTTTCATTAAAATTTTTAAAAATCCAGTAAAGTGGTAGATGTCATTAATTCGTTTATTATCTGTAGAAATTGTTATGGAATTTTAATTCGATGCATTTACATACCATCACCGAACTGCAGCATATGGAAAAATTCACGCAATATCAGGTTATATTAATTTTGCGCTTCGGTGTTTGACATTACTAAAAGTATAGTTTATATAATAAAATAAAACGGTTACTTCAATAGGGAATAGCATAGATAAATGTATAAATAAATTAATGTGCGTGTAACTACAAGACAAAAAATTTTAAGATTAAGATGGTTAAGAAGACAAAAAATATCATCATCATGAGGTGTTCTGCCTCTAGGCAGGTCCCTGGCACCAGCGTTGTCTCCACTCATTTCTGTTCCTTGCCATTTCTTTCATTTCCTGATACCCTCCCCTTTCTTTCAGATCGTCAAACATTTTTATTCTTCTACGTCCCCTTTTCCTTTCCCCTTCTACTGATCCTTCCAACACCATCAATAGTAAACCTTCTCCTCTCAAGATATGCCCTAACCAGTTACTTTTCCTCCTCTGAATTGTTTCAAGTAATCTTCTCTTCTCGTTCACCCTTGTTAGTATTGCTTCATTCCTTATCCTATCCGTCCACTTAACCTTCTCCATCCGCCTCCACACCCACATTTCAAATGCCTCTAGTCTTTCTTTCTCTCTTTTCTTTAGCGTCCATGTTTCACACCCATAAAGCAATACACTCCAAACATAGCACTTCACAAGACGTTTCTTCAGATTTAAATCCATTTTACCACATAGTACCCGTTTTTTCTTATTAAATGTTTCTTTTGCCATTGCTATTCTTGTTCTTATTTCTTTTTCACTTCTCCAGTCTTCAGTTAGCATGCTTCCCAAATATCTATACTGTTTTACTTGCTCCACTCTTCCATCCTTTATTGACACATTCATAATCTCTCTATCCCCTATTCTCATCACCTTTGTTTTCTTTATGTTCATTTTCATTCCATATTCCATCATCCTGTCTTCTAGCTTTGTAACCATTTCCTGAATATGCCTCGTTTCATCTGCCAAAATTACCATGTCATCAGCAAACCTTATACAATTTATTATTCTACCCCCAATACTAATTCCTTTATCATTCCCTATTCCATTGTCAATCATTTCTTCAGCATATATATTGAACAGGGTTGGCGATAAGCAGCAACCTTGCCTTACTCCTCTTCCTAAATCATACCATTCGGTCTGTGCATCTTTTATCCTCATAGCTGCTTTCTGTTTCATATACAGCTCTTTAATTAACCTTCTATCTTTCCAGTCTACTTTTTTTGCTTTTAGTATTTCCATCAGTTTTTCCCAGTTCACTCGGTCGAATGCCTTCTCCATATCTATGAAGCACAGACTAATTCCTTTACCCCTTTCTATATATCTCTCTCCACTCATTCTTATCAATCCTATTGCATCTCTTGTACCTCTACTCTTTCTAAATCCAAACTGTTCCTCTGCAACATTTTCTTCCATTTTGCTAATTAGTCTCCTGTTCATAACCCTAAGTAGAACCTTTGCTGCATGTGTAATTAAACTGATTGTTCTGTGTTCACTGCATTTTCTTGTTCCTTGCTTTTTCGGAATTGGAATCATAATTGTTTTGACGAAATCCTCTGGCCACATCCCCTTGTCATAGATTGCATTACACAACTTCACTATTTCTTCCAGTCCTTCCTCATTAAGACACTTAAATAATTCTATCGGTATCTCATCTACCCCCATTGCCTTCCCATTCTTCATATCCTTTATTGCTTGTAGCACCTCTATTTTCAATATCGAAACCCCTGTTTCGTCATTATTTATTTCATCCTGCTCTTCAATACGGAGATCCTTTGGTTTTTCATTTGATTTGTACAACTCCTCCATGTATTCTCTCCATCTATTAAGGACCTCCTCTTCCTTATATAGAACTTTATCTTCTTTACTTGCAATCTCTTTCACACATGCACTTGTTCTCCATCTATCCCACGTTACATTTTTTACTTTCTTATACATCAAGTCATACATTCCTTTTCTCTCTAGATCTTCTATATCTGAGCATTCCTCCTCTAGCCATTTCTCCCTTGCTTTTTGGGTTTCTCTTCTTAGTTCATTATTCAGTTTCCTGTATTTCCTTTTTCCATCTTCATCAGTCCTGCTTTTGTATTGCCTTCTTTCTTCCATCTTTTCTATCATTTCCTTTGTCACCCATGGCTTTTTTATTCTTTTTCCTTTGAAAAACCCAATAGCCTGTTCTGCTGTTTTCCTTATAGCCTTCTTTATCCTATTCCATGCTTCATCCACATTTTCCTCCGACACGTTTTCTCTTTTGATTGCCTGAGCTAATTTTTCTCCTATTCTTTCTTTTCCTACTGTGGCAATATTCTCTAAATCCCATTTCCTAACTATCTTAGCCTTCTTAACCTTCTTCAAGGCTAGTTTTATTTCGGCCATGAGGAGCACATGATCACTGTCAATGTCTGCTCCTGGAAGTCCATATGCCTTTTTTACTCCATTTCTATATCTTTCTTCCACTAGAATATAATCTATTTGATATCTGGCTCCATCTCCTGGTGATTTCCATGTGTATAGCCTTCTCTTATGATTTTCAAACCAAGTATTTGATATAAACATCCTCTTCTCTTTACAGAACTCAACAAGTCTTTCACCTCTTTCATTTCTTTTCCCTAGTCCAAATTTTCCTACTACTTGGTCTTCTCTTCCCTCTCCTACCACAGCGTTCCAATCGCCCATCACTATCTTGCAACAGTTTTTACCTTCCTCCTCCATAATATTTTCTATCTTCTCGTATATTTCTTCAACAGCCTCATCTTCATGTTGGCTGGTCGGCATATAAACTTGTATCAACAGTAGATCTTTTGGGTGCATTCCTATTCTAAGAGCAATTGCTCTATCATTTACAAATATCACCCTCTGTACACAATTTGCTATTTCCTTATTCAAAATTACCCCTACTCCATTCGTTCCTCTAGTACCTCCTGAATAGTACACTGTGATGTCATCACTTTTTATTTCCCCTCTTCCTTCCCATCTCATTTCACTTAAGCCAATCATATCCATTCTATTTATTTTCATCTCTTTCTTTAAATTTTCCAACTTCCCTGCTCGTAGGAGTGTTCTAACATTCCACGTGCCAATTCTCAACTTCTTTCCAGCATCCTTCCTTCCTTGTGTTAAACGGAACCTCTCGTGTTGTCCCCCCCGGAGATCCGAGCGGGGGACCATTTTGCCTCCGGAATATTTAACAAGAGAAGACTCCGTCATGATGCCTCTACATGGGATATATTGTGGCGGTGGTTTCCCATTGCCTTCCGCCTATATATTCAGCCGCCCCTAACATGGGGAACAGACGCTGTTTGCAGCCGCCCCTAATATGGAGAACAGACGCTGCTGCCTGTTGGTCCGCGGGAGGTATTTTATTTCCCTCCTACCCTACATATCTGTAGAGCATTCCCCTATCCGCCACCCGGGGACGCGCCCTCTAGAGGTTACAGGCTCCTCCGAGGGGACAAAAAATAATAAAACTAATAATTTGCATTATATCTGGACAATTCCATTTACCGGGTTTTATTGGTTTTTCGATCGTAATTCAAAGATTATGTTTTTGGTCGCAAAAGATCTTGGTTAATTTTATAGTTATTGAATTGAACTTATACAACTATCGCGTTTAGTTTCGTTTATTGAATTTTATTAACGTACTTTTTAAAAATGTTTAGAACAATCCTCAAACTCGCGCTCCTACCAAAACACTTGACTCATTCCCCACCTTTTAATAATACATACCAGAACACATATCAAATCTTATTTAGCAATCCATCCTTAGAGACATTTTCGACCTACCTCTCTAACTTTTATACCATTCTGAGTATCAGCAAACCATCGCGGATTTATATGATTTACAAATAAGTTCGAAACCAAACGTAACCCAACATACACACACTTATTTGGAAAGTTCTTAAAAAATAATAATTTCCGCTAGTAAAACTAGCATACATTATCTCCTATAAGGTTATAATTTACAAATAACGAGTCGTGCAAATACGAAAATACCGGCGCCAGGCTCACGACAAAATGATCCTCCTGCTATTCCGCCGATCCTCGTTCTTCTAAATGAAGGTGTCCTTCTTTCGTATTCAAAGGTTATTACTTTCTCCGTATACGAAGTATAGAGAAAGTATTGTTTCCATGAAAGAAATCGAATTCGAGATTTCATCGGAAGGGTCCCCTGAACACGTTTTGACTATTTTCTTGATGATGTCTGTGTGTCTGTATGTGATAGATTTTGTGGGCGCTCTAACTCAAAAGCTGTTAATCAGGTCAACGCAAAATTTTATATTTAACATTATTATAAAAATTAGGTCATCTGATTAGTTTTTGGTAAAAATCGGTCTACCGGAAGTGGGTGTTTACTCTTGTCACTTATCCATTATTTTGAAATATTTGCTTTAATATTTAATAAATTTAAAAATGTATAAGAATAAAAGTCGTAGAAAATTACATTTTCTACAACCTTTGCTTGATACATTTTTCCATATAATGCATTGTTTAAGAGATATCTCATATTTTTAGCTGCCACCACCACGACCACGACCACCGAAGACTATTGTTAACAATTGACGCTTAGTTACGTCTTAGTAACGCTCCTTTTTCCTTTCTTAATTGTCGACCGGAAGTAAATATTGACAACGATCCCAGAGCTAACAACGTGTAATTTGCCATAGGGACCGAATACGGGAGTACATTACTGCAAACTCGCTCTTCAAAAATGATTGAACATTCATTAGGGTTAATACTTGAAATCGTTATGATGTTATAATTATGACAGATACAGCTGCCTATTCAAGCTATCTTTTATAACTACTTACCTACGTTTTCATCAAAAACTCAAAACAACTGAGGACTTGTGAGCGGAAAGCAAATAACTGAATTTTCGAGTATTAACTGAAACACTTTATATGAAATACCTCCTCGATTTTAATAAAGAAAATAAACACCACGTATGTGCAGTTTTCCCCTGCATGGACGATGACCCACTCAGCTTCAAAATGAATTTTTTTTTCGCTGAAGGAAGTATAGGCACTATCTTCCTATCTTCAAGCATCACGCTCTTCTGTTCGCACACCGTTGAGGAAAAGCGATCATTCTCCAAACGAAAGCTAAAGAGATTTAAGAGCTTGGTACTATTTCGAAATGAATATGAGCGTTAACGTAGGAATGGTATCGTGAAGGAGTAAGGAAAGCTAGTTTTAGGAAAAGTTATTGTTAAACCAATTTAATACAGATTTTGGATTTTCGAGACTCGGTAAGTGGGAGAATTAAAAAAAAGGTAGACATCTGCTATTCTTCCAGGGAAAGGATTTATGGCCAAGGTCGATGGTATTATTCGACAACCAACGTATATCGGACGGAGGGATAATGAGGACAAGGTTCGCGAAATAGATAGTAGGACGGAGAGGTATAAGGAGTCCTTTTCCCTAGGACAATACGTGACCGCAATAGATAACAGTGAATAATAATTAGTTAGGAACTTGGTGCGCGGCACCCCCTGCCATCCACCGTCAAGGTGACTTGCAGGGTAATATGTAGATTTAGATGTACTCGGGGGTGTACCAAGGTATTTTGACGCCCCGGGCGAGAAAGTACTCCAGCGCTCCCGTCCGTAAATGTTTAAATAGATATTTTCAGAAGAACTTCCTCATTTATCCATTGCCCTGTAAAATAATTGATAATGAAAGGAAATAGGAATTCCATGTAGATTTGATGTTAATATGTTTCCAAATTGTATTCGCTTGCAAGTAATACATACATAGATGATTGATTCTGTGCCCGCAATACATTGGCGCCCCGAGCAGCCTCCACGATCGCCCCCTACCTCTCGGTCCGGCCCTGATGGTACTTTGCGAAAGGATCGCCTCCTTAGCTGGAGCTCCTCGCCAGGGTCGGGATAGCAATTAACAGAGTAGCTCCCCCATCTCCTGGCAACTCCTACGGTGAACCCATTTTCGGTCGCCACCGATACGTGCTCTAGCGACCGCGTATCGCAAGGGATCGGAAAAATTTTGCTTATAAAATTTCGCGTAAATTTTAGTATCTCCCACCTTTCTTTTTCACTCGGACCAAGGAGGAAACATTCCCAAACAGAATGCAGAACTCGAATTGCGACAATATATAGATACAAATAGGGATACGATGTCGAAACGAAAGTATCGATACCGTAATCACATGATGTATCGAATGAAAAGTATCGATGCCACAAAAGTATCGGGCCGAAAGTACCGATGCCACTAGAAAATCGAAAGGAAGGAATCGAGTACAAAAGCACTTGGTATCGAAAGGAAATTACCGATGTGAGTAAAGCATCGATACTTTTTTCGTATCTAAGTCTACGAAATCGAAACGAAAGTATCGATACCTTACTCATATGTTATGTCGAATGAAAATTATCGATACCGCAAAAGTATCGGGTCGAAAGTACCGATGCCACTAGAAAATCGAAAGAAAATAATCGAGAACAAAAGTAATTGGTATCGAAAGGAGATTACCGATATGAGTAAAGTATCGATACTTTTTTCGTATCCCTAGATACAAATATCTTAGTGGGAAGGCGCCCCTGCAAGTCGGCGCCCGGGTGCATTGCATCCACTGCACCCAGGGTAGGAGCGCCCCTGGCCGTTGTCATATATAAAATAACAGTGACAGAAAGAAAAACAAATTATATGTATTTGTATATATATATATATTTATGTGTGTGTATGTCTGTATATATATTTAAATACATATACTTCTCATCAATCACCGTTCTTTGCTGTCCCTTTCCCCTCTTAAGAATTATAATTCCCTCTCTCCCTTCATCCCACCAACATCTCTGCACACAACCTTCATTCCATTCCTCTCCCCCATTTTCTCTCTCTCTCTCACTCCCTTTCACTCCATTTCAAACCCCTCTCTCTCCCCTCCCTCCCTCCCTCCCTTTAAAACCTCTCTCTCTACTTCTCATACAACAAAGGCCTAATTAGCCATAAACCTTCTGATTTATACTCTCGGAGCTGGTAGCGTGGGAGAAAGAGGAGGGGAGGAGAAAGTAAGAGGGGCGGGAGGGAAGGAGGGGAGGTGAGAGATGGCCGGTCGAAGTGGTGGGGAGGGATATTAGGCGAGGAGGGGGAGGAGGGGAAGAATAAGGAGAGAGAGAGAGAGAGAGGGTGGTGTAGAGAGTGAGAAAGAAATGGTGGGAGAGAGAGGGAGAGTGGAAGATGGAGCAAAGGTAAAAGGAATTATATATAGGAAGAGGGAGAGAGGACGAGAAAGAGAAGGATTATGATTAAAAGAGATTGAGAAGGAAAGAAAGAGATAGAGGGGAAGAGAGAAGTATAGGGAGACCAGAGAGGAAACGGAAAGGAGAGAGAGGGGAACGTAAGGGGAGGGAGAGAGAGGGAAAAGGAGAGGGAGGAAGGTATAGAGAGGAAGGGAGAGAGGAAGAGAGAGAGAGGAAGGGAGAGAGAGGAAGGAAGAGAGATGAAGGGAGAGAGAGAAAGGGTGAGATAGGAAGGAAGAAAGAGAGGAAGGGAGAGAGAGGAAGGGAGGGAGAGGAAGAGAGAGAGAGAGAGAAGGGAGAGAGAGGAAGAGAGAGAGAGGAAGGGAGAGAGAGAGGAAGGGAGAGTGAGGAAGGGAGTGTGAGGAAGTGAGAGAGAGAGAAAGGGTGAGAGGTGAAGGAAGAAAGAGAGGAAGGGAGAGAGAGGAAGGAAGGGAGAGGAAGGGTGAGAGAGGAAGGGAGAAAGAGAGTAAGGCAGAGAGGAAGGAAGAGAGATGAAGGGAGAGAGAGGAAGGAAAAGAGATGAAGGGAGAGAGAGAAAGGGTGAGATAGGAAAGAAGAAAGAGAGGAAGGGAGGGAGAGGAAGGGAGGGAGAGAAAGAGAGAGATAGGAAGGGAGAGAGAGGAAGGGAGAGAGAGGAAGGGAGAGAGAGGAAGGGAGAGAGAGGAAGGGAGAGAGAGGAAGGGAGAGAGAGGAAGAGAGAGAGAGGAAGGGAGAGTGAGTAAGAGAGAGAAAGGGTGAGAGATGAAGGAAGAAAGAGATGAAGGGAGAGAGAGGAAAGGAGGGAGAGGAAGGGTGAGAGAGGAAGGGAGAAAGAGTGGAAGGGAGAGAGAGGAAGGGAGAGAGAGGAAGGGAGAGTGAGGAAGGGAGATTGAGGAAGGGAGAGATAGAAGAATGGTGAAAGTGGAAGGGAGAGAAAGTAAGGAAGAGTGAGGAAGGAAGAGAGAGGGGGATGGAGAGAGAAGGGAACGGAGAGTTAGGGGAAGGGAGAGAAGACTAGAGTAAAAATGAGAGAAATAGAGAGAGGAAAATAATAAAGGATATACAGGAAAAGAGGAATAGAGAGAACGGGATGGAGGGAAGAAGAAAGAGATAAAAGAAAGGAAGGGAGAGGTAGAAAGAGATTATGAGAGGCAGAGGAAAACAAAGATATGAGAGGGTGAGGAAGAATGAGAGGAAGAGAGAGAGGAAAAGAGAGAAGAAGAGAGATAGAGAAAGAGATAGAAGATGAGAGGTAGAGAGATGGAGATTAGTGTAGAGTGAGAAAGGAAATTTGGAAGATAGAGAGAGGTAGTGGAAGAGAGAGGAATGATAAAAGGAAATAAGTACGTGTATAATGAGAGAGAGAGTAGAAAGGGCAAGGAAAAGATAGAAGAATAAGGATTAAAAGAGAAAGAAAGAGAGAGATGTAAGTTACAGATTGATTGAGTAATGTGGTCTTTATTTGGAGCGATTAAGACTAAGAAGTCCCCCCCCATCTTCCACCTAGCCCCTCTTCATGAAACATAAAATAATGCATAGAAATTTATGTAAATACAAGAAACAATAAAAATACACGTCTTGGAAAAGAAATCATGTAATTTTGTGAGAAAAATAAGGACTAATGGATAATGAAATCCATGTAAATAACCCACTGCAGGAAAGCACCCACACATGAAGGGGTGTATGAAAAAGAAAGAGGAAGGGAGGATAATAGGTAGAGGAAGAGAGAGATAGAGATAATCAATGAGAGAGGAAGGAAGAGAGAGTAGTTGACAGAGAGGAAGGGAGGGAAAAAGAAGGAGAGGAGGAGAGAATGATATAGGAAGAGGGATAGGAAAGGATTGAGGGAGAGGTAGAGAAAGGGAAAAAGAGGATATTGGAAGAGAGAGGGAGAGAAAGGGAGAGAGAGTGGGAGAAGGAAAGGGAGGGAGAGAGAGAGAGAGAAAGGAAGGGAAAGACAAAAAGTTAGAGATTAAGAGGGATAGATGGAGGAAGAGAGGGAGGAAGGAGAGAGAGGAAGGGAGAGTAATAGGTAGAGGAAGAGAGAGAAAGAGAGAGTGAATGAGAGAGGAAGGGAGAGAGAGTAGTTGAAAGAGAGGAAGGGAGGGAAAAAGAAGGAGAGGAGGAGAGAATGATAGAGGAAGAGGGATAGGAAAGGATTGAGGGAGAGGTAGAGAAAGGGAAAAAGAGGATATTGGAAGAGAGAGGGAGAGAAAGGGAGAGAGTGGGAGAAGGAAAGGGAGGGAGAGAGAGAGAGAGAAAGGAAGGGAAAGACAAAAAGTTAGAGATTAAGAGGGAGAGATGGAGGAAGAGAGGGAGGAAGGAGAGAGAGGAAGGGAGAGTAATAGGTAGAGGAAGAGAGAGAAAGAGAGAGTGAATGAGAGAGGAAGGGAGAGAGAGTAGTTGAAAGAGAGGAAGGGAGGGAAAAAGAAGGAGAGGAGGAGAGAATGATAGAGGAAGAGAGATAGGAAAGGATTGAGGGAGAGGTAGAGAAAGGGAAAAAGAGGATATTGGAAGAGAGAGGGAGAGAAAGGGAGAGAGAGTGGGAGAAAGAAAGGGAGAGAGAGAGAAAGGAAGGGAAAGACAAAAAGTTAGAGATTAAGAGGGAGAGATGGAGGAAGAGAGGGAGGAAGGAGAGAGAGGAAGGGAGAGTAATAGGTAGAGGAAGAGAGAGAAAGGTAGAGAGAGTAGTTGACAGAGAGGAAGGGAGGGAAAAAGATGGACGGAAGGAGAGAAAGATATAGAGGAAGAGGGATAGGAAAAGATTGAGGGAGAGGTAGAGAAAGGGAAAAAGAGGATATTGGAAGAGAGAGGGGGAGAGAAAGGGAGAGAGAGTAGGAGAAGGAAAGGGAGAGAGAGAGGGAGAAAGGAAGGGAAAGACAAAAAGTTAGAGATTAAGAGGGAGAGATGGAGGAAGAGAGGGAGGAAGGAGAGAGAGGAAGGGAGAGTAATAGGTAGAGGAAGAGCGAGAAAGGTAGAGAGAGTAGTTGACAGAGAGGAAGGGAGGGAAAAAGATGGACGGAAGGAGAGAAAGATATAGAGGAAGAGGGATAGGAAAAGATTGAGGGAGAGGTAGTGAAAGGGAAAAAGGGATATTGGAAGAGAGAGAGAGAGAGAACGGAAGGGAGAGAGAAGGGAAGGGAAATATGAAAAGTTTGAAATTATGAGGGAGAGATGAAGGAAGAGAGAAAAGGAAGGCGGGAGAGAGAATGAGAGAGGAAGAGGGACAGCGGAAGATAGATAAAGAATATAGGAAAAGAGAGGCACAGAAAGAAGGAGTGGGAAGGAGATAGGGGAATGAAAAGAAAGAGGAATGAAGGGTGGACGAGATAAAGAGAGAAGGGAATAGATGTATAGAAGAATAGATAGAGGATTGGGAGAGAGAGAGAGAGAAAGGAAAAGGTAGAGGGAGCAAGTTAGAAAAAGAGAAAGTCAGGGAGAATTAAGGAGAGAAAGAGAGAGGAAAATAGATAGGGAGGGAGAAACGGAGGAAGAATTGGAAAGAGGGAGAAAGTATGTGAGAGAGGGAAGAAAGAGGTAGAGAGAAGAAATTATAGTGGAAGGGAGAGAAAGAGAGAGAAAAAGGAATAAATAGAGTGGAAGAGATGGATATATTTCAAAATTGGAAAAGATTAAACTACCCTTAATCATTGCGCAATTGGATTCCTTTTAACAATGCTTATATTCCATGTTGTAGATTATGTAAATAAGAGATTTCATCAGATTCTGTCGATACTGTTAAACCTCTATGCAGTGTACAGACATGAAGACATATTACGGGCAGAAACAATGGCAAAAAATATGTTTAAAAAATTGTAGGCACGTAACCGTTATCATATGTAACAAGAGATGGATAATCGCTGAGAAATTTACATATGGCGTTTATTCACTGAGATTAGAGTAAATAAATAATACTGTCTCCAGCCAAAAAAATTACGAATACAATAACTTGACATTTACAACGCAGTCCTGCGAACGTTGGTTTCAAATCCAATGCATAGAATCTTCCCTGCAGAAATCAATGGGCTTTTTTTTGCAGGTCTAATCCTTCATTGGTTACTTGCAAAGTTCTGATGTATGGACCGATTACTCCTCAATAGACATATCTAGACCCACCGAATTAACACCATTTATTGTTTTCTTGTTGATCAAGCTATCATAAATATTTTGCTGCTTCCGTTTGTAGACGTAACTAAACGTCAATTGTTAACAATAGTCGTCGGTAGGAAGAGGTAACTAAGCGTCAATTGTAAACAACAGTCGTAGGTGGGTAATGGCAACTCAAACTACACTATATCTCTTAAACAATGCATTATATGGAAAAATGTTTCAAACAAATATTGTAGTAAATAAAATTTCCTACAGCTTTTATCCCAATACAATTTTACATCTATCAAATATTAAAGCAGATATTTCAAAATAAGTGACAATAGTAAAAACCCACTTCCGGTTGACCGATTTTTACGAAAAGCTAATCATTGCTTCTAACCTTCGTATAAATGTTAAATCTAAAATTTCGCGTTGATCTGATGAATAGTTTTTGAGTTAGAGCACCCACAAATAAAGCTATCTCACACACGCGCACACGCACACACACGTCCGAGAAAAAGGTCAAAACGTGTTTTCAGAGGACCTCAAAACGTGTATTTCCGTTGAAAATTCGAAGCTGATTTTTTCATGAAAACTATACTTTCCCCTAAACTACGTATGTGGAGAAAGTATAAAATTGACGTATTTACGTTCATTTCTTAAGATGCAGATACCAAGTACTTTTGTACTTCGATTTTTCTAGTGACATCGATACTTTCGGCCCGATACTGTTGTGGTATCGATACTTTTCATTCGATACATCGTATGATTACGGTATCGATACTTTCGTTTCGATATCGTATCCCTAGTTGTGACTGTATCTCTACGATGGCCACAACAAGTTTAACAAGAAGTCCAAACCGGGATTGATGCAGGCTGGTATATCAATGTTGACCTCCCGAACTGATTATTGACAGGAAATGTTTCGGCATTTGTATAGTCATTCCAGGGAATTCTCATACATTAAATACCAATTGTAATTCATAGTTTATTAATGATAGAGAAAAATTATAAAACAAATTAATAGGGCATTATCAGGTTTGAAATACTAAAACTGTCAAAATCTCTTTCTGACATAATTTTTGCATGTATATCTTTCAAATAAACGAATTTAATAAATGATACTGTTTATATAGTAATATATGTACGGATCAGCTGTCCATTGTTGAAGAGTAGTCTAGCGGAAATGAAAATAATCCTTTTTTCACTCGTCTATGCTCAAGCCGAGTTCCGTATTAATCGTCTCCATGGCAACAATCCGATTAAGTGCGAGATGAAACGCATATTCGCCATGTATGGGTAGAAATTCAAGACAACGCGATCAAATATCCTCAATCTGTGATAAAGATTAGAATCTACATTCTTTTCCGCTTATAACAGTACAAATATCGCTCCGATAACGCAATTTTAAGATATTTTAATGTATTAAAGAAAACATCTCTGCAAGATGGATTTGAGATTTCCTATGTAAAACAAAGAGGGGTAAAACATTCCTGGAATCGAACCCTGGACTCCAATCTTAGCCAAATAAAATATAACCTGGAGGTGGGCTCTGATAGCACGAGTATCGTACCAAGTTTCACGAAAATCGGCTTATTGGTGAAGAAGTTGTTAGCAGGGGACACATACAGACAGACAAACACACAGGCAGGACCATTTCCTAAGGCCGTTTCCCTTGGAAACCAGCCTAAATATATACTTGCCATAGGTATCTCCAATAGCCACAACAAGGTTAAAAAATCATATAACCATTTCGGCTACAAAAACAGGCGTCTTCAGTGGTAATTCAACGAAAATGGAATCTATCCTATATTGAAAAGAGAACTTTGTTATTTCCACAAATCTATTATATCCTTTTAGAATCTATTTTCGGTGAATTTCCACTGAAGACGGCTGATTTGTGACCGAAATACGGATATGATTTCTTTGTTTGTTCTCTGCCCCATTTGATTCACATGGCCAATCTAAAATCCGTCGTGCAAAGAGTTTTTTCTTTTGCATTTTTAAATATTTTAGAATTGTGATATAGGATTGGGATTTGTGCTGTCCTAAGGGGAAAAAAGGGAAGATTCTTATTATTACCGCGTAATTTTGATTTTCGATTTATTTGTTTGAATTTTTCTCGAGAAAACTTTCGTTTCTGCGTATTGAAAGCCATTTTTTCGGTTTGTTGTTACGGTGATGATTATTGCCGTACTAGGCTGGAGCATAGCCGAGGGAATATTCCAGCTGCGTTCGATTCACAGCTGTCGAGGTAACAATTGGCATTTAGGTCGATTCATGCCTATCAGGAATCGCGACGAAAAATATGAAACTACATATTGTTGTCAGTAACCATACCGACTCTGTAAACAAAATGTAACTTCTTGTGTAATTCTTACGGCATCATTGGTGAGAGAATTTGGATTTTGTTGGTCTTGAATCAGTTCATATCCTTTTGTAACTTTCTCCATATACGTAGTATAGGGGAAAGTATTGTATTCATGAAAAAATCGAATTCGAGATTTCAACGGAAATACACGTTTTGAAGTCCCCTGTATTCTCGATGGTGTCTCTGTGTGTATGTGATAGCTTTTTGTGAGCGCTCTAACTCAAAAACTATTAATCAGATCAACGCTAAATTGTATATTTAAGATTTTTAAAAAAGTTAGAAGATCTTATTAGTTATTCGTAAAAATCGGTAAACCGGAAGTGGGTGTTTACTCTTGTCACTTATCCGTTATTTTGAAATATTTCCTTTAATATTTGATAAATGTAAAAATTAATCGGAGTAAAAGTTGTAGGAAATTTAAATTGCTACAACCTTTGTTTGAAACATTTTCCCATATAAATTATTGTTTAAGAGATATCTTATATTTTTAGCTGCCGCCACCACGCCACCTACCGACGACTATTATTAACAATTGACGCTTAGTTACGTCTTAAGCAACGCTCCTTTTTCTTCTCTTAATTGTTGGAGAGTTATGGCTATATCCAATATCAGAAGGCTATGCATTGAGTTTATATCTGTTCTTTGTAAAGTCTAAAATTTTCTCGCAGTTTCTCGAAATATTTATTATTATGTAACCAATTTGGAATTTTTACAAATATTACAGATCTAGACAAGTCATGTGGTATCCACATTAGATTTTTTTCATCCATTTCCTTAACGTATATCTTGTTTGATTTGTCCTCATTACTTTCTCCATTTACGTAGTATAGGGAGAAATTAATTCTCGATGATGTCTCTGTGTCTGCGTGTGTGTGCGTGCGTAAGAGTGTGTATGTGATACCTTTTCGTGGGCACCGTAACTCAAAAACTATTAATCAAGTCAACGCGAAATTTTATATTGAACATTTTTATAAAAATCACAAGAACTGATTAGTTTTTGGTAAAAATCGGTAAACCGGAAGTGGGTGTTTACTCTAGTAACTTATCCGTTATTTTGAAATATTTCCTTTAATATTTGATAAATGTAAAAATATACTAGAATAAAAGTAGTAGGAAATTTAAATTGCTACAACCTTTGTTTGAAACATTTTCCCATATAAATTATTGTTTAAGAGATATCTTATATTTTTAGCTGCCGCCACCACGCCACATACCGACGACTATTGTTAACAATGGACGCTTAGTTACGTCTTAGTAACGCTCCTTTTTCTTTTCCTAATTGTTGGAGCTTTGTGGCTATATCCAATAACAGAAGGCTATGGTTTGAGTTTATTCCTGTTCTTTGTAAAGCATGAAATTTTCTCGCAGTCTCTTAAAATATTTATTATTATGTAACCTATTTCTTTTTAAAACCGCGTTCCTTCTTGTGTAGTTTTCACGACATCTTTGGTAAGATAATTCTGTTGATATGGTGGTGATTTCCGGGATTCTGCCGTGTTGATCCATTTCCTGGACAATATTTCCCCAACGTTCCAGTCGGCTTCTTCAGGTCCGACCTGAAGAAGCCGACTGGAACGTTGGCGAAATATTGTCCAGGAAATGGATCAACACGGCAGAATCCCGGAAATCACCACCATATCAACAGCACGCCGTGGAAGCCTTCGTACTAAGATAATTCTGTTTTTGTTATTTTTTTTTTCTGGGTAGAATATTCAACGGTACGAAATGATGCGCCCTAAATTATATAATACTGCCACTACTAACACGAATATATTTGTTGATTTTGAATTGGTATTTATATATTAAAATCACACAGTAAGGAAATTAGGCGGATTAGTTCTCCTCAAAACTACTTGTTTAACCTCGTTGTGGTTATTGGAGAAACCTTAATGCAAGTACATTTTTTAATTTCTTGGTGTTGAATAATTTCAGCCATAACAGATGGTTAGGAGTAAGGGGGTTGGTTTGGAGAAAGGGACAGACAGACAAACTACTTTATTTAGGGCGAAATTGAGAGTCTACAGGATTCCATGCAGCTGCGGACACGTATACTTCGGACAAACAGGACGATCCATTCGCTGTTGCTTAGCCGAACATAAACGGGCCATGATGAACAAGAAATGGAGGGAGTCGGCCATAGCGGAGCACTTCACCTCCGGCCCGGGACATAGAATCACGCTCGAAGAAAGGAAATTTCTCGCGAAAGGAGATCGATATTTTCCGAGGTTAATTCGCGAAGCTATTGAAATCGAAAAACAACCAGTCATTTTCAACCGGGACGACGGTTTGCACATCAGCGCAACTTGGAAGCGACTCTTCCAACGGAAAAGTGAAAGGGAGGAAAAATACGTTGGAGCAACCACCAATGAGTAAGGAATAGCAACTCGAACGAGCCAATCAGAGATGCACAACGGTTAAACTAGGAAGGCACGAAACCCGAAAACCTCCACCAGCAATGTACAACATTGATCATTCGCATATCAAAATTAGGTATCATCGTAGGAGTTAGAAACTTGAAACAACGAACGCCTAAGAGAACGAAAGTTTGTTTTCTTGCCGTGCAAAGAGAGTCAAGGTATATTTACGTTCATTTTTAATTTCACAAAAAACCTTTCCCGTCGAATTTCAACGGCCATCTCCCTCGTAATTGTATATTTCTTTCGCTAATTATAGCTGATTTAACTACGATTCATGCAGTTGAATCTCTGGCGAATGAACAGAACTTTTGCGGTAACTTGGTCATCATTTTCCCACTCTTGTCGCGTTGCAAATTTCTTCAAATGTTGAAAATGCTGATGTTACAAGCATCGCCGCTGTAGTACGCAAAGCCATGAAATTCTAACACTGAACTGTACAGCCAGTACAGTACAGATTCAAAAATTCTATTCTTACGTGTTGTTTCATGGGAAATGGTTGAATGTCTTTCACGGAGTAGAACCCAGGAGGTTTTCCGCGATTGGTTTTCGTCATCGCCTTTACAAATGAGAATTTAGTATTCCTGCCAAATTTCAATAACATATCTCCATCTCTTATCAAGGTATTCGAATTTATATAGCTTGACAGAGGGGGCCAAAATGGGACGAGAGTGGGCTTCTCTAGATTTTAGGATATACTTTCTTATGCAATTTTCATACTGCACTACGAAAAAAATCCCACTGGAGATTTCAAAGGAAATACATGCTTTAAGGTCCCCTGAACACGTTTTGACTATTTTCTCGATGATGTCTGTGTGTGTGTGTCTGTCTGTATGTGATAGATTTTTGCGGGCGCGTTAACTAATAAACTATTAATTAGATAAACGAAAAATTTTATATTTAACATTTTTATAAAATTTCGAAGACCTGCTTGGTTTTTGGTAATAATCGGTAGACCGGAAGTGTCACTTGTCCGTTATTTTGAAATATTTGATCTGATATTTGATAAATGTGAAAATGTATTGGAACAAAAGTTGCAGGAAATTTTATTTTCTACAAACATTGTTTAACACATTTTTCCCATGTAATGCATCGTTTAAGAGATATCTTATATTTTTAGCTGCCGCCACCACGCCACCTACCGATGACGCTTAGTAACACTCCTTTTTCTTTTCTTAATTGACAACCGGAAGTAAATATTGACAACGATCCCAGAGCTGACAACATGTAATTTGCCACATAAATATGGAGAATGACATGTGCTGCCAACACCCATTTATTTGCGAGGCGTTTTAACGTGGACTCGTAGAACGTACACTAAGCGCGGGAAAAAGTTACATGCGGGAAAGCGTTAAATGATAGAAAGTGTTAAATGCGGGAAAACTTTATTTGAGGGAAAACTTTAATTAGGGGAAAACGTTAAATGCAGGAAAACGTTAAATGCGGGATAACTTGATTGCGGGAAAAAAGTTTAACCTCGGTGATGGTTAAAACGAGATTCCACTATATGTATGTACATTGCATATACACACGTATAAAATATACGGCGTTGCTAGAGGAAGAGACGGGGATCAATGAATTCTTTTAATGGTATCAAGAGGAATGCGTCACTCCAGTAGAAAAAAGTAGACAGAACGTAAAGGCTAGGGGAGAATGTCGTAAAATACGCGATTATATTAGAATCCACAGCCGGGAGAAGGTGATTAAAGAGTAAATGGATAAGACATATAACGCCACATTATATATATATATATATATATATATATATATATATATATATATATATATATATAACAGCTTACGGAAAAGGAAAGGTAAAATGGATATATGGAAGTCAACAAGGTGTTGGGATGAGGAAACCCAGTGAACACTCACCAATCACTCACTTCAGGTTGGCGAGGCCCCGGGGATATCGAAGCGACACACGTAAAAGAACACTAAAACACAGAAACATCACAAATGTAGAAGCTTTCGGAACTACTCCTTCATCAGCAACAGATATATATATATATATATATATATATATATATATATATATATATATATATATAACAGCTTACGGAAAAGGAAGAGTAAAAGGGATATATTGATGTCAACAAGGTGTTGGGATGAGGAAACCCAGTGAACACTCACCAATCACTCACTTCAGGTTGGCGAGGCCCCGGGGATATCGAAGCGACACACGTAAAAGAACACTAAAACACAGAAACATCACAAATGTAGAAGCTTTCGGAACTACTCCTTCATCAGCTATATATATATATATATATATATATATATATATATATATATATATATATATATATATATATATAACAACTTACGGAAAAGGAAAGGTAAAATGAATATATGGATGTCAACAAGGTGTTGGGATGAGGAAACCCAGTGAGCACTCACCAATCAGACGACTTCAGGTTGGCGAGGCCCCGGGGATGTCGAAGCGACACACGTAAAATAACACAAAAACACAGAAACATCACAAACGTAAAGCTTTACGTTTGTGATGTTTCTGTGTTTTTGTGTTATTTTACGTGTGTCGCTTCGACATCCCCGGGGCCTCGCCAACCTGAAGTAGTCTGATTGGTGAGTGCTCACTGGGTTTCCTCATCCCAACACCTTGTTGACATCCATATATATATATATATATATATATATATATATATATATATATATATATATACTAGTAGAAGGTGCTTGCATTCTGCAAGCATATCATCTCACCTTGAAAAAACATTCATTTTTCAGGCAGATATTTAATCATTACAAATATTTTTTTAATTCTAAAGATTTCACCTCCGCAGCGATTTTCGTTTTTACCTTATGTAAAAATAATAAATAAAAACAATCTCCAAATTTGAAATCTTAAGAATTTTATACTTTCTCCATTATAACGTACTATTGCTACACATTTCATCCAAATTTTAAAGTCTTAGAACTTCTTAAAAGTAAAAAAAATATTTTTCTAATTTTTGATATTTTAAGCATTTTTAACGGCCGCCGCAAGATATTTATGGAGAGATTCAAATGTTTATTTGTGCAAATGCATTACTCTGTAAATAACTCGACAATTTCAGCTTCCTAGCTAATTCCGTGGTACCTAAACAGCTATCTATTTCTTTAATATTTAAGAATTTTTAACTGCCAAGCAAATTAAAATATCAAAATTTCTATAATCTCTATTTCTTTTATTTACAAATCCTACCTCTAAAAAGATTTTCAGCTCCGTAGCACATTCGAAAATACATAAAACTCGAAAAATTGTTTAAACAATTGCGAATTTTTAGCGGTCGCATTGTTGCATTTTTTCAAGATTTTTTTATAATCGGTTTTACACAAAATCCCAATTAAAAAAGAATTTTCGAATCTCCAGCTCATCTGGAAGTGCCTAAACATTAGTAACCTCCAATATGTTATGTTTTATCCTCCTCCTCTGTAAGGAACGCCTATATATAATGATATATAAGCTCTATAAAAGCCTTCTTCTGTACCTTTGTCCATCCCTCTGTCACGATGTAAAGATGCGAATATATAAGATCGGGATTCGTTTTCAGTATTTTGCAGGACCTTTCGACGCATATTTTCAGGCGATGACGAAAGAAAAATCTCGAAGAAGTCGTCAATTCGACCCCAAGGGAGACAGACCCATTTTCCATAAAATAACACGTAATGATCGACTGTTCGACGGGCAGACTTTTATTCTTTCTGAGATCTAAATTAGAAAGAATTGACGCACGATCTTTGGATCTAAACCATTTTAAAGGAGAAATTATAAGGTTTCTTACACAGTTAATCTTTTTCCGCATACAACTCGAAATCCCCTCGTGTAAGACTTATAATTAACATATTTTGTGTAAATCTTGCGTTTTAACGGGATGTTGTCTTGCCAATCAATTATATTGTTAAAGCACGAAATCCTATTGTTGTTTAATTCCTTATGGGTGAAAGGGTGTATTAAATGCGTTTTATATGAGAGAGAGAGGGGGGGAAGGAAATGATATCCATGGCAACCAATATATACGTCATTCATCTCGTTATTTACGAGAAGGAATACATTTGAATGTAGAACATTAATCATTCCATCATTAAAATCAATTAGAATAATTGTAGGAGTTCGAGACTTGAATCAACGAAAGCTTAAAGAACGAAAGTTTGTTTTCTTGCCCATCCGAAGAAATTCAAGGTATAATTTCGTCATATTTATTCCATAAAATTCTTTCCCTTTGACTTTCAACTGGGGAAACTCCCTAGCGTGTGTATATATATATATATATATATATATATATATATATATATAGACATAAACACATACATATATGCATAGAGATGCCCCCAACACAGCGTAGGTTCCAGGAGGAGACATAACGGAAGCGGTTAGATAGGGCGAACGCCTAATGGGGCAAGTGGGGCAGAAGCGTAATGGTTTGCAAGAAGGGGGGGAGTTGAATTATTGTGACGAACGGAAGGAGCGGACGAGCCGAGATAATGGAGGGGAGAGGAAAGGGAGAGGAATGGGAGGGGTATTAAGACATGGAAAGGGGAGGGAAGTTACGCAGGGGTCTGTGAAGAATTTTGGGGTGACGCGTGCGTAGGAGAAGACGCATGGCAGTCATGCGAAGCGATAGAATGTATTGGGATTGATGGCTAGTGAGAGGGAGGGAGGTATGGAGAAGGTGGAGTGGGAGAGGAGGGAGAGAATGGGGAATGAAGGAGGAAGCGAGAGAGAAGATATTGAAGACGAGAGAAGAGGAAGAGGAAGTGAGGAAGGAAGAAAGTAAGTTATCCTTTTCCAAATTAAATGTTTACACACACACACATATACACATATATATATATATATATAAATTATATATATATATATATATATGGATGTCAACAAGGTGTTGGGATGTGTTATTTTACGTGTGTCGCTTCGACATCCCCGGGGCCTCGCCAACCTGAAGTCGTCTGATTGGTGAGTGCTCACTGGGTTTCCTCATCACAACACCTTGTTGACATCCATATATCTATTTTACCTTTCCTTTTCCGTAAGTTGTTATATATATATAGACGTTCCTTACAGATGAGGAGGATATAACATACTAGTAGAAGGTGCTTGCATAATGCAAGCATTTCATATCACCTTGAAAAAACATTCATTTTTCAGAAAGACATTTAATCATCACAAATATTCTTTTAATTCTAAACATTTCACTACCGCGGCGATTTTCGTTTTTCCCTTATGTAAAAATAATTGTTTAAAACAATCCTCAAATTTTGCAATTTAAAAATTTTTACACTATCTTCATTATGGGGTACTAATGCTACATATTTTAGCCAATTTTTAAAGTTTTATCACTTCTAGAACTAAATTAATATTTTTTATTGTTCAACTTTAAATAATATTTAACGGCCGTTGCAATTCATATATGGTAAAATTGAAATGTTTATTTGTGCAAATTCACAACTTTGTAAAAAATGTGAAAATTTCAGCTTCTTAGCTGATCCCGTAGTACCTAAACAGTTATCTATTTGTTTAAACTTTAAGAATTTTTAACTGCCAAACAAATTTAAATATCGAAATTTGTATGATCCCTATTTCGTTATTTTAGGAATTCTACCTATAAAAAAATTTCAGCTCCGTAGCTCATTCGCAAATACATAAACCTTGAAAATTTGTTTAAACAATTGCGAATTTTTAGCGGCCGCATTGTTGCACTTTTTCAAGATTTTCGTTTTTTCTAGTCAGTTTTTCACAAAATCCTACCTATGAAAAAAATTTCGAATCTCCAGCTCATCTGGAAGTGCCTAAACATTATTATCCTCCTATATGTTATATGTTAGATGTTATATCCTCCTCTGTAAGAGTCGTCGATATACGAAGATTGTTTACGTTGACAACAATAAAAAAACACTAGAAAATATTACCTAGTTCAAAGTGAATTATGACACTATCGTTTGATTCTCTAGAAATCGTCTACTCCTTCGATAAAAATCTACTGAACATTAAATATGCTATTTGACTAGCTCTACAAATTAGTTTGAAGACTTTTTGTTGCAAGTGATATTTTACGAGGTATAAAGAAATGTTCATTTTTTGTTGCTGGTAAACTGCCAGTCCTGATTATGCCACGTAAGCTTTTTATATAATTTTCTTCGTTTCTTTGTCCCTATGTCCCAAATACCAAATTTCATTGACGTCCGTCCAGTAGTTTCTGAGATGGAACATGCTGACGGACAGACGGACATGAACTGAACATAAGGCGTCCTTTGCAGCAAGTGGACGCATGTTAAAACTCGGGAACCGCTGGACATATTTTGATGAAATTCGGTATTGGGGAGTTTTGCTAAAATTGGACGACCGGCTCCAGATTTGGTTAAAATCGGACAATAATTACGACCACTTTACATGAAGACCTACATGTAGTTTACAATGTTCCTTTGTTTCAACTCGGGAACCGCTTCACGTATTTCGATGAAATTTGGTATTGGCGAATTTTGCTACAATTAATCGACCGATTCCAATTTTGGTTAAGATCGGACAAATTTTACGACCACTTTACATGAAGACCTATATGTAGTTTACAATGTTCCTTTGTTGCATATCGGGAACCGCTTTGCGTATTTTGATGAAATTAGGTATTTGGGAGTTTTGTTAAAATTAGTCGACCGATACCTATTTTAGTTAAAATAGGATAACAATTACGACCACTTTACATGAAGACCTATATGTAGTTTACAATATTGCTTTGTTTCAACTCGGGAACCGCTTTACGTATTTCGATGAAATTTGGTATTGGAGAGTTTTGCTAAAATTAGTCGACCGATTCCAATTTTGGTTAAAATCGGACAACAATTACGACCACTTTACGTGAAGACCTACATGTAGTTTACAATATTCCTTTGTTTCAACTCGGGAACCGCTTTGCGTATTTTGATGAAATTAGGTATTGGGCAGTTTTGCTAAAATTGGACGACCGGCTCCAGTTTTGGTTAAAATCGGACAATAATTACGACCACTTTACATGAAGACCTACATGTAGTTTACAATGTTCCTTTGTTTCAACTCGGGAACCGCTTCACGTATTTTGATGAAATTTGGTATTGGAGAGTTGCGCTAATATTAGTCGACCGATTCCAATTTTGGTTAAAATCGGACACCAATTACGACCACTTTACATGAAGACCTACATGTACATTAAAACGTGATTCATCTTTATTACATATTGTAAAGAACTCCTAAAAACGAGGGAGTAAACCTTGAGAGAGATAATGAGAGGTGGGAAGGACTACAGACGTAAGTGGAAGAAGAAATTATGAGAGAGTTGAAGAGAGATCGTGAGGAAGAGATGAGGAGAGAGGGATACTGTGGAACGATAGATTTGGAAGGCAATGGATGGGAGAGGGGCTGGGTGAATCTAAAGGAGAAAGAGGAATTATGAAGGGAGGAATACAGAGATAAAATTAATCACGGAGTAACAGTTAAAGGAAAAGGGACATTTGAGGGGAGTGACTGGAATGCGAGCAGAGAAAATGTGTTAGACTCGGAGAGGGAAAAATAGGGCAAAATCGGAAATAATAAACCCTACTTTAAACATGGTTATTTATTTGATTATTATATTAACTTTAACATCTATAAAATCACCGCGGATGAGTTGCTATTTGGGTTCCAAAATCTCGTGATTTGGCCTTATTTAATATTGCAAACACATTCGACGGAAAACTAAGTTGATCAAGCGTATTTGTGTGGCAAAAATGACGAGTACATAGTAGTATACTAGTAGAAGGTGCTTGCATCCTGCAAGCATATCGTCTCACCTTCAAAAATCATTCATTTTTCAGACAGATATCTCATTATTACAAATATTTTTTTATTCTAAAGATTTCACCTCCGCAGCGATTTTCGTTTTTCCCTTATGCAAAAATAATAGATTAAAACAATCCCCAAACTTTGCAGTTTTAAGAATTCCATACTTTCTCCATTATGGGGTACCAATGCTACACATTTCTGCCAAATTATAAAGTTGTAGTACTTCTAGAAGTGATGTAATATTTTTCCAACTGTTTAAATTTTAAACATTTTTAACGGCCGCCGCAATATGTTTATGGGGAGATTCAAATGTTTATTTCTGCAAATGCACTACTCTGTACATAACTTGAAATTTTCAGCTTCCTAACTCATCCCGTAATGTCTAAACAGTTATCTATTTGGAACAATTATTGAAACGAGAAAAAAGTCTGCTATGACCGGGAATTGAACCCGGGTCTTCCACTGCTTAAGCCTGTCTGCATAGGATCTTCGGTTCATATCATTCCATCAATTTCATGTTTGGCAATCTCACCATTTGAGAGGAAGGAGTTTCTTTCGACGATCCTCTTTGAGGACATCTGTCGGGGCAGTTTGATATTAGCTTGGCTAGTTCCCGTCCCACAAAGGAAAACATCCGTGTTCAGAAACGAGAGAAAATGTTCTGCTACGATAGTTCAGGGGTAGAATATCCGCCCGGCAAGTGGAAGACCCGGGTTCAATTCCCGGTCATAGCAGACTTTTTTCTCGTTTCAATAATTGTTCCAACTTTCACAGCTTATGCCTGTCTGCATAGGATCTTCGGATCATATCATTCCATCAGTTATCTATTTGTTTAAAATTTAAGAATTTTTAACTGCCAAACAAAAAAAACATCAAAATTTGTATAATCCGTATTTCGTTTTTTTTTACGAATTCTACTTATTAAAAATATTTCAACTCCGCAGCAGATGCGAAAATACATAAACCTTGAAAATTTGTTTAAACAATTGCGAATTTTTAACAGCCGCATTGTTGTACTTTTTTAAGATTTTCGTTTTTTCTAGTCGGTTTTGCAACAAATCCTAGCTAAGAAAATTATTTCGAATCTCCGGCTCATCTGGAATTGCCTGAACATTAGTATCCTCCTCCTCCTCTGTAAGGAACATCTATATATAATGATAAACCAAATCCGAGTCCAAAAATAGTAGTTGCTATGGCAACACCCTCGTAATGAGCGATAGAAACTGCTAAAATGCCAATATTTGCGAAAAATTCCAAGTGAGATATAGGACCGATAAGCAAAATTCTACGATATAAATTACAATATCCATTGCTGTTCTCGGAGAATAGTACAAATTATACGATTCAAAGGTATTTTAATGCGCGAGAGAAAATTACTTTGCACGATGGATTTCAGATTTATTATGATGTAAATCCAATGGGAAGGAGAGTTCCTGGAATCGAACCCGGGACTATCAATATTCGCACGTTTCATAATTTAGTGTTGTGAAATACTACAAATACATTCGAACGGAATATTAAATTGACCACGCGTATTTGTGCGGCAAAAATAACGCGTGTAAGTATTACAATATAACGATTCCGAGTCCAACAATAGTTGTTAATATGGCAACACTCTCGTGGCGATTGATAAAAATTGAAAAATCGCCGGTATGTACGCGAAATTCTAAGAAACACAATCACTAAGCAAACTTTTACGGTAAGCATTAGAAGCTTCATTCCATTCCTCGGGGAATACTAGAATATTCGCTCCGATATTACATTTCTAAGACATTTTAATGTGCAGGGGAAAATTACCCTGCACGATGGATTTCAGATTTCCCATGTAACTGAAATGGGAAGGATATAGTTCCTGGAATCGAACCCGGGAAATTCAATATTCGCAAGAAAAACTATTCCCGGGAACTCGGCCCATGTAGCAAAGGGATTATCACCAAGTGTCTTGAAAATCGCTACATAGGTTTAAAAGTTAATATGGGGGGACAGATAGTCGGACAGACATAAAGACGAAACTATAAGCCAATTTCCATTCTGGAAAGTAGGCTGCAAATATAGCGTTAAGAGGCAGAAAAGATTGCAGAGTTTAAGGGGAGGAATTGAGCATGCGGGAGAAGAGAGAGACGTAGGGGGAATGAGGGAAAGGAAAAGAGGAAGATATAGGAAGAGAAAAAGGAGGTTGAGACGGGGAGAAGAATTGTGAAAGAGGAGTAATGGAATGGTTGGGAGGAAATGACGAAGAGGAAGTTGAAGAGAAAGGAAGAGTGTGATGATAGTTCATAGAAGAACAGTTGAATGAAAAGAAATGACTGAAAGAGGAATGGAAGAAGATATAGGATTCAGACAGAGAGAGGGAGAGAGAGGGAGGGAGGGAGAGAGAGAGAGGGACGGAGAACGAGAGGGAGGGAGGGAGGAATAGAGCGAGAGGGAGAGAGCTAGAGAGAGAGAGGGAGGGAGAGAAGGCGAGAGAGGGAGGTGAGAGAGAAAGAGGGATGGAGAGAGAGGGAGAGAGAGAGAGGGGGAGAGAGAAAGAGAGGGAGGGAGGGAGAGAGAGAGGGAAAGAGTGCGAGAGAGAGGAGGGAGAAAGAGGGATAGAGAGAGAGGGAGAGAGAAAGCGAGAGAAAGGAGGGAGAGAGAGGGAAGGAGGTGGGAGAGCGAGAGAGAGAGAGAGAGGGAGAGAGTGGGAGGGAGTGAGAGAGAGGGAGGGGGAGAGAGAGGGACGGAGAACGAGAGGGAGGGAGGGAGGGAGGGAGGGAGAAATAGAGCGCGAGGGAGAGAGCTAGAGAGAGAGAGAGGGAGGGAGAGAAGGCGAGAGAGAGAGAGAGGGAGAAAGAGGGATGGATAGAGAGGGAGAGAAAGGAAGCGAGAGAAAGGAGGGAGAGAGAAGGAAGGATGAGGGAGAGCGAGAGAGAGCTAGAGAGAGAGGGAGGGAGAGAGCGAGGGAGGGAAAGAGAGAGGGAGAGAGATAGATAGATAGATAATCGTCTTTATTCGGGCGAAATTTAGACCATAAGGTCCATTCTTACATTTAACCCTTCGTCAATATAAAAAATATAAAAAAATGGTAAAGTAAGATATATATATATATACAATACGGATAACATAAACAGTATATACCTAAATCATACAGAGTAAAAAAATATATATATATATATAAAATTGAAGACAGATTAGAGATTGTGGGGAAAACCTAGGTAAAACAGGCATGTCCTCCCTAGTAAAACCCACGCAGGAAAACACCCACTGAGAAGGGGGGTGTGAAAAACCTGCGAAAACCCTAGATAGTGTACATATAATGATATAGTAATACAACATTAAATAGAAAGGAGTATGTACAGTAAGTCTTCGTATATACAGCATCGTTGTATACCGTCATAAACACTATAACATAGTAGACACTAGACAATGAAAAGGTAACAGTCGAAGGAGGCGTACACTTTGCGAACTCGATAACCTGCAAAAAAAATAATTAATGTTAATTAAGTAAGGAAGAGTGAAGGAAGCCGTCTTGCAATTGGTAAGAAGAAAATGTTAAAGCTGACCTGAATTTTGGGCAGAGAACAGCAATTTAAAGTATTTATGTTTGAATATGTGGAGAGATGTTGCGTTTTGGAGGTCAGTAGGTAGGGCGTTCCAAAGTCTACAAGCTGTAACATGGAAGGATTTATTATAAATTTCCGTCCTGTGATGTGGGATCTGGAAGAGATTGGTGCCCCTAGTGTTGGCGTTGTGTACAGAGTTCATTTGGGAAAATTTGGAGTTCAGATACTGCGGGTTTTGAAGAGTTATAATTCGGTAAAATAACGAGAGGAGGTGAAGACGTCTACGAGCTTCAGTGCGAAGCCAGCCTAACGTATATAGAGGTTGAGTGACATGGTCTCTCTTTTGGAGATCACAAATGAATCTTACGCAGGAATTTTGTGCACGCTGCAATTTTAGAGATAGCTCGTTAGATAGATCTTGATAGACCGTATCGCAGTAATCAAGGTGAGGAAGGACAAGAGCGGTGATAAGTCGCTTGCGAAGGGAGAAATGGGTAATGCTTTTAATTCTTTTAAGTGAGTGAAGTGAACTGTTAACAGTATTACATATTTTAGTTATATGATCAGTCCAGGTCAATGTGTCATTGAATACTAACCCGAGATTGGTTGCAGTTTTTTGGAAACGAATGACAGAGTTATTGAGCAGGATTGGGGGAAGTTCTGAGAAGTTTAGTGACGAGAGAAGTTTGGGATACCCAATAATAATAGACTGACTTTTTAAAGGATTAATTTTGAGGAAATTTACATTGCTCCATTTGGATAAAGAAGTGAGGTCATGGTTCATTTTATCAATGATAAGATGGAGATCAATAGAGCGAGAGTGCATATAGATTTGGAGATCATCAGCATAAAGGTGGTATTTACAGTGAGCAAGCTGAGAAGATATATCATTAATGTACAGAGAGAAGAGCAGTGGCCCGAGGGTGGAACCTTGTGGTACGCCACGTGACACTTTAATCCATCTTGAGGAATGATTGTCAGTTACGACCTTTTGATAGCGATCATTCAGGTAAGAACTAATTAAGTTTAGGGAATCTGAGGAGAAGTTCATGAGGCGCAGTTTGGTTAGAAGTATGTTTACATCTACAGAGTCAAAAGCTTTACTAAAGTCAAGAAGAGTCATAATAGTGACTTCTCTTTTGTCCATTGCTAATCTGATATCGTCAGTGATTTTGAGGAGTGCTGTGGTAGTGCTGTGTGATTTTCGGAATCCTGATTGTAGAGAATCGGGAGGGAGGGAGGAAGGGAGAGAGAAGGAGAGAGAGTGCGAGAAAGAGAGAAGGAGGGAGAGAGAGGGAGAGAGAGAGGGAGAGAGAGAGGGAGAGAGAGAGGGAGGGAGAGATAGAGAGCGAGAGGGAGGTAGGTAGAGAGAGCGAGAAAAAGAGAGCGAGAGAGAGGGAGAGAGAGGGAGAGAGAGGGAAAGAAAGAAAGAAAGAAAAATGTCTTTATTGGAGAGGTTGAGGCTAAGGGAGAGCGAGAGACATTGAGAGCTAGAGAGAGAGAGGGAGGGAGAGAGGGGGTTAGAGGGAGAGGCAGAGGGAGGGAGAGAGAGAGACGTGATGAAAGAGAATACAGAAATCAAGGTAGGGATGAAAAGATGACGACATTGTTTAAGAGAATGAGATAGCGAGAGAGTAAGAGAGAAAGCGAGAGAGCATACCTAGAGAGGTGAATTACCTTTATACTTAGATAGGTGAAATAAATTGAAATTGATTGTCTTTTTTTCGCGACGAGATTGAGAATGTGCGGTCCCCTATTCCACCTAACCCCAAATTCATTACAGATGTACTTACATTAAGTTAATATGTACCCATAATATGATAGACAGAAGAACACTAGCCTTTACAATGTGAATGGTTGGAAGGAAAGAACTCACATTGTGGGAAATATCAAAATGAAGATGAAGTTTATCATTGAAAAGAAAAAACCCAATGCTGAAAACCACCCCCTCCCAAGAAGGAGGGAGGAATAAACCTGCGAAACTTATTGAGGAAAGCTAAAAAAATGTTTACAACATATATCAACAGATATCAATTTATAAGTTATATATTGTCAATAATTCCAAATTAAACATTAGAAAATTCAAGTAATTATAACCAAAATAAACCAAAATAAAACATAGCTCTCTCCATATTTACATGGCAAATTACTTGTTGTTAGCTCTGGGGATCGTTGTCAATATTTACTTCCGGTTGACAGTTAAGAAAAAAGAAATTTATAAGTTAATTTATAAGTTATATATTGTCAATAATTCCAAATTAAACATTAGAAAATTCAAGTAATTATAACCAAAATAAACCAAAATAAAACATGGCTCTCTCCATATTTACATGGCAAATTACTTGTTGTTATCTTTGGGGATCGTTGTCAATATTTACTTCCGGTTGACAGTTAAGAAAAAAGAAAGGATCGTTACTAAGGCGTAACTAAGCGTCAATAGTTAACTATTGTCTTCGGTAGGTGGCGTGGTGGTGGCGGCTAAAAAATATAAGATATCTCTTATACGATGCATTATATGGAAAAATGAATCAAACAAAGGTTGTAGAAAATAAAGTGTCCTACAACTTATATTCGAATACATTTTTACATTTTTCAAATATTAAAGCAAATATTTCGAAATAACGGATAAGTGACAAGAGTAAACACCCACTTCCGGTCGACCGATTTTTGCCAAAAACTACTAATCACTTGTAACTTTTACAAAAATGTCGAATGTAACATTTTGCGTTGATCTGATTAATATATTTTGAGTTAGAGCGCCCACAAAAATCTATCACATACAGACAGACTGACTGGCTGACAGACAGACAGACATCATCGAGAAAATAGTCGAAACTTGTTCAGGGGACCTTAAAAATATGCATTTCCGTTGAAATCTCGAATTGGATTTGTTCATGAAACCCACTTTCTCTATACTTCGTATATATGGAGAAAGTAAAAAAATACAAAAGTGGATTGCAAACAGAATCAGGATATTCTTGTATGCTAAAAAACAATGAAAGCAGGGAACGAAAACACACGTACATACATTTCATGGATAATTGTACCGGAGAGAGAGAGAATGAGATGCAGGAAGGACTATAGACTTTACGTGGAAGAAGAAATTATGGGAGACGAAGAGAGGAAGATATTTTAATAGAAAGAGGGATTTGTAAAGGAAGAGACTTGTATAAGTGAGGAGAGTGGAGAAGGGATTAAAAAATAGAGGAAGAATATACAGGAAGAGAGGGAATGAGAAAATAAACAGCCACACCGTAAGACATAGGAGGTAGAAGAAGATCAGGAAGAGAGGGATTGGCGACGGATTAGAGAAATACCGTTGAAGAAAGAAACGTTTGAGGCAAAACGCAAGATACAGAGAGAAAAGTGAAGAGAAAGAAGGCGTATAAAATCAGAAATGAAGTAGAGAATAGATGATAATAGTGATAAGAGAAAACGGGGGAGTAAACCTAGAGAGAAAGAAAGGGGTGAAGAAGAGAGAAAAACCAAAGATAGAGGGGAAGGAGAGAGATACAGGCAAGGTAGGTAGAGATAGAGAGGGAGAAGAATGTGAGAGAAAGAGAGACATTCATAGAAGAGATGGGGGTGAAGGAGAGGAAAGAGACGAGAGAGTGAGAAAGAGGGAGAAGAATGCGAGAAAAAGAGAGAGATAGAAAGCGAGAGAGTAAACCTAGATAGAGAGCGTGGTAAAGGAGAGATACAGTGGAATGAGGAAGATAAGGAAATGGAGGAATGGGTGTAGATGAGAGAGAAAGAGAGAGGCAGGGATAAGGGAGGGAGAGAAGAGGAAGAGATATGTGAAAGAGAATGGAAAGAGAGGAAGAGAGAGGAAGATAGAGCTAAGAAGGAAGACCAAAAATAGGGGGGAGAGAGAGGGAGGGAGAGAGGGAGGGAGAGAGAAAGGGAGAGAGAGAGAGGGAGAGAGAGGGAGGGAGATAGAGGTGACGGAGAGAGATACAAGATAGAGAGAGAGAATGGGGGAGAAGAATAAGATAGCAAGAGAGAGAGAGAGAGAAAAGGTTGCAAACGAGAGAGTAAACCTAGCTAGTGAGTTGAAGGAGAGAGGCAGACAAGAGATAGAGGTTAAGGAGAGAGATACACACGAGAGAGAGAGAGAGAAAGATGGAGAAGAGTGAGAGAACAAGAGAGAGAGTGAATATAGATGGAGATGTGAAGGAGAGAGACGGGCATGAGATAGGGATGAAGGAGCGAGAAATATACTAGAGAGACGGAGAGAGAGAAATGGGGAGAGAAAGAAGATAGAGAGAAAGAGAGAGAAGAATGAGAGAAAGAGAAAACGGCAGAGTAAACCCAGAGAGAGACATTGAGGAGGAGAGAAAGAGAGAGGGGTGAAGGAGAGAGGCAGACAAGAGATAGAGGTGAAGGAGAGATACTTACGAGAGAGAGGTGGAGAGAGGAGAGAGAGAAGAATGAGAAAGCAAGAGAGAGAGAGGGGGAGTGAAAGCGAGAGAGTAAACCCAGAGAGAGACATTGAGGAAGAGAGAAAGAGAGAGGGGCGAAGGAGAGAGGCAGACAAGAGATAGAGGTGAAGGAGAGATACTTACGAGAGAGATGTGGAGAGAGGAGAGAGAGAAGAATGAGAGAGCAAGAGAGAGAGAGAGGGAGTGAAAACGAGAGAGTAAACCTAGAGAGAGAGAGGGAGAGAGGTGAAGTAGAGAGATACAGGCAAGTGTGAGAGGGAGAATTGGAAGGAAGGGGTGGTGTTAAAGTATTAAGGATTTTCCACGGATATCTTTTGCGCAGTGGTTGTGTGAAAGAGAGAGAGAGAGAAAGAGAAAGAGAGAGGGATAGGGAGGGAGAAGTATGCAAATATGAAATATGAAAATGAAGATGGCGGCGAATATACGGAGAGGGAAAGGGGGAGGGAGGCGAAGGGGGGGGGAGAGAGGGGGAGGGAGGGAGAGGAGGAGGGAGGGAGAGAGGGAGGGAGGGATAGAGGGACAGAATGGGTTCGGGTGTGTAATAAAAGTGATTTACAGTTGACGGGAAACCCGGGCAAAGAGGGACAAGGAGGGGTGGAGGGGGTGAGAGGGAAAAGTAGGGAGGGGAGGGAAGTGTGGAGGGGAGGTTATGCGGAATGAAGCAGGGGAGGGGGTGGGGAAGGAGTAGGAGGTCTGCAGGACGGAAGACATGGTGAGAGAGAGAGGGGGAGAGAGGGGGAGGGGGGGAGAATTACGTGGAAGGGCCGCTGTATAAGGAGGTATGGAGAGAAAGGAGATGGCGTGAGAGAGAGAGGGAAGAAGGAAGGAGAGAGAGAGAGAGAGGGAGGTTAGAGGGAGGGAGATGGGGGAGATATAGGAAGAGATGGGTAAAGAGGGGACAGTGATGAGAGAGAGAGAGAGGGAATTAGAGAATGAGATAAAGAGAGGAAGAAAGAAAGGGAGGGAGAGAATGAGAAAGTCAGTGAGGTAGAGAAGATAGGGATGGAGAGAAAGTGAATGAGGTAGAGACAGACAGACGGACATATTAACGAGAGGGAGAGGGAAAGGGGAGGGAGGGAGGGAGTGAATGAGAAAGAATGGGATAGAGAGAGGAAATGGGAGAGGGGAAGGGACGGAGGAAGTAGGAGAGAAGAAGAGAAAGAGATGGAGGAAGAGGAAGAAAGACAGAGGAAATGAGAGTATAGGAGAGAAAGAGGGATAGAGGAAGAGAAAATTTAGATAAAGAGAAAGACACAGAGGAAGAGAGAGGATAGGAGAGGAAGTGATTGAGAGAGAAAGGATTAGAGAATGGAAGAGAGGGAGGAAGAGTGATGAAGATAAAGAGGAAGAGTGAGAGATGAAGAGAGAAAAGGGTAGTGAAGCGGGAGAGAGGAAGAAGGAGATAAGTAGAGTGAGAGAGCAAGAGATAGGAAGAGATAGGAAGACGGTGGAATAAGGTGAGAGGAAAAGAGAAAGAGAGGAAGAGGGAGAGAATAATAGGGAGAATGCAAGAGAGAGAGAGGAAGAAAGGAGAGAGGGATAACAAAGTAGAGAGAGATACGAAGGCAGATAGAAGAGAAGCAGAGGCGATAAACAGTAAGAAACTGAAAGAGAATTTGAGGAAGGGAGAGTGAGTGAAAGAGAGAGGGAGGATGAGAGAGAGAGGAAGAAATAGGAAGAGAGAATAGAGATGAAGATGGTAAGAGGAATTGGAGGAGAGGAAGAAGAAGAGGGAGAGAAGATTGAAAGGTTGAGAGAGAGGAAGAGAAAGAGGAAAAGAGAGGGAGGAAGAGATGATAGAAAAGAAGATAGGAAAAGGGAAGAGAGGAAGTGGGTTAGAGGAGGTGAGGAAGAGAAAGAGGAATAGAGAGAAAGAAGAAGAGGGCGAGAGGAAGGGGGAGAGAGAATGATGGAAAGAAGAGAGGGGAAGGGAGAAGGGAAGATAGGGGTACAAAGGGAGAGGAATGAGTCGAGATTGAAGAGAAGCAGTTGCTATAAACAAGAAGAAAGTGGAAGAGAATGAAATGACGAGATAGGAAGAGAGATAGTCAAATAAGGAGAGATAGAGAGATGACGAGAATGGAATATGTAGACGTGGAAAGCGGGAAGAATGAGAGGGAAAGAGAGCGAAGGAAGAAGGAAAAGAAAGAGAAGAAGAGAGCACAAGGGACCGACGAAGAACGTAGATAACGAAGGGAGAGTGGAAAGATGGTTGAGATAGGAGAGGATATCAGGGCAGCGGAGTTGTGTTAAATATCGTCACTAAGGTGACCATTTGTAGGGTAACTATGATACGCCGGGAAGGGTTTACTTGGTGCGTGGGTGTTGCCACAGAAAGCAAATGAGCCGGTAGCGGCGCAGGGCGACTGGGAGAGAGGTGGGGCGGGTAGAGGGGAAAGTTGTAGGGAGGGACTGTACAGATGGGAGGCTCGTGAAAGAAGATTCGAGTCAGTTAAGAGTAATTTTTCGCTTAAAAACTATAGAAAGTTCATCTCCCCGCAACCGATAACTTTAATTAAAGTCTAAGTGGGTTTTTAGGCGTTATTTACCAAAAGTAAGCAAAGGGCGCCATATGGTTATGTCGTGCCCGTCCGTCTGTCCGTACGCAGGTTTCATCCACGAAACTACCTGGCGGACGTTGTTGAAATTCTGTATTCGGCGGATAATGACAAAGTAAGTAAGAAAATGATCTAATTGGGTCACGTATCCCAATCGGGAGTGCCACTTTACCGGCGACAAAAAAATTAACTTTTCTCTATATCCCCTAAAACATCACTTATAACAAAAAAAAATTCAAAATAAATTCGCGGAACTATTCAAATACACGAACGTTTTGTTCGGTACAATTTTATCGGA
Organism: Tanypteryx hageni; assembly: GCA_028673005.1. Taxonomy (NCBI): domain Eukaryota; kingdom Metazoa; phylum Arthropoda; class Insecta; order Odonata; family Petaluridae; genus Tanypteryx; species Tanypteryx hageni. The sequence continues at coordinate 17,341,325 of CM054119.1, read as the reverse complement.
GGAGTGGGCGATTGGAACTGAATAAAACTTTTAAAAGTCGCGATTATTCGCTTTTAACTTGGAAAATTTTTTTTCTCGTGTCTTTTAATCGATGCCGACGGAAACAATATCGTGGATACTGAAAGTGCACAATATCTGCTGCAAAATACCTGATTAGTTTAAGTTTTTTTTTCGTGCGCACAAAACATTCAGTAAATTGAGGGAAATGGATTGTCTATGACGAAATAACGGACGTAAAACACATCAATTTTCGTTACGCATGCACACAGCGTCCTTAAATGTAAAGATATGGAAAATTTACGACGAAGTAATGAACGTGAACACGAAGATTATATTACTATAATTCGAGTGAGGCGTGTTTTAGTTAATTGTCGACTGTTTTATTAATTACCATTGATTAGGAAATAAATCAGTGGATGACAAATTCTATGGTTCTTTTGCATTTTAGAAACATTATAAAACATTATCCGAATTTTGATAATTGATCGTATTTTCTTGTGTTTCTACTAAAAAATAACGTTTTTTTTTTCGTTTGAAATCGCATCTTATCGGATCGTTGCCATGGGGACGATTGTTACCGAAGTCTGCTTGAGCCTAGACAAATGTACGAATGGGTTTTCTTTTCCACTCCACAACCCTTCAACAATGGACAGTTTATCCATACATATTAGCGCATAAACAGCAATATTTATTTAATTCGTTTATTTAAAAAAATACATGCAAAATACAATGCTAGAAAGAGATTTTGACGTTGCTTTTAATATTTTAATACCTGATAATACTCTATTAATTTGTTTTCCAATTTTTCTTTATCATTTATAAGCTATGAACTACAAGTGGTATTTATGGTATGAGAATTCCTTGGAATGAGTAACACATACCGAAACATATATAAGTAATCAAATCGGGGCGTCAAATTTGCAGAAACCAGCCTGCATTTAGTCCTGGTTTGGACTTCTTGTATCCATAACACCAGGCGTAGATACATATATTTAATAAACATGTACATTTGTGAGATTGTGCATCTTAGCGACAATGACGACGTAACCGCGAAACAAAATTTCAACTCGAACTGAGGATTTCTCGTTTGATTTTCTTGGAAAAAAAACAAACGCAGGTTCCTCTTCATTTGTTTGCGCATGCGTGTATTTAAGTGCACGAGTTGTGGGTGCTTGCATGCTGCAAGCGCTCAAAATAAATCCCCGCACGCCAAGATCTAAACTCGTAAGTAAACCATCGCGACGGTATTTTAACCACACTATCATGGCGATTTTTCTCTACGATTGATAAACTATTAACTACGAATGGTATTAGAATCCATTGGAATGACTAACACGTACTGAAACATTTCCTGTCGATATATAAGTATGCGATTCCGGACTTCGACTTTGCAGAACCCAGCCTGCATTTAGTCCTGGTTTGGACTCCTTGCTTCAATCTTTTGTTGGCATGGTTGCATAACTCGTAAAACCCATCTGACTCGCACATACGCACGCATCTTTCATCTCTATGTAATCAAATAATACGAAAAAACAAATTAGATCACATTGGTTGCTATTGAAACTTTTGGTTCAAGTTTATTACGTCATTCTCTAAGGTAAGTTATTATAGTAACCCTGCCGAATTTGGTCGAACTGAGGAGAATATACGAATCCAAGACAAATAAACTGATGTTGGTAACACATGACTTTCTCCATATTTATATGGGAAATTACACGTTGTTAGCTCTGGGATCGTTGTCAATATTTACTTCCGGTTGACAATTAAGAAAAGAAAAAGGAGCGTTGCTAAGACGTAACTAAGCGTCAATTGTTAACAATAGTCTTCGGTAGGTGGCGTGGTGGTGGCAGTTAAAAATAAGATATCTCTTAAACAATGCATTATATGGAAAAATGTACCAAACAAAGGTTGTAGAAAAGGAAATTTCATACGGCTTTTATTCCAGTACATTTTTACATTTATCAAATATTAAAGCATATATTTAAAAATAACGGATAAGTGACAAGAGTAAACACCCACTTCCGGTCGACCGATTTTTACCAAAAACTAATCAAATCTTCTAACTTTTATAAAAATGGTAAATATAAAATTTTGCGTTGACCTGATTAATAGTTTTCGAGTTGGAGCGCCCACAAAAATCTATCACATACAGACAGACAGACACAGACATCGTCGAGAAAATAGTCAAAACGTGTTCAGGGGACCTTAAAACATGTATTTCCGTCGAAATCTCGAATTCGATTTTTTCCACGAAAACAATACTTTCTCTATAATACTTCGTATATATGGAGAAAGTAGTAACTTTCTGATATCGAAGCAAGTACATTAGTATACGATAACACTACGGCGAATTTGTCGAAAAGCACTTCTGTACCACTGTAAAACCGGGCACATACCTACATGTTCTCCTATATTCTCTTTATATTATCAGCTAAGGATAGATTAATATTATATTTAAAAACTCTAGAATCACCCAATCTTTCGATACCCACTAAGAACGCCTTTGAAATATCTGTTTATTCCGTATATGGAGTATACTTTTCCACTCCTGTAATACATTTAAAACTATCAAAGTGGACATTTCTGATTGGGGATCTGAGGTAAGGCATTCAATTCCAGATGAGCGGGATTTGCGCGTGATAAAGGTTCCAGAACAATAAAACATTTGGGTTTTGTTAAAATCGGCAAAACAAAAGTCAGTGTTTTCTCTTGACGTTTATCCGTTTTATTTAATACTAGTAGAAGGTGCTTGCATTCTGCAAGCATATCGTCTCATCTTAAAAAAAACATACATTTTTGAGACCGATATTTCATCATTACAAATATTTTTTTATTGTAAAGATTTCACCTCCGCAGCGATTTTCGTTTTTCCCTTACGTAAAAGTAATGGATCAAACCAATGCTACTCATTTCTGCCAAATTTTAAAATTGTAGCGATCCTAGAAGCAAAATAATATTTTTCTAATTGTTTAAATTTTAAACATTTTTAACGGCCGCTGCAATGTATTTATCGAGAGATTTAAATGTTTATTTGTGCGAATTTACTACTCTGTAAATAACTTGAAAATTTCAGCTTCCTCTCTCATCCCGTAGTACCTAAAAAATTATCTATTTTTCTAAATTTCAAGAATTTTTAACGGCAACACAAATTAAAATATCCAAATTTCCGTAATCCCTATTTCGTTTTCATACAAATCCTACATCTAGAAAGACTTTCAAGTCCGTAGCACAAACGGAAATACATAAACCATGATGATTTGTTTTAAAAATGACAAATTTTTTAGCGACCGCGTTGTTGAACTTTTGGAAGATTTTCGTTTTTTCTGGTCGGTTTTGCAACAAATCCTAACTAGGAAAAAAATTTCGAATCTCCAGCTCATCTGGAAGTGCCTAAACATTAGTATCCTTTTATATCCTCCTCCTCCTCTGTAAGAAACGTCGATGTATGATTTCCTTTTATACTTGTTCAATAAAAAATGTCGAAACAAATTTTGTAGGATATGTAGTTATCTACTACGTTTTTTCCAAACATTTTCCTCTATATAATGCCCATTTTTAATGGATATTTTGAAAACCGTAATTTTTAACTGACACCGCCGCGCCACCTGTTAGTAGCGGCGTCTTTAGTAAACACTTTTGTTTACGCTTAGTTACTTCGTAGCAACGCTCCTTTTTTGTTTATTCTTAATCGTCGGAGCTTCGTGGTTATACACAATCAGGAGCCTGCGGCTTGCGTCTGTCTGTTCTTTGAAAAATGTTGGAATTTTTCCTCACAGTTCCTTAATGTGATTTATCATCATTCAACCTATTTGAAATTTTTAGAAATATTACAGGTTTGCAGAAAGTCTTGCGATGGCCACGACACATTTTTAAATTTTAATACCATTCAACCGCCACTGAAGACGGTTGCTATGTAACCGAAATAAACATCTTCTTTCGCCAATATTTTCGAGGTATTTTTAAATACCTTATATATATTTATATATATATATATATATATATATATATATATATATACATATATGTATATACTAGTAGTTGGTGCTTGCATACTGCAAGCATTTCATCTTACCTTGAAAAAACATTCATTTTTCGGACAGATATTTCATCATTACAAATATTCTATTAATTCTAAATATTTCACCTCCGCAGCGATTTTCGTTTTTCCCACATGTAAAAATAATAGTTTAAAACAATCTCCAAATGTTGCAATATTATGCTGGGATTAAGTTTGGATTGTTTTGGTTATATAAACGACTATATAGTTGTAGAGTAAGAGAGAGGGGGATGCGGGGAAGGAGATAGGAAGGAAGGGATATAGAATGGAAGGTAGATAGAGAGTAAGGGAGGTATAGAATCGGAAAAGGACGGGAGGAAAGAGATTAAGAGGGAGACGAATAAAGAAAGAGGCTATAGATTGGGACAGGAGGGAATGAGAGAGGTGGGAGAAATGAGAGGGAGAGAGAAAGAGGGAAGGAGAGAGGAAGGGAGGAAGGGAGGGAGAGAGGAAGGGAGGGAGAGAGGAAGGGAGGGATTGATTGATTGATTTGGTCTTTAATTGGGGCGAGATCGAGACTAGGAAGTCCCATCTTCCACCTAACCCCTCGTCGTGATACATTTAGTAATACATAAAACATTTACAATGTAAATAAAGGTAACAATAAAAATACAAGTATTTGAAAAGAAAAGATGTGATTTTGTGGGGAGAAATATGGACTGCTGAGTAATGGAATCCATGTTTAAAAAAAACCACTGCAGGAAAACACCCACACAAGAAGGGGGGTGTGAAAAACCTAAGAAACCTACTGAGATTCACTAAATACATCACATAATGTTAAATGTTAAAATCATAAAGAGATAAAGAACAAAAAAATTGGCACAACACAAGGGCGGAAGAGAAGAAGGAAGGGAGGGAGAGAGGATGGGATGGAGAGAGGAAGGGAGGGAGAGAGGAATGGAGGGAGGGAGAGAGGAAGGAAGGGAGGGAGAGAGGAAGGAAGGGAGGGAGAGAGGAAGGGAGGGAGGGAGAGAGGAAGGGAGGGAGAGAGGAATGGAGGGAGAGAGGAAGGGAGGGAGGGAGAGAGGAATGGAGGAAGAGAGGAAGGGAGGGAGAGAGGAAGGGAGGGAGGGAGAGAGGAAGGGATGGAGAGAGGAAGGGAGGGAGAGAGGAAGGGAGGGAGAGAGGAAGGGAGGGAGAGAGGAAGGGAGGGAGAGAGGAAGGGAGGGAGGGAGGAAGGGAGGGAGAGAGGAAGGGAGGGAGGGAGAGAGGAAGGGATGGAGAGAGGAAGGGAGGGAGAGAGGAAGGGAGGGAGAGAGGAAGGGAGGGAGGGAGGAAGGGAGGGAGAGATAGATAGATAGATAGATAGATAATCGTCTTTATTCGGGCGAAATTTAGACCAGAAGGTCCATTCTTACATTTAACCCTTCGTCAATATAATAAATACAAGAAAAAGAATAAAATAAGGTATAACAAAATACACTATATAAACATTATGTACCTAAATCATACAAATAAAAAAGATAAAATTGAATACAGATTTGTGTTTGTGGGGAAAATCTAGGTAAAAACAGACATGTCCTCCCTAGCAAAACCCACGCAGGAAAACACCCACTAAGAAGGGGGGTGTGAAAAACCTGCGAAAGGGAAGAGGAAGGGAGGGAGAGAGGAAGGGAGGGAGAGAGGAAGGGAGGGAGAGAGGAAGGGAGGGTGGGAGAGAGGAAGGAAGGGAGGGAGAGAGGAAGGAAGGGAGGAAGGAAGGGAGGAAGGGAGGGAGGGAGAGAGGAAGGGAGGGAGAGAGGAAGTGAGGGAGAGAGGAATGGAGAGAGAGAGGAAGGGAGGGAGAGAGGAAGGGAGGGAGAGAGGAAGGAAGGGAGGGAGAGAGGAAGGGAGGGAGAGAGGAAGGGAGGGAGGGAGAGAGGAAGGGAGGGAGAGAGGAATGGAGGGAGAGAGGAAGGGAGGGAGGGAGAGAGGAATGGAGGAAGAGAGGAAGGGAGGGAGAGAGGAAGGGAGGGAGGGAGAGAGGAAGGGAGGGAGAGAGAACGGGAGGGAGAGAGGAAGGGAGGGAGAGAGGAAGGGAGGGAGAGAGGAAGGGAGGGAGAGAGGAAGGGAGGGAGGGAGGAAGGGAGGGAGAGAGGAATGGAGGGAGAGAGGAATGGAGGGAGAGAGGAAGGGAGGGAGAGAGGAAGTGTGGGAGGGATAGATAGATAGATAATCGTCTTTATTCGGGCGAAATTTAGACCAGAAGGTCCATTCTTACATTTAATCCTGGGAGGGAGGGAGGAAGGGAGGGAGAGAGGAAGGGAGGGAGAGAGGAAGGGAGGGAGAGGGGAAGGGAGGGAGAGAGGAAGGGAGGGAGAGAGGAAGGGAGGGAGAGAGGAAGGGAGGGAGAGAATATTATCATTTATTTATTATTATTACTCCATTTAGCATAGCTTACTGATTCGTCATATCGAAATCAAATATATTTTGAATATTTATATCTTAATCCCGTCGTATTTGACGAGAAATTGCGCCGGTGTTATTATAAATCATCTGATTCGATACTACACCTTTCAAATGTTCATTTTCACGCCTTTTTTCCCGAACGACAGAGCTGTGTTTACCGTGATCCAGGCGGGAATAAACGTTTGATACAAAATAGGTTTCTGAAAATGTTGCTTGAAAATTCCATGAAAATGAAGCTCAGTTTCCTAAGAAAAAATTCCCTGAAAATCAAAATCTCAGATAAAAATTTTCTTGTAAAAAAATATTAAATTAATTGATTAATTAATTAATGAGTTTTAATGAAGATTCATCGATTTTTTTCGTAACATTTTTGCTTATCGGTTGTATTCCTTAAAGCTTCGCGTAAATGATGGTTTTCGGAGTTTTTTTTAACGCTCACTAGGGAGAGATGCTCGTTGAAATTCGAGAGGTTAGATTTTTGTTAAATAAAAAATGAACAAATAAATATCGCTTAACTTTCTTCGGATGGCAAGAAAACAAACTTTCGTTCTTTTAAGCGTTCGTTGTTTCAAGTTTCGAACTCCCACGATGATTCCAAGTACCTAATTTTGATATGCGAATGATATAATGTTCTACATTCAAATGTACTCCCTCTCGTAATTAACGCAACGAATGTTGTTTACATTGGTTGCTATGGAAAGAATTTATCTCTCCTTCTCTCTCTCGTACTAATTGTAAGGACATTCAAAGGAAGCTTTCGCCCATAAGGATTGAAACAACAATAGGATTTCGAGGTTTAACAATGTGATGGGTTGGCATGGCAACACCCCGATAAAATGGCAAGAATTCCCTAAAATATGTGAATTAAACGTTTAACATGAGGAATTTAGAATTGTAGGCGGGAAAAGATAAATAAAATAAGAAACTTCATAGCTTTTTCTTTGAAATGGGCTAGATCCGAAGATCATACGTTAATTCTTTCTAATTTAGATCTCAAAAAGAATAAAAGCCTGCAAGTCAAAAAGTTTATTTTTACGTGTTATCATATGGGAAATGGAAATGCCTACCTTGGAGTCGAACCTAGGACTTTTTTCGAGATTTCTTTCCGTCATCATCTTACAATATGTGAATCGATCATTTCTGCCAAATATCAAAAAGAGAATCTCGTTCCATTATCGAGTAATTCTCATTTTTAAGGCGTGACAGAGGGACAGAAGTAGCCATTTTATTATCGTTAGAAGATTACGAGATTGTTGCCATAGCAACGACTATTGCAGGACTCGGATACGTTATATATTTTAATACGCATGCGCCTTATTTTTGCCGTGTGATCAGTTTAGTTTTCCTTTCGAATGTACGTAATTGTAACATTTTATATAATGACAAATTAATCGAAACTTGAGAACAAAAAGATCATTTTGTAATTTAAGAGTAGTTAAGTCTTTCGAACCACAAAACTAAATGGTAATTATTACTTTTTAAAATACCCCGAAGTTTTTGATTTTCCCTCCCTGCACATCAAACGTCTCGACTCGACGCCGATTCGTCATTTCCCGATGATCTAGCTGGCTTGCGCGTGAGCGAGGCAGGAGAGAAGAAACACGAAAGCATTTCAAGAGGCGCGTGTGTTCGTAAGGAATGGATACGGGAATGCACTCCAGCGCCGCCATGCGGAGACCGGCGGAAGCAGCGGGCGAAGAGTTGAGTGAGCTGAAGAGCACAGTCGCTTTGGTAAAGTTCACGTCAGCGGATATCCAGACGAGGTAGAGTGTGAGGGAGGGAGGGAGAGGGAGAAGAGGGGTTGAAAGAGGGAGGGGGGCACACCATAGCAAACCCCATTCATAAATCTGGCTGTGGAGAACTGCCTCTTTTTCCCCCTCCCCCTTTCGCTCACCCTACCAGCCCGTTGCCATGGTAGGGGAAGGACGAAAGCGGGGGGAGGAAAAAATGTATAAATTTCCGAGCTTAACGACGTCTCTGCCATCTAGCGGCGGCGGGCGGAATTGCTTAACGGCCTTCAAGAGAGAGAAAGAGAGATAGAAAGACTAGTATTATTTTTTTACACTATCTTCCTAGCGTGACGTCAAGAACAATCCTTCGTCTGTTTTTTTCTTCCGGGCCTAGTTCGTTCCTCGCATTGCGTTCGGGTTATCTATGCATAACCATCATGAAAAACATCGGATATCACGGGACGTATATTACTTATGGCATAACTTAAAATCTCGCGCGTAGGGATACGATATCGAAAAGAAAGTATCGATACCACAAAAGTATCGGACCGAAAGTACCGATATCACTAGAAAATCGAAAGAAAAGAATATAGTACAAAAGTAGTTGGTATCGAAAGAAATTTACCGATGTGAGTAAAGTATCGATACTTTTTCGTATCTAAGGATACGAAATGGAAACGAAAGTATCGATACCTTACTCGTATGTTATGTCGAATGAAAAGTATCGATACCACAAAAGTATCGGACCGAAAGTACCGATATCACTAGAAAATCGAAAGAAAAGAATCTAGTACAAAAGTAGTTGGTATCGAAAGGAAATTATCGATGTGAGTAGAGTATCGATACTTTTTTTCGTATATAAGGATACGAAATCGAAACTAAAGTATCGATACCTTACTCGTATGTTATGTCGAATGAAAAGTATCGACACCACAAAAGTATCGGACCGAAAGTACCGATGTCACTAGAAAATCGAAAGAAAAGAATCTAGTACAAAAGTACTTGGTATCGAAAGGGAATTACCGATGTGAGTAAAGTATCGATACTTTTTCCGTATCCCTACTCGCGGGTGTTATTATTAGAAATAATTCATTCTCACCTTTCAAATTTCAGAATCGTATTCAAAATTCTAACATGAGGGATGCATTACGTAAAATTTAAATGTTTTGCCGTAGAAAACCCTGTTGTATACATTATTTAACTCTCTGGACGACACCTTAAAACGCTTGATGGTTCGTATATTAAGACACTCAATACGGACGTGTGTCTTATCCATGCCAGTGTGATTGCCAGTCAAATACTTCCATTTCTCTCTCCCTCTCTCTCTCTCCCTCTCTCTCTCTCCCTCTCTCTCTCTTTCTGTGGAAAAATAAGACATCCCAGTATCATTACATATGTGTGAAACCATGGTTACGATTCAGTCAGGTTTACGATCGTACGAACTTAACATTCGGAATTATATATACTCACTATTGGTACCCGGAAAATGTTTTGCGAAGTCGGCAAGAAATCTGCTAGTCTATAACCAATATGAGCAAATTTTTCCTTATAAAATTAGACGAATGATATTGTGAATATTTTAATGTTGAAATTTTTTCTTTTGGTAAATCGTGAAAAATGCCCACAGCCCACGCGCAGTTTACTGAATAATAATAATCCTTTATTATTAACGTTGCGATCTATTAATTTTTGACATTGCTACAACTATAATTTCGATGCTTCATAAACAGCGCGAAGCGGATAACGCAATTATTTTGTCTATTTGAAGGCTTAATAGACGCTAATCCAATCGGGGGCAACAATGGGGGTCGTCGCCTCGGCAACACCCGGAAATAGTACGAAAAATCCGTAAAATTTCGAAAATAAATGTGTGTTTCTGACGAATTCTTCCGTGTAACATCTAAGCATCGCAAGAATAAGATATTCTATAGTTTTAGCCGTCGAATAAAGCAAAAATGGAGATTATATATATATATATATATATATATATATATATATGTAACAGCTTACGGAAAAGGAAAGGTAAAATGGATATATGGATGTCAACAAGGTGTTGGGATGAGGAAACCCAGTGAACACTCAGACGACTTCAGGTTGGCGAGGCCCCGAGGACGTCGAAGAGGCACACGTAAAATAACACTAAAACACAGAAACATCACAAACGTAGAAGCTTTCGGAATTATTCCTTCAACAGCTACAGAGAGAGAACAGCATATATATTTATATATATATATATATATATATATTATAAAAGAATGTGTTCTTTGTAGGAATCCCAAGTTTTGAGTCACAAGTTTTTAATTTTTTTTTACGGCTTAGTATACAGCGGAATTAGCCGAATCTCCCCCTGCATTCTATACACACTAGGTATGTGTACGAGAAAGTTAAACTATATGGGAAATTACCCTCCGCAATCACCACAAAACTGGGAGGCTCGTGGTTTTTCATCTGTTTTCCTAAGATAGCTGGGAGGAAGGGGGAGGGGACGGGGGAAAATATTTTTCTTTTAAGATAAGACACCGGAACATGCGATTGACAGCTAATCCCATTTTGAAGGGAAAGATGATGGGAGGGAAGTAGAGAGAGAGAGAGAGAAAGGGAGAGAGAAAGAGAAAGGGAGAGAGAGAGAATGGGAGAGAGAAAGGGAAAGGGAGAGAGAGAAAGAAAGGGAGTGTGAGAGAGGGGAGGGAGGGAGGGAGAGAGAGGGAGAGAGAGAGAGGGAGGGAGAGAGAGAGAAAGAGAGAGAGAGGGGGGGAGAGAGAGAAAGGGAGAGAGAAAGGGATAGAGAGAGAAAGGGAGAGAGAAAGAGAAAGGGAGAGAGAGAGTAAGGGAGAGAGAGTAAGGGAGAGAGAGAAAGGGAGTGTGAGAGAGGGGAGGGAGAGAGGGAGAGGGAGGGAGAGAGAGAGAAAAAGGGAGAGAGAGAGAGAAAGGGAGTGCGAGAGAGGGGAGAGAGAGAGGGAGGGAGAGAGAGGGGGGGGAGAGAGAGAGGGAGAGAGAGAGGGAGGGAGAGAGAAAGACAGATATTTCATCATTACAAATATTTTTTTAATTCTAAATATTTCACCTCCGCAGCGATTTTCGTTTTTCCCTTGTGTGAAAATAATAGATTAAAACAATCCAAAAACTTTGCAATTTTAAGAATTTTTTACTTTCTCCATTATGGGGTACTAATGCTACACATTTCCGCCAGATTTTAATATTGTAGCACTTCTAGAAGTGAAATAATTTTTTTCTAATTGCATAAATTTAAACATTATTAACGGCCGCTGCAATGAATACAGGGAATGATTCAAATGTTTATTTGTTCAAATACACTGCTCTGCAAATAACTTGAAAATGTCAGCTTCCTAGCTCATCCAGTAGTATCTAAACAGTTATCTATTTGTTTAAACTTTAAGTATTTTTAACAGCCAAACATGAAAATATCAAAATTTGTATTATTACTATTTCGTTTTTTTACAAATTCTACCTATAAAAAAATTTCAGACCGTAGCACATTCGGTAATAGATAAACATCAAAAATACATTTAAACTTTTGCGATTTATTAGTGGTCGAATTTTTTAACTTTTTATTTTCTTTTTTTCTGTTTAATTTGCTACAAAATGATTTCAAAAACCTACAGCATATAGTTTCCAAGATAAATATTACTAAACTTTAATGTTCAAATGGGGTTATATATACATATATATATATATATATATATATATATATATATATATATATATATATATATAAATGCTTACGGAAGAGGATAGGTAAATGGGATAAATGGATGGCAACATGTTGTTGGGGTAAGGAAGCCCAGTGAGCACTTACCAATATGATGACTTCAGAGAGAGGAGGTACATCAAACGAAATATTAACAGATTGATTTATGTAAGGAAAGAGGAACATTATTTGTTCACAACCGCATTTCCTGCCCAACCTCAATCAGTTACTAAGCAACCTTCCACAGTATATTTGCATTCGCTCCTATCCACATATTCATATATATCCTCAATATACGCAAACAGATAATTATGACATGTTTTCCGATACATCCATCCGGATTCGTCTTCATTTGTTTCAAACCTAACGAAAAATATCCTTCTTCTTTTTGGAATAATGATGAAGAACGTTCCTTCCTTTCAAACTTATCGAATTGCACCGTCTCCATAGCAGCACTTTGGGGTCGATTCCCGTCTTAAAAAAATTCGATATTCCACTTTTCCGTTATCGGCCAACCGTCCGGTTTAGATGAATAGTAATGTTTTGCGCAATAAATTCGCCGCGTGATACTTCAGTTGTTTTTCTTTTACTGCGAAAGACGTGTATCTCTGTAGAAGTAAAAACGTCGTGATTTGATCACAGATATTACCGGTCCGATGAACACACTTGCGTAAAACAACTTTGGATCATTTCCTTGGAAACACTCTTGCTTCCAACGGTGACGCAAAATTTCAAAAGTTTCTTAATGGCGCAGTTATCAAGGTTACATATTAAATCTGATGCGGCCTCCAGATGGCTCTATCCGTGCCTGTAATATTTCCAAAAATTCAAAAACAGGTTAAATGATAAAAAAAAAATATTTTAAGAAACTTCTAGAAAAATTAAAAGTCAAACCATATCCTTCTGATATTAGATATAGCCACAAATTTTCAACAATTAAGAAGACACAATGGAGAGTTACTAAGACGTAACTGAGCGTCAATTGCCAACAATAGTCGTCGGTAGGTGGCGTGGTGGCGGCAGATAAAAATATAAGATATCTCTTAAATAATGCATAATATGAGAAAATGTTTCGAACGTGCGTTGTAGAAAATTAAATTTTCTACAACTTTTATTTCACTATCTATTCAATTAAACTAATATTAAGCAAATATTTCAAGAAAACGGATTAGTTACAAGAGTAAACAGCAACATTTGTTTCACGGATTTAACAATATCTTGAAATTTTAATAATAACGATAAATATAAAATTCTATGCCGACCTAATCATTCATTTTTTAAATCGGCACCCTCAAAGCTAAGGTCACAGACAAGCAGACATCGTCATGAAAATAGTCAAAACGGGTTCAGGGGACCATAAATATGTATTTCCGTTGAAATTTCCGATTCGAAGTTTTTCACGCAAAGAAAATTATCTCTGCAATTGGTATATGGAAAGAGTAAAAAATTATTAAACTTAGAATGCCAATGTCGACTGGGAAAAGCAATGATTGAAAATTACGACCAAACTTTTTGCACAAATTTTACGCGTTAATTGCAAGATAAAGGTCTTAATAAAAACTATACGTATATATATATATATATATATATATATATATATATATATATATATATATATATATACGCGTTATTCATTTGTTTAGATCGCAAACAAGGCAAAATTTTACTTTATGTTCAACGCAGATTATTATGATTATTTTGAAAGTGATTTTCAAAACAGTAATAGTAAATAACTATTAAAAGTTGCTTGCATTCTGCAAGCATATCATCTCACCTTGAAAAAATATTCATTTTTAGACGGATATTTCATCATTATAAATATTTTTTTATTCTAAAGATTTCACCTCCGCGGCGATTTTCGTTTTTCCCTTATGTAAAAATAATAGATTAAAAAAATCCTAGAACTTTGCAATTTTGAGAATAATATACTTTCTCCATTATGGGGTGCTAATGCTATAAATTTCCGCCAAATTTTAAAGTTGTAGCGCTTCTAGGAGTGAAATAATATTTTTCTAATTGTTTAAAATTTTAAACATTTTTAACGGCCGCCACAATATATTTAAGGAGAGACTCAAATGTTCACTTGTACAAATTCACCACTCTGTAAATAACTTGAAAATTTCAGCTGTCTAACTTGCCCCGTAGTACCTAAACAGTTATCTATTTGTTTAAATTTTAAGAATTTTTAACGGCGACACAAATTAAAATATCAAAATTTCTATAGTCCTTATTTCGTTAATTTTTTTTAAATCCCACCTCTGAAAAAATACCAGCTCCGTAGCACATTCGGAAACACATAAACCTTGAAAATTTGTTTAAACAATGACAAATTTTTAGCGGCCGCGTTTTTGAACTTTTTCAAGATTTTCGTTTTTTCTAGTCGGTTTTGCACTAAGTGCTACCTAGGAAAAAGATTCCGGATCTCCAGCTCATCTGCACATAATATTATCGACAAAAAATATTTCGAGCCGTTTTTTCGGAAGTGCCTAAACAATAGTATCCTCCTATATATATATGTTATATGTTATATGTTATATGTTATATGTTACATGTTATGTTATAAGTTATATTGTCCTCTGATTGATTCGTTGCTGTTAGAACAGAGCAATAACGAGTTGCCCACAGCTACCGGAGAAGTGTAACATGGCGGGTTTCTTAATTCCTTTCTGTTGTCGTGTTCTTGCAGAAAACGGAAGGTGTGTCACCATGGAGACGGAGGCATCGTCCACAAACCGAGCTTCCAACGAGGGGTGAGTTTAAAAATTTGATTATTTATTCGATTTATTTTGTTACCATTGTCGAGATTCTCTCTTTGACCAAATGACACGCAATTTAGCGTATTGCAAAGGGAAAATAAAAAATTTATCGGCGGAATCTCTGAATAATGATACGGAAGTGCTGTTTGGTTGGTTGTTTGGAACGTTCTCGAGTTCAGTGTTCTGCTGTAAGGTGGGAGGTAGATCGGATGCGAGGAAAAGACAAAGGATGATAGATTGGGACGAAGAAATCGACTCCGGGAGATCATCTAAAAAAAATAAAATCCTAGATCTGTTCCTTTGTCCATTTGTGGCTCCCTCTGTCACGCTTTAAAAATTCGATTAACTCGACAAAAGATGGAGATATATTTTAGAAATTTGGCAGGAATGCCGGATTTGCGTATTTTTAGGCGGCGACGAAAGGAAATCTCGAAAAAAGTCCTAGGTTCGACTCCAAGGTAGGCATTTCCATTTTCCATATAATAACACGTAAAAATCGACCTTTTTCACTTGCATGCTTTTATTCTTCTTGAGATCTAAATTAGAAAGAATTCACGTATGGTCTTGGGATATAGCCCATTTTAAAGGAAAAACTATGAAGTTTTTTATTCTACTAATATTTTCTCGCCTCCAGTTCTAAAATCCTCATGTTAAATGTTTAATTCACACACTTTGGGGAAATCTTTCCTTTTTTAACGGGATGTTGCCTTGCCAACCAATTATTTATTTATTTATAAATAAATAATTGGTTGGCAAGGCAACATCAACAATCAACAAATACATTGTTAAACCTCGAAATCCTATTGTTACTTGAAAGCATCATTTTAATGCTTTTAATACAAGGGAGAGAGAGAAGGAAGGAGGACACGATTTCCATAGCAACCATTGTAAACAACATTCGTTGCGTTATTTACGAAAAGGAATGCATTTGAATGTAGAACATTAATCATTCGCATATTAGAATTACTTAGAATCATGGTAGGAGTACAAGGCTTTAAACTACGAACGCTTAAAAGAACGAACGTTTGTTTTCCTGTCACCGCCATTTTAATACAGGTCCAATGGATAAACAGATCAGTTATTTAACGCGAGAATTTGATGCATTCTCAGCGATTCGCATTGTTGCCGTTTTCGTGTAATTAGATAACAATAAAAAAACATTCCCCTTGAATTTTAAACGTGCATCTTCCTGGTCTATATTAATAAAAGGCAATGTATGTGTGTGTGTATGTGTCGACCGCAGTTCTCGAAAACCAAGAACCTTGGAGACTTCAAACTTGGTACACTTACTAATGGGACCAAGAGAATGCACACGCCAGGGCCGGAATTTTGATTTTTTGCGGGAGAGGGGGGGAGGAGAGTTGTGTGTGGCTGCGATTCCCCATAAGATACTTAAAAATTTATTTTTCGTCTTTAAGGTTTTAACTCTTTTTTGATAATTTAAATCAGGAATAATAGACCTACGATATTCGGATCTGGACCGTATTAAAGATAAACAAATAACATTTATTATACTTATCGTCAAATTTCGTCTAGGATACAAAATAGCTCAAGTTATGCGCTTAATTCATATTCATTGAAAATTGCGTGCTTTGGAAGCTTTAATACGAGAAAGAAAGAGAGGGAGAGATGGAGAGAGGAAGGAAGAAAGGAGGGGGACGGATAAACAAAATTTAAATTTAAAATAACTGATTTGGGCAACACATGACTTTCTCCATATTTATATGGCAAATTACTTGTTGTTAGCTCTGGGATCGTTGTCAATATTTACTTCCGGTTGACAATTAAGAAAAGAAAAAGGAGCGTTACTAAGACGTAACTAAGCGTCAATTGTTAACAATAGTCTTCGGTAGGTGGCGTGGTGGTGGCAGCTGAAAATATAAGATATCTCTAAAACAATGCATTATATGGAAAAATGTTTCAAACAAAGGTTGTAGAAAATACAATTACTTACAACGTTTATTCCAATATATTTTTACATTTATCAAATATTAAGGCAAATATTTCAAAGTAACGAATAAGTGACAAGAGTAAACACCCACTTCCGGTAGACCGATTTTTACCAAAAACTAATCAGGTCTTCTAACTTTTATAAAAATATTAAATATATAATTTCGCATTGATCTGTTGATTGGTTTTTGAGTTAGATCGCCCACCATAATCTATCTATACTTCGTATATGGAGAAATTAATAATTTTGGGTGTATAATAATTGTATAGCGTAACTTATTTCTTTGTCATACAATTCCAATTCTCCCAAAATTATTTCAACCCTCCCGAACACTGGATAATTTTAATTATATATTTATTGGTTATTTTTAGTGCGTTTAAAAGTCGGTTTCATCAATTTTCGCTATACTTTCCAGAATGTAAATTGGCTTCAAGTCATTGTCATTGTGTCTGTCTGTCTGTCCGTTTCTCCCTATTAACTTTTGAACCAATGGACCGATTTTCGTGAAACTTGGTGGAAATCTCTTGCTACATGACCCTAGCCCCCAAAACTATAGTTTTTGTTTCGATGACTGAAGTCCCGGGTTCGATTCCAGGAACGCTATCCTTCACTTTTGACTTGGATGGGAAATCACAAATCCATGGTGCAGGATAATTTTCCCTCGCACATTAAAATATCTTAGAATTGCAATATTGGAGCGGGATTTGTACTGTTCTCTGAGGAAATGAATGTAGATTCTGATTTTCACCGTAGAACTTTTACTTATTGATTGCATCTCTTCGAATTTCGCTTAAATCCCGGCGTTTTTGCAGTTCAATCGCTCATTATGAAAGTGTTACCGTAGCAACTACTATTGTTGACTCGGATTTGGTTTAGCCTAATGCATACGCGCGTTATCAATTTAGTTTTACGTTCGAATGCATTCGTAATATTTTTTACGACGCTAAATTATGAAATTTGGGAATTCAAAGTGCAACAAATCAGCGGTGATTCTGATAAAACGATTTGGTGATTTCAACGGAAATCCGCGTTTTGACGAGGTCCCCTGAACACGTTTCGACCATTTTGTCGAAGTGGCCTCTCTTTGTGTGTTATGGGAATTTTGAAGGTTCTATCAACTCAAGAACTATTAATCAAATCGCCGCGAAATTTTATTTTCCGCGTTTTTGTTAAATGGGCCAAGATTTGTTTAGTTTTTGGCAAAGCTTGGTCGAACAGATGTGTGTGTTTACTCTTCTCACCTATCGGTTTTTTTGAAATATTTGCTTTAATATTTGATAAATGCAAAAATGTATCGGAATAAAAGTTGTAGGGAATGTAATTTTCTACAACGTTTGTTCGAAACATTTTCCAATATATTGTATTTTTAAGTTTTATTTATAATTATATTATTTAGCTGCTATCACCACACCACCTGTAGGCGACTTTTGTAAACAGTTTACGCATAGTTACATGCGTCTTAGTTATGCTCCTTTTTATGTTCGTAATTGTTGGAGCTTAGTCGCTGTATCCAATGTCAGAATTCTACTCTATATTTCTGTTTTATGCAGCAGTATTTAAAATTTTCTCGAAATCCGTCGGAAGAATTATTTTCATTCGACATATTTTGAATTTTTAGAAATGTTACAGGTATGGAGAAAGTCGTGTGTATGGCCACGTCAGATGTTTTAATTGTTGCTTGACTGATGCCATTTTAGGAGATTAAGAGTATAAGTTAAAAGGAAATGATTACGTAAGGTGGATAATCTAATTTACGGATTCGGTTAAAAATCACAATGGTTCGATACATATTAATAGCGGTCATTGGTACGTAATTTGACTGAAACCGTCCAGCGTTATAGGAGATAAAAATCACGACAGACGGACGAGACGTGACCAAGTTGGTAAAGAATAAAAAAGCATCCATTTTGTAACAGGTAATTTTAATTTCGTTTCCTTGGCGACGAAATTTTGCGCGTGGTTAGAGCAGGTAGCTGTTACCATGACAACCGTTTTTTATTTTAAGCAGCTGTCCCATTGGAGTTTGTGTGCGTTTAAAGACTCAAGCATCCATCCTCCTCCCATTATTATTAATTATTCCATCTAAATTTCCGGGCGTAATTTTGAGCTGCGAATATGAAATTGTCTGTATTTTTACGTTACGGTTTTTCCGCGGACTGTGGATTGGCCGTCCCTTTTATATAGGTGGGCTGTAATAATTTAAAGCTATTTTGCACAAAAAAAAGGGGGAAAGTAAAAAAATAATAATAATATTATAATAAGAATAAATAAATAATAAAAAATATGTATATATATATAGCCAAAAATAAATAAATAAATAATAAAAATGAGGTAAAAAAAGGAAAATGCAAAATAAAAATACAAAATAAAAAATATATACCAAAAATTAAAAAAAATAACAATAGCTAGCTGGTATCTTTTTGACTTAGCTACATTACCAACGTACATATTTCCTATTTTTCATGTTTATTTTATTGTATTTATATTAATTAGTAGTTGTAGTAATTTTAAACTTATAAGCAAACCACAAAAACCGCAAGGTATTAAAATGATGTAAATGTAATTGACAACCCCCATTGTAATTGAGCACTTTCTGACCGGCCGGGAACGTGGGTGTTATCACGAGGGACGGCCTATATTTGTGGTAAAACTACTTACCAAGCCAACGAAGAGAGAGAGAGAGAGAAAACTGTTCAGTCGAAAAAACCTCCCTTAAAATTATAATAATTAACGGAATTTCGTGATTTTTCCACGGGTCGTACCCAATGACCTACGACCATGCAAAAATTACGCATCTATACCTCTTCTGGAAGTCCCTTACAATTTTCAGATCATCCTCCTGTGTAAACGTAACAAGATTGAAGCCTAAACTCCATGAATAGAGCACACCAGGAGCGGATCCAGAACCTTCCCAAGGAGGGGGCGAGATTGCCCCAATCACCCCTCCCCCGTCTTGATTCCCTCCTCTGCCGACAACCATACATTTTAAAAATCCATACCCCCATCAGAATCTTTCTTTCCCTTGTCATACAGACTCTTAATCTTCGGTGTAGAAACAATGGATGTTTTTCGGAATGAATTTAAGAATGCACCTAGTGGAGGGCAATGGGGTCCTCCAAGGGGAGGGCGATCGCCCCATCCCTTGGATTCGCCGCTGGAGCGCACAAAGAATTCAAAGGCGTTCTTTTTTGGGAATTACTTATGAAAATATATAGACTGATTGAGCGATATTCTAATTCATAATTTTTAAATGTGTATCTCGCAGATAATATAAGACCAGGAGAGAGAATATCATTGTATATAGACGTCCCTTGCAGGGGAGGAGGATATAACATACTAGTAGAAGGTGCTTGCATACTGCAAGCATTTCATCTCACCTTGAAAAAACATTAATTTTTCAGACAGATATTTCAACATTACAAATATTCTATTAGTTCTAAAGATTTCACCTGCGTAGCGATTTTCGTTTATCCCACATGTAAAAATAATAGTTTAAAACAATCCCCAAATGTTGCAATTTTAAACATTTTACACTTTCTCCATTGTGGGGTACTAATGCTACACATTTCTGCCAAATTATGAAGTTGTAGCACTTCTATAAGTGAAATAATATTTTTCTAATTGTTTAAAATTTTAAACATTTTTAACGGCTGCCGCAATATATATATATGGAGAGATTGAAATGTTTATTTGTGCAAATGCACCGTTCTGTAAATAATTTGAAAATTGCAGCTTCCTAGCTCATCCCGTAGTACCTAAAAAAATATTAAACTTTAATGTTCAAATGGGGTTAAAACAACCCCTAAAATTTACAATTTTAAAATTTTCGATTTTTATAGTTGGTTATGAGAAAAGTTCTATAATCTTACAAAATTTCAGCTTCCTAAACTTATTAGATTGGTCTACACACTGGATTGCGTTTTCCCATGCTAACTTATGGGAGATATTCCGGGGTCTCTGGAGTCGAAGCCAAGACACTTTAAGCAAAACTGACAATAATTTCTATTAGATATTGCGGCCATATAGCAACACTGAAAATTTCATTTTTCTAGCTTACCGGAAAGTGCCCATAATTAATTTACAAAAATGGCGCAATGCTTTTCTTATGGGAAAAAACACAAATTTCGGAATTTCTGGAGTCGAACTCATGTCACTTAGGTGAGAAGTCTCATTTTATCTGTAAGTTCCTCTATCATATCTACAAAAGATATAACGTTTAGCTCTCTAGCTCTTGTAGTTTGGGCTGGACATTAGTATCCTCCTGTTATATGTTATCTATATCCTCCTCTGTAAGAAACGTCGATATATCATGATAGGAGAATACTGATGTTTAGGCACTTCCAGATGAGCTGGAGATTCGAAATTATTTTCTTAGGTTGGATTTTGTGCGAAACCGACTAGAAAAAACGAAAATCTTGAAAAAGTGCAACAATGCGGACGCTAAAAATTCGCAATTGTTCAAACAAATTTTCAAGGTTTATGTATTTCCGAATGTGCCACGGAGTTAAAAATTTTTTAATACCTAGAATTCTTAAAAAACGAAATAGGGATTATACAAATTTTGATATTTTAATTTGTTTGGCAGTTAAAAATTCTTAAATCTGAAATTTTAAAATTATTTACGGATTAGCGAATTTGCGCAAATAAACATTTCAATTTTACCATATATGAATTGCGGCGGCCGTTAAAAATGTTTAAAATTTAAACAATCAGAAAAAAATTATTTCGCTTCTAGAAGTGCTACAACTTCAAATTTTTGGCATAAATGTGTAGCATTAGTACCCCATGATGGAGAAAGTGTAAAATTCTAAAAATTGCAAACTTTGGGGATTGTTTTAATCTATTACTTTTACATTAGGGAAAAACGAAAATCGCTGCGGAGGTGAAATCTTTAGAATTAAAAAAAAAATATATATATATATAAATAAATATAAAAGGAATGTTTTTTCAAGGTGAGATGAAATGCTTGCAGAATGCAAGCATCTTCTACTAGTATATATATATATATATATATATATATATATATATATATATATATATATATATATATATATATATATATGGATTTGTAATTGTTGCAAACAAATTATGCGATTTTTTTCGCGGGATTTTCTCGAATTTTCGGTACCGAAACCATAATTAGTAATTATATCGGCCTCTCGAGCTTCTTTGTGGTAAATGAATACATTTTCTAATCTATACTTTATAGATCATATAAGGATTAGGGAGAGAAACATACGGCATTTCATTGTTGCCTGAAGGATTCCATTTAACGAGATACGAATATAAGTTCATTATGGTGTTTATGCGAAACGGAAGTTCTATTCGATCGTTTCAGTTCAAAATCACGAATGGAAAATACGCCTTGATGAGAATCACTCGGAATAAATTTAATTAAAATCCCTCCAGCGGTTTAGGGAATGAAGACTAGGACAGCCGGACGGGCAGATGGACAGACGGACGAGGATTGCCTATAAGGCGTTCCGCTAAAACCGCTTCACTGGTAAATGAAGCCTAAGAATCATCCATTGTTAACAGTTAATTTCAATTTCGTTCCCTCGGTTAACGGTATTTTAAGCGTGGTAAGAATAGGAAGCTGTAACCATGGCAACCTATTTTTCAAGATGGCGACCCCCCAATGAAATGTGTGTGTTTGCGGACTTAAACATTCTGCTCCCCCCCCCCCCACCCCCCTTCCCCGGCTGTTATTATCCCATCTAAATTCCCTTCCAACCGCGCGGTCGATACTTGCGCGACATACTCCGACGACAATTACCGCTTCCTTCGAGATATCGATCCCATTCGATACGATATCCCCCGTTAAAACCCGACTTGGACCCTTTTCGGTCGGAATGAATGGGAGTTGTTGTTGCTGTTGAGTCATAATTCAAAAGACAAACTGGAAAAGCGAGGTTTTGGGCGGCGGAGGAGAAGAGGTACCTACGAATCGAGAAAATCGATGCATCGAAAACTTGTTTTAACGATAAGCGCACGGCGCTCTACGTTCCGCCCCCCCCCCCCCTCCTCCTCCGCAACACCCCCTCCTCCGCAACACCCCCTCCTCCGCAACACCCTCTCCTCCCACTGTATTAGGGAAGTGCCATGATTCAAGGAGAGAGCAGGTGATTCATATAAAAAGGTCGCAGGAGCGATATATATCGAATTGATGCGAGAGATCGATTGCGAGGGAGAGGTTAAATTAAGATTAGGGATGATATAATGGTGTAAGTTTTGCTTAATGTCCCGTGAGGGATGGAGGGGCTGAAGAGGAGGGAGAGAGAGGGGGAGGGAGAGAGGAAGACAGAGGGGAAGTGAGGGAGAGATGGAGAAATGGAACTAGAGAGAGAGAGGAAAGGTGAGAAAGAGGGAGGAAGGTGAGAGGAAGGAAGGGAAGAGATAGAAGAGAGATGGAGATAGAAGAAGAGATGGAGAAAGGGATTTTGTTGGAGGGATAGAGGAAGGGGAAAAAGATGGAGGAAGACAAGAAGGGAGAGATGGAGGGTGATAGAAAGTAAGGGAGATAGAGAGGGAAGGAGAGATAGAGGGAGAGAGAAACAAAGAGAGATAGAAAGAGGGAGGAAGCTGAGAGGAAGATAGGAGAGAGGGAGATGAGAGAAAGGGAGATTGAGGGAGAGATGGAGAATGGTAGATAAAGTGGGAGGAAGAGAAGAAAGGGAGAACGATGGAGAGGGATGGTAGGGTGGGAGAGAGGAGAGTGAGCGGGAGAGGAGAGGGAGAGACGGAGGAGGAAGGCAAGAAGGGAGAGATGGAGATTGAGAGGGAATAAGAGAGACACTGAGGAAAGGAGAGAAAGAGGGAGATAGAGAGGGAGGGAGACGGGAATGGAGAGAAAGACAGAGGGAGAGAGGGAATAAGAGAGAGGGAGGTATAGATAGATATACGTAATAGGAAGAGGGTAAGAATTAGATAGAAAGTAAAAAAAGAGGAAGAGAAAGGAATAGAGTAAAAGGAGAGACGGAAGAGGAAGAGAATGTAAGAACGAGGAAAAGAGATAGGAAACAAGAGAGTAGGAAGAAGATAGTGGGAGACAGGGAAAAGAAAAAGAATAAGAAAGGAAGAAAGAGGAATTGAGGGATAGCAGTGAAGAGAATGGAATGAGAGAGGATGCCGGAGAAGAGGAGAGAGAGAAAGGGAGAGAGAGAGGAGAAGGGTGAGAAAGAGAGGTAGGAATACATAGAAAGGGAGGGAAGGAGGGAGGGAGATAGATAGATATATAGATAGATGGATATACGTCTTTATTAGGGCGCGAGATTGAGACTAAGCAGTCTCCTCTCCCATCTAACCCATTGTCAATTACA
Source organism: Tanypteryx hageni (assembly GCA_028673005.1). Lineage (NCBI taxonomy): Eukaryota > Metazoa > Arthropoda > Insecta > Odonata > Petaluridae > Tanypteryx > Tanypteryx hageni. Next base: position 17,317,415 of record CM054119.1, on the reverse strand, counting down.
TACGATTAGATAGTAACAAGTAATAAAATTAAACTAAGAGGTTACATAAAATGAAGAGCAATATAAAATACAATGAAATGCATAGGATAGTAAAGGATTAAAAAAAAGATGGGTAATTGTTGTTGTTGTGGGGAAAAACTAGGGAAGATAATGTACTATTCCCTAGGAAAAACCCCACTGCAGGAAAACACCCACACAAGAAGGGGAGTGTGAAAAACCTACGGAACCTACTTATAGCAATATCTAAAGATTTAGAGGGCCTTGAAAGGTGAATACATATAGTTAAATACTTAAAAATGATGCACACATAAACACACTTATACATAAAGCATAATATATATATATATATATATATATATATATATATATATTAACTAAAGGAAAAGAAAAGGTAGTGATGAGGGTGGCAACAAGGTGTTGAGGGAAGCCCAGCGGACACTCACCAAGTTGAGGACCAAGCTGGCAGGCTGCTGAGGGCGTCGAAGAGACACGTAAAACACACGCAAGCTTATCGGGCCTAAGCCCTTCTTCAGCGAAAGAGTAACGTAAAGTATATATATATATATATATATATATATATATATATATATATATATATATATATATATAAGAATAAAATAAGTCATATGAATGCTCACTAAAACCTACATACATACAACACACATGCACAATAGGAGGAAGGATAGAGAGATGGAGGTAGATAAGAAGGGAAAAGATGGAAAGTGATTGAGAGTAAGGGAGATAGAGAGGGAAGGAGAGAGAGAGGGAAGGGAGAGAGAGGGAGGGAGAGAGGAACTAAGAGAGATAGAAAGGGAAGGAGAGAAAGAGGGAGGAAGATGAGAGGAAGGATGGGGAGAGAGAGAAAGGGAGATAGAGGGAAGGATGGCGAAAGGTAGGTAGAGTGGAAGGAAGAGAGGAAGGAGAGAAATATGGAGAGAGAGAGAGAGAGAAGAGTGGGCGGGAGAGGAGAGGGAGAGACGGAGGAGGGGGACAAGAAGGGAAAGATGGGGATTGAGAGAGAATAAGGGAGATAGAGGGGAAAGGAGAGAAAGGGGAGATACAGGAACGGAGAGTAAGACAGAGGGAGAGAGAGACTAAGAGAGAGAGAGAGAGGGAGGGAAGGAGAGAGAGGGAGAGTGAGGGAGAGGGGGAGAGTGAGGGAGAGGAGGGGAGAGAGAGAGATGCAGAAAGACAGAAAGGGAGGGAGGGAGATGGAGGAAGAGAAGGGAGGGAGATTGTGAGAGAGATGAGGGAGGGAGATGTGGAGAGAAAGAGGGTGAGAGAGAGAGAGGAGAGTTAGAAAGGAAGGAAGATGGAGAAGGAGAAACACCCACTTCCGTTTGACCGATTTTTACCGAAAACTAATCAGATCTTCTAACTTTTATGAAAATGTTAAATATAAAATTTTGCGTTGACCCGATTAATAGTTTTTGAGTTAGAGTGCCCACAAAAATCTATCACATACAGACAGACAGACACACAGACATCATCGAGAAAATAGTCAAGACGTGTTCAGGGGACCTTAAAACATGCATTTCCGTTGAATTCTCGAATTCGATTTTTTTATCATGAAAACGATACTTTCTCTATAATTCGTATGTGGAGAAAGTAAAAATGTTGCATAAAAATTGTAACTCTATCTTGTGGTTATTTTCCTACAATTATGTTCAAATTTGCCTTTTTGTAAGGAAATAAATGCATTACCGAAATCAACAATTAACAAATGTAATGTTTAAAATGTCATGCAACATCAATATTTCTTAACCAATTCATTATTAATAAATTTAAAATATAATCCATACATCTTTAGTTGAATTGCTAACTATTTATATATATATATATATATATATATATATATATATATATATATATATATATATATATATAACAACTTACGGAAAAGGAAAGGTAAAAATGAATATATGGATGTCAACAAGGTGTTGGGATGAGGAAACCCAGTGAGCACTCACCAATCAGACGACTTCAGGTTGGCGAGGCCCCGGGGATGTCGAAGCGACACACGTAAAATAACACAAAAACACAGAAACATCACAAACGTAAAGCTTTCGGAACTACTCCTTCTTCAGCTACAGAGATATATATATATATATATATATATATATATATATATATATATATATATATGACTCTACTTGCCCGGTTGCGGTACAAATTAATCTTGCCCGTTTAAGAGTTAAAAAACTTCTTTCGCCGAGGACATCAGAAATGTTGCTCCTTGACAAATTTAGGACATCGCTTACTGAAGAGGTTCCTCACTTCTCCGCCCACTTGGCGCTGTCAGTCTCTCTACCGTTCAATTTTTTTTAACTACACGCGTGCAGCAATAAGCACGAGAATTTAACAAATAATGATCTATCCATTTTCGCGCTAGTCTTTATTAATTAATTAAAGCGACCATTTCCAAATTGAATTTTTTGTAAGAAATCTACAAGAATAAACTACCCTATAATTTCGGGAAAATTGTTCATTTCAACAACGCTTTCATCCCTGGAGATTCCAGGCATAAATCCGAGATTTTATCATATTCCGTCAATTGACATGCCTATAAATACAATTGATAACCATCGAAACAAGTTTTTGAACTCAGATGCACTTGTAACATGACAGCATTCATCAAAATCTCGAATCATAAATTCTTTATGTATATATATATATATATACATACATACATACATACATGCATACAAATACAGGCTTCAGATTAGGAATGCAATAAAAAAATTGAACTTAAAATAACTTGTCTGAACGATTTACTTACGGGGAACTTCGCCGCCTTTCCGCTAGAGGCGCGACGCTCGACATTACGCACGAAATTCACCTTGCGGGAGTCAGCGCCATCTCTTACCCATCGGAGTTACTACGAATCTCTCATATAAAAAAAAGTACATCGCTCGAAAAAAAAATAAATGAAACGCTGGATTCGCGCGGGATGAAAAGAACAACGAGAAACAAAAGACGAGCGCGGAAGCGTACCCTCTTCTGCGCGCCACCGCAATCGTCGGGACCTTTTGATGCTCCAAGGATTAGCCAATCATAACCTGTTCGGGAAGGGGTTGAAGAAATTCCAATTTACGATCCCCCTGGCGGCTGGAATCGGAAACCGTTTCAGAAAGGGACGAGATAATTTACAACCCTCATTATCCAAAAACCTTCCTCTCAAATCCAAAATGAACGACCATCCCCCCCACCCTATTTTTTCCCGCTAAAAAAAAAAATCCGGAGGAGAAATTTCTCATAACCCGCATTTCTCCCTTCATCTGTCTTAACGGTTTAAAAACACGTCCTCCTCCTTACTCCATTGTCCTCCATTTTGAATTGTGACCGATCCTGAGAGAACGCAATGCGATCTTCCTTTTGTTTGAATGTAGTATGTATGTGGGTGGGATGGGGACAGGTTCACCTTTCGACCACCAGTGCGGCGCTGCCCTCCTCCCCCCTTTCTCTCCGCTTCTGTTAGGTACTTCGAGTGGGGAGAGGGACCCCTCTCTCTCTCTTTCCCTTTCTCTGTCCTTAGGAGGTTTCCAAACCGCCGTAAATCTGAGAGTTACATTGTAGTTATAGGTACAGATACCACGCATCCGACCCTGGCGCCATCCAACGCCTTTCATTGGAACTAAACCTCGCGGTTCCTCTCTCGCACCTCTGTTCCTTCCTTGATCCGACTTAAAACCATTTCAACGCCTCACCAAGGAGTCGTCTTTCTCGCCTCCTCTCCCCCCACCTCCTCCATCGGCGCTGCCAACCCCTGCGATTTTTAGAATACTTTCCAGGAGGGAAATAAAGTTTTTTTCGTTGTCTGTCTCTCCGTCACTCCCCATTAAAATTCTGAAACAATGGACCGATTTTTCACTTGTTACCGAGGTGACCGAGGTTAGTTATTGTTGCGAAGATTGAAAGTCCCGGGTTCGATTTACATTGGAAATCCGCGAAATCCATTTCGCAGGGTAATTTTCTCTCGCGCATTAAACTATCTCAGAATCGTGATATCGGAGCGGGGTTTGCACTATTCTCCGAGGAAAGTGATGGATATTCTTATTTCTTTATCGGGGAGTGTTGCCTATCGATCGCATTACTTCGAATTTCTAGTAAATACCGGCGTGATTTTTTTGCAGTTTTTATCGCTCATTACGATAGCGTGTTGCCATGGCGACGACTGTATATTGTTCGTATCGGAATCGGTATAATCTAGTACATAAAAAAGGCGTTATTTTTATTCGCGTCAATACGCGTGATCGATTTCATATTCCGTTCGTTTGCACTTGCAATATTTTTACAACGCTATCTTGCGGAATTTTTGAGAACACAAATATCACGGCTGTGATTTAATTTATTTTATTACCTATTAATTTTATTAATTTTATCATTTTATTTATTTTATTAATTTATTTATGTTACTATTTTATTTATTTTATAATTTCCTTTATTTTACCATTTTATTTATTTTATAATTTTATTTATTCTATTAACTTATTTTTTATTATTTTATTTATTTTACTATTTTATTTATTTTGCCATTTTATTTATTTTATCGTTTTATTTATTATATTATTTTATTTATTATATCATTTTATTTATTTTATCATTTTATCATTTTATTTATTTTATTATTTCATTTATTTTATCATTTTATTCATTTTATTTATTTTATTAATTTATTTATTTTGTTAATTTATTTTTTATTATTTCATTTATTTTATAATTTTATTTATTTTAATATTTTATTTATTTTATTGATTTTATCTATTTATTTTGTACTAGCTCATAAACAGCCGTCAACGACCTTTTACAATCAGCGTAATAACAATAGCAATGACGAACACAAAGAACCGTGCCCTCAGCAGTATTAGAACCCGCTACGCTAGCATTGGGAGCCGGACACGTCAACCGCCAACCTACCAAGGTCGGCTATTTAAGGAATATACGAAAAAAATATGTGCCGTCCATCGACTGCAGAAGGTAATTTATATTTTCCGTAGAATAACACGTAAACAGTCGATTTAGCGACGTCAAAGCTTTCATTCTTCCTCTCTTAAAAACAAGAAAAATTGACATTCGTTCTTCAAACTCTTGTAAAGAGAAACGAATAAAAGTATCTTATTATAACCGTCAATTGTTTTCCTCAGTCCGCAAAAAACGGTCTAATTTAACGTTTAGGATGACCTGTTTCGGCATAGTTTCCATGGCAACCATTAAATTGTTGAGGTCGAAGCCCAATTATTGTCTCAGTGCGAGATTTTTACTTTCTCAATATACGTGATATAAAGGAAAGTATTGTATTCATGAAAAAAATCGAATTCGAGATTTCAACGGAAATACACGTTTTGAGGTCCCCTGAAAACGTTTCGACCATTTTCTCAATCTCTCTCTCTCTCTGTGTATGTGATAGCTTTTTGTCGGTGTTCTAACTCAAAAACTATTAATCAGGTCAACGCGAAATTTTATATTTAAAATTTTTATGAAAGTTTAAAGAAGTGAACAGTTTTTGGAAAAAATCGGTCGAACGGAAGTGGGTGTTTACTCTTGTTACTTATCCGTTATTTTGAAATATTTGCTTTAATATTTGATAAATATAAATATTTACTGGAATAAACGTTATTGTAACTTTAATTTTCTACAAGCTTTGTTTGAAACATTTATCCATATAATGCATTGTTTAAGAGATATCTTATGTTTTTAGCTGCCACCACCACGCCACCTACCGACGACTATTGTTTAACAATTGACGTTTAGTTACGTCTTAGTAACGCTCCTTTTTCTTTTCTTAATTGTTGGAGCTTTGTGGCAATATCCAATATCAGAAGGCTATGGTTTGAGTTTATTTCTGTTCTTTGTAAAATCTAAAATTTTCTCGCAATTTCTTAAAATATTTATTATTCTCTCACGTATTTGGAGTTTAGTATTACAGATGTGAAAAACTCATCACATCAGATTTTAGTCGAATAAAATATTCTTTCCCGCCGTTTTGACGGGTTTTTATATCGATATTTCTTATAAATAAAACATATAAATGGAGACCAGTTATACCGGGAGCCAGCTTCGAAGTATTCTGACAAGCATTTGTGCCTCGTGAAGCCGCCGGTCAGCAAACTGAGCTTCAAGTTGGGCGTTAATGAGCCAGGAACATTCTGCTTATTACCGCGATTTACATTCCACCTCCTCCCTCTCCCCAACCCCTCTCTAAGCAGTGTTTCCAACATAAATCACTAAAATTCCACCGCTAGAAGTTTAAGGAGGAAGACTCTGGAGTCAACTGTGAATTCCGAATTTTCGACACTATTTGTCCACAGTAGTCTCATTGCGAAAGTCTTAGGAACAGTGTGAGGTTACCTGCGGGATCTTTCTGGACGCGTTAACACTACAAAACGATTTGCAGCTCGCATTCTTATGAGAGGATATGAAAAATATAACGAAAGAGACATTAAATGCTGTATTATAATTCTTAAAAATTTCGTCAATAAGGAATGTTAAAATTTTTGCATGCTAGTATGATTAGTCGGGAATATTATGTAATTTAACGAACGGGGCAATATCCATTGCACAAACTTCCTCATATACATAGTATATACGTTTGATATCATTACGCTTTTAGCCCCGAAATTAACTCTCCCCTCTTGACGCGTGCTTTGAGAGTCTTGTACAGAAATAATGCCACTGGACGATATATAGTAACTTTTTTGGGCCATATGGATTGGTTAGTATTATTTGTGACATCAGACTGTACGTTTGGATGCATTTTAAACGAAATCCTTAGAGCCATTTTTGAGTAAATCGAATTTTGTTTCAAAATATCTAGGAATAAAGTACCCTTAATTTTTACGCAATATCGTTTATCTCTCCAGAATGCCTTTCACGAATGATATCATCCATAAATGTGAGATATCATTCGATTTAGTTAAACTGTAAGTCTGTAGTGAGAGTTTGAATGGATCGCGGCGGAGGCGTGACGTCATAAGGCTTTAGGTAAGTCAGCTTAGCGTGCAGTCACTGGAAGGCATCCAAGAGATATATGGCTTGCGTGGTGTTATTTTTTGACGTCAGGGTCTACGATTGGTACGATTTTAATCAAATTCTCTTTAGCCATCTTCGAGCAAATAAAATCTTTCAAAAAATCGCAAAAGAATAAATTACAGACAGACAGACGGCATGGCGAAAACCACCTTTATGCGCTCAGGGGACACCTAAAACGTGTATTTCCATCAAAATTTTGACGTCAAATTTTTTTCACTATAACGATGCTTTCTCAATTTACTACGCATATGAGAAAGTCAAAAATCAAGAGATACGGACGGACAAAGCTAAAAACGCGGATAACGAGGCGATACTGAAACGATCGGCGAGAGAACGAAGTTTTCGGAGGAGTTCACGTGACAGACAAAAAACATACAAACATACAGGCTGACGGACAATCCGATATAACGTCTACAAGGAGACAGAATAAAGCATCGAACGGATAAAACTATATAATATCTTATTCTTGCGATGTTTAGATGTTACACGGAAGAATTTGTCAGAAACACGCATTTCATTTCGAAATTTCATGGCTTTTTCATACTCTTTCCGGGAGTTGCCAAGGCGACCCGCAATGTTGCCAGGGCGACCCGCATTGTTGCCAAGGCGACCCGCATTGTTGCCTCCGATCGAATTAGGCCTTCGAATAGACGAAAGAACTGCGTTATTCGCTTCTCGCAATGTCAAAACTTAATAGTAGTAGTAGTAGTAGTAGTATTAAGTAAACATAAGAAGAGGAATCAAAAACTAATCAGCACTTTTTCCTTTGACGAAAATGTCAAATATGAGATTTCGTGATGACCTGATTATCGGTTATCGAGTTAAGAGCACCCACAAAATCCCGGTCATAGACACACCGCCACACACACCCACAGACATCACCGAGAAAATAGTCAAAACGTATTCAGGGGACTTTAAAACATGTATTTCCTTTGAAATTTTTTTGTGAAAACAATACTTTCTCTATACTTCGTATGTGGAGAAAATTAAAGAGGAGAATTTTCTTGAGAGGTTTAAAGAAGTAAGATATCTGGAGAGAGAAATAAAGTTGGTAGGGAGAGTAATACTGATGGTGAGAGAAAGAGAGAGGAAGAGGAAAAGAGAGTTAACACAGTAAAAGAGAGATAAAGAGAGGTAGGAAATGGGAGAGAGAGAGAAATAGAGAGGGGAAGGACGAGTGGAAGGAAGAGGGGAAGAGAGAAGATTAGAGAATGAGAGAGTGAGAGGATAAAGGAGAAGGGTAAGAGAGGGAGGGAAGGAGAGAGAGATAGGGAGAGACGAGGTGAAATGAAGGAAAGGACGAGAGAGGGAAAGAGAGAGGAAAATTGATAAGAACGGAGAGAGAAAGTGAGCTGAAGAAGAAGAGGAAGTGGGAAAGAGGAGAGGAGAGAAATAGAGGGAGGAGATACGGGAAGAGAGAGGGGAAGAACGAGTAGAAGGAATTGGGGAAGAGAGAGGATTAGATAATGAGAGAGAGAGGATAAAGGAGAGTAGAAAGAAGGGTAAGAGAGGGAGGGAAGGAGAGAGAGAGATAGGGAGAGAACATAAGAACAGGGAGAGAGAGAAAGTGAGCTGAAGAAGGAGAGGAAGTGGGAAAGAGGAGATGAGATACAGGAAGAGAGAGGGGAAGAACGAGTAGAAGGAAGAGGGGAAGAGAGAGGATTAGAGAATGAGAGAGAGAGGATGAATGAGAGAAGAAGAGAGGAGTAAGAGAGGGAGGGAAGGAGAGGGAGAAAGGAGATGAAATGAAGTGAAGGACGAGAGGGGGAAAGAGAGAAGAGTGAGAGGAACATAGAGAAAAAGAGACTGAAGGAAGGAGAGGAAGAGAGCGAAAGAGAGAAAGGAAGAGAGAGGGCAAGAAAGACTGTGAAAGACGCAGAGGAAGACGAAAAATGAAGAGAGAGGGATAAGAGGGAGAGAGAAGAGTAAAAGAGCTGAAGTGAAGTTGATAAATAGAGGAAAACTGATGAAGAGTGGACACTAGAGAGAGAGATGAAGTGTGGACGGGAGAAAGAGAGAAGGAATGAGCCGAAGAGAGTGGGAGTAAATTAAAGAACAAAGGAAGAGAATTGAAAAGAGAGAGGAAGAGTGAATTGAATGAGGAGAGAGAGATACAGAGACGGAGGAAGATTGAAAGAGAGGGAAAGAGATAGGGAGGGAGGCAGGAAAAGGTGGAACAAAAATACAGAATCATTAAAAGTTTAGACGTGGATAGTTTTGATGCGAAACAGAATCAACCAGCATAGACAGAGAGGAAGTGAATGAAAATCAGTGATAAGGGAATGGGAGAAGTCGAAAGCAGACGTAGAAAGAACGGCATTAACTTTGGGAATGTACCAAGACGGAGAATAGCGTCAAGGAAACCGACATATACGAAAGTAAATGACAGAGAAAAAGAGATAGAAATCATATAATATAGCGAAGAAAATTAGTGGAGTGGAAGGAGAGTCAAGAAGGGATAAAGGGGGAGGGAGTTAGTGAGTGAGGTAGGGACAGACAGAGAGAGGAGAGGAAGGAATGTAGAGGATGAGAGAAAGGAAGAATGCTAGATGAAATGAGAAAGGAAAACAGGATGAGAGAGTATGAGAGAGACGAAGATAGTGTGGAAGAGAAGGGAGGAAAGGAAGGAGATGGAGAGAGGGGAACGAGAAAGAAGAGGAAGAGGAGATGAGAGGAAGAGAGAGGAGAAGAGATATGAAGAGAGATAGGAAGAGAGAGAGAGTAGTGATAGGGAGAGAGATAGGAAGTTAGAGAGGAAGAGAGAGGAAGAGAGAGGAGTAGATATATGAAGAGAGATGGGAAGAGAGAGAGAGGAAGAGAGAGAGAGGAGCAGTGAAAGGGAGAGATATAGAAATAGAGAGGAAGAGAGGTAGGACGAGAGGAAGGAACAGAAAGAGGAATAGAGAAATGAAGAGATAGAGGAAGATATAGAGGGAGGGAAAGATGAAGAGAGATGATGAGAGAGATAGAGGAAGAGAGAGAGAGGCAGAGAGAGAGAGAGAGGAAGAGAGATAGAGATAGAGGAAGAGATAGAGGAAGGGAGAGATGAAGAGAGATGAAAATATACGATAAATGACGAAAACACACAGAGGAAGTTAGAGAAATAACAATATATACAAACTTGGACAGATTTGGAGAGAGAACGGACATGTTACATGGAAGAAGATGGGTATAAAAGACAGAGAGAGGGAGATGAAGAGATAAAGGTAGAGAGAGAGAGAGAGATAGGGTGGAGGGAGGGGAAGAGATGATATAAAGCATTAAGGCATGGATTAGTTTTGGTTACTCATGTAAGACATTGTCTTCTGTGTGCCCGGAGATTCCCCACTCCACTCCCGCCCCTCCCTCCCTCCCTCTCCCCTCCCTCCCCCCTCCCTCTTCATACTCCTGGTAATTAATGTGAAGTGGAAGGATTTTAGAGGGAGTAGTGGGAAGAGGGGTGGAGAGGCAAGAGGCTATAAGGAACGTTAGAGGTGTTTCCCTCCGAAATTCGTACCCATAATTCCTTGCGGCCATCCGATGGACATTCCAAAAAGGTGTTGGGATAGGGAGGGGGGTGGGGGGTAAAAGGGAGTTTGAGGGGTTGTGGGGGGGGGGGAAGCAGTGACGTCAGCCATAATTTCATGTGGCTGGTTAATCTTCAGATATGGATTCATAAGTCCCTTTTGTTAAGACGGGTGTGTAGGGAGGGGGAGAAGGGAGAGGTAATATATGCACGGTGTGTGTGGAGGTTTGTGGGGCAAGGGTGAGGGGATTGGGAAGTTGGAGAAGGAGATGCGAGCGGCGGTGAAGGAGTCAGGGAGAGAAAGATGAAAGAAAAGGCGGGAAAAATCAAAAGAGGGAGAAATGGAGGACGGAGGGTAGGAAGAAAAGTTAAGAGGGGAAGGAAGGTATATGGAGATGAAGGAAGAAGGGGGAGAGGAAGAAAGGAGAGAGGAAGAAGGGAAGGAGGAAGAAGGGTGAGAGGAAGAAGGTAGGGAGGAAGAAGGGAGAGAGGAAGAAGGGAGAGAGGAAGAAGGGAGAGAGGAAGAAGGGAGAGAGGAAGAAGGGTGAGAGGAAGAAGGGGGAGAGGAAGAAGGGAGAGAGGAAGAATGGAGAGAGGAAGAAGGGAGAGAGGAAGAAGGTAGGGAGGAAGAAGGGAGAGAGGAAGAAGGGAGAGAGTAAGAAGGGAGGGGGAAGAAGGGAGAGAGGAAGAAAGTAGAGAGGAAGAAGGGAGAGAGGAAGAAGGGGGAGAATAAGAAGGGAGAGAGTAAGAAGAGAGGGGGAAGAAGGGAGAGAGGAAGAAGGGAGAGAGGAAGAATGGAGAGAGGAAGAAGGGAGAGAGGAAGAAGGGAGAGAGGAAGAAGGGAGAGAGAAAGAAGGGAGAGAGGAAGAAGGTAGGGAGGAAGAAGGGAGAGAGGAAGAAGGGAGAGAGTAAGAAGGGAGGGGGAAGAAGGGAGAGAGGAAGAAAGTAGAGAGGAAGAAGGGAAGGAGGAAGAAGGGAGAGAGGAAGAAGGGAGAGAGGAAGAATGGAGAGAGGAAGAAGGGAGAGAGGAAGAAGGGAGAGAGGAAGAAGGGAGAGAGAAAGAAGGGAGAGAGGAAGAAGGGAGAGAGGAAGAAGGGAGAGAGAAAGAAGGGAGAGAGGAAGAAGGTAGGGAGGAAGAAGGGAGAGAGGAAGAAGGGAGAGAGTAAGAAGGGAGGGGGAAGAAGGGAGAGAGGAAGAAAGTAGAGAGGAAGAAGGGAGAGAGGAAGAAGGGGGAGAATAAGAAGGGAGAGAGTAAGAAGAGAGGGGGAAGAAGGGAGAGAGGAAGAAAGTAGAGTGGAAGAAGGGAGAGAGGAAGAAGGGGGAGAGAAGAAGGTAGGGAGGAAGAAGGGAGAGAAGAAGAGGGGATACATGTAGGGTGATAAAGAGGGAAAGGTAGAGAGGATGGAAGGCGAGAGGTAGAGAAGACTAGCGTAATTGCCAGTCAAATATGACGGTTATATGTGAATCAGGTATAAAGTTATAACTGAAATAAAAATTAATTAAACCAACTTTTTTATACACTAAAAAGTAAGCAAAAAATGTAAAATTCACGTAATTGAGTGATACAGATGGTAAAAATTATTTTGGGTTGATAGAAATTATTTTGACAAAGAAATAAATTAGTCGCCAAAAGATATCATCATCATATATCGACGTTTCTTACAGAGGAGGAGGAGGATACTAATGTTTAGGCACTTCCACATGAGCTGGAAATTCGAAATTTTTTTCCTAGGTAGGATTTTGTGAAAAACCGACTAGAAAAAACGAAAATCTTTAAAAAATGCAACAATGCGACCGCTAGAAATTCGCAATTGCTTAAACAAATTTTGAAGGTTTAAGCATTTCCGAATGTGCTACTGAACTGAAATTTTTTTTAGATGTAGGAATTGTAAATAAAAAACGAAATATGGATCATACAAATTTTGATATTTTGATTTGTTTGGCAGTTTAAAATTCTTAAAATTTAAACAAATGGGTAAATGTTTCGATACTACGGTGCAAGTTAATTAGAGTTTAGTCTATTTAAACGAATAAGCATTTCACTGTATCTTTAAAAATCTTACCGCGGCAGTTAAAAATTATTTAAATTTAAACAATTAGATAAACGTAATTTCACTTCTAAATATGCTACAAATTTAAAATTCGGCATAAATGTGGGGTATTATTAACCTAATATGGAAAACGTATAATATTCATAAAATTTCAAAAATTAGCAATTGTTTTACACCATTATTGTTCCGTAAGGAAAAAATAAATTTGGTCCCTAGGAGAAATCTTTGAATTAAAGAAATATCTCTCTGAAAAATTAATGTTTTTACTAGGTGAGATGAAATGCTTGCAGTATGCAAGCACCTTCTACTAGTTTATAATATACGTGACATTTAATTTTGTCTCTCTCTCTCCGTCTCTCTCCATCTCCGCCTCTCTCCTCTCTACAATATTAAAACATTCAAAGCACGTATTCCTTACGCATACAGCATAAGGATTAAGGCGACAATACAATCTCGAGGTTCAATAATGACACGGTCGCCAAGGCAACATATCGCTAAAAAATTTACTTTTTTTCAAACGAATATGATCTATTACGTAAAACTTGAGCGATTTGGTTCAGTAAGCAAAATGATACGATAAGAATAAGAAACGCCGTTTATTATTCTTTAGAACGGACCAGATTCGAATATCTTACGCCAATTCTTACTAATTTTTAATTTGCGAAAGAGTAAAAAGCCTGCAAGTCCAAAAAATCGATTTTTACGTGTTAACTTATGGGAAAGAGAAAAGGTCTAATGAAGTCCAACCCGGGTCTCTTTGTAGGGATTGTGTTTCGTAAATGGTATTTATTATAAGAAAGAAAAATTCCTACTCTATTTCAATATTCTCGGAAAGTTTGTTAAAAATAGCAGTACACTAATTCAGTGGCGCTGTCAATATATATATATATATATATATATATATATATATATATATATATATATATATATATATATATACACACTAGTAGTTGGTGCTTGCATACTGCAAGCATTTCATCTCACCTTGAAAAAAACATTTTTCAGACAGACATTTCATCATTACAAATAGTCTTTTAATTCTCAAGTTTTCACCTCCGCAGCGATTTCCGTTTTTCCCACATGTAAAAATAATAGATTAAAACAATCCCCAAATGATGCAATTTTAAGATTTTTTACACTATCTTCGTAATGGGGTACTAATGCTACACATTTTAGCCAAATTTTAAAGTTGTAGCACTTCTAGAAGTGAAATAATATTTTTCTAATTGTTGAAATTTAAATAATTTTAAACGGCCGCCGCAATTCATATATGTTAAGATTGAAATGTTTATTTGTGCAAATTTACTACTCTGTAAATAATTTGAAAATTTCAGCTTCCCAGCTTATCCCGTAGTACCTAAACAGTTATCTATTTGTTTAAACTTTAAGAATTTTTAACTGCCAAACAAATTAAAATATCAAAATTTTTATAATTTATATTTGTTTTTTTTTTAAGAATTCTCCGTAGCTCATGCGAAAATACATAAACCTTGAAATTTTGTTTAAATAATTGCGAATTTTTAGCGGCCGCATTGTTGCACTTTTTCAAGATTTTCGTTTGTTCTAATCGGTTTTGCACAAAATCCTACCTATGAAAAAGATTTCGAATCTCCAGCTCATCTGGAAGTGCCTAAACATTAGTATCCTCCTATATATATGTTGTATGTTATATCCTCCTCCTCCTCTGTAAGGAACGTCTATATATAATGATATATATATATATATATATATATATATATATATATATATATATATATATATATATAACAACTTACGGAAAAGGAAAGGTAAAATGAATATATGGATGTCAACAAGGTGTTGGGATGAGGAAACCCAGTGAGCACTCACCAATCAGACGACTTCAGGTTGGCGAGGCCCCGGGGATGTCGAAGCGACACACGTAAAATAACACAAAAACACAGAAACATCACAAACGTAAAGCTTTCGGAACTACTCCTTCTTCAGCTACAGAGAGAGAACTCATCCCAACACCTTGTTGACATCCATATATATATATATATATATATATATATATATATATATATATATATGATGAAAGATGAATGAGAAGAGAAAAAGGCTCGCCGAGAGCAAAGTTGCTGTTAGTAAAGTTTTTTCTGCGCTTAGAGTGACTGGTTCCCATCACGTTCGGGACTCCTGGACGTCATGGCTGCCGCACCATCACCTGGAGGAGGCCACCGACGGTCCTTGTCGACCGGGCGAATAGCCAGGCTAATCTTAGAAGATGGATCATCCGTACGATTCCTTCGCCGGAGCTTCGACTCCGCAGAGGCATGGAGGAGGGAACTGGCTTACCAGTCTCCTGCTCCACTACTACAAGAGATCGGTCTTTCACCGGTCCTCGGAGCTCCTGACCCCGTCGGGAGCCATCCTGCTGCGGAAGCGTCAGCGGCATCACCTACGGCGATGGATGTCTCCTCACCGCCAGGCCTGCCTGCTGCGAGCGCCAACGCTGCCGATTCCGCCTCAGCGGATTCTTCGCCGCCACCGGCGGCCACTCTTAAAAAGGGCCCTTTTCCGGGCCACAAAAAGCCCGGGAAGGCACCCAAGCAGGCCGGACGAGATGAACAGCACCAGCTGGAGGCTACTGCATCTGGTGCTGCAAAAATTTCCGCCCTCGCGGAAAATTTGCTGCCCCCGGCGGCCACCGTTAAAAACGGCCCTTTTCCGGGCCACAAAAAGTCCGGGAAGGCTTCCAAGCAGACCGGTCGTGATGGGCAGCACTATCCAGAGGCCATTGCATCTGGTGCTGCAAAATTTTCCGCCCCCGCGGAAAATTTGCCGCCCCCGGCGGCTGCCGTCAAAAACGGCCCTTTTCCGGGCCATAAAAATACCGGGGAAGCAACATCATCAGCAGCAGGGGACGAGGAACAGCAGCTGGCGACAGCTGTTTCATCTTCTGGTGCCTCTGATGAGGCCATGGACACTTCGGAGGGCATCCGTGGCAAGAGGAAGCTGTCTTCCTCGCCTGACCTTTCTGGAGATGAGCCCGACCTTGCAAAAAGGTCCGCTCCCATATTAGGAGGTGACTCCTGCGCTGCCGCCGTTCCGGATGGGGACTTTCTCGTGGTACAGCGCAAGAAGTCGAGGAAGAAGAAGGCTTCCTTCTCTCCCTTCGATCCAAACACCGCCCGGCCGGTGTCAACACAGGACGGTGCCCCTGCGCCGCGCCTGAAGGTGGCTCCTATCACGGCTTATGCCCTGCCGTCACACAAACGTGTGGCTGCTGCCATTAAGCAAGCTTCTGGAGGTCACTTTGAGATGCAGGTCCGCCGGGCTTCTACGAGGATCCTGGTGACGACAGTGGAGCAGCACCGGGCTGCACTGAAGGAACTGGACGTTATGGGCGTCCAATACCACACGCAGCCTCTTGAGCTGAAGCGGGCGACGAGACTGCTGATCCGGGGGGTTGCGACTGACTACGACTCGCAGGACATCGCGGCGGACCTAGCAGCCAAGGGTTTCGTAGTCCGGAACGTCCGTCCATTGACGGAAGTTCGTGACGGCGAGAAGCGTCCCACGCGCCGCTGCATTGCCACCGTGGAGAAGCAGCCCGGAGGTACGGCGGTTGATAAGATCGGCAGCGTCTGCGACTGCAATGTCACAATTGAGCACTTCAGGGGAGGCCGAGGCCCCCTGATGTGCTACAATTGCCAGCGCTTTGGTCACCGAGCCGTCGCCTGCACCATGCCACCCAGGTGCTTCAAGTGCGCTGCGGACCATCCCTCCCGGGATTGCCCTCAACCCATCACCACCGCGCCGAAGTGTGTCCACTGCGATGGGCCCCACCTGGCCTCTCATCGTCAGTGCCCAGTGTTCCTGGACGCTCTGCGTCGTTACGACGAGGCCAATCGTCGTGACAGGACGCGCCATGCGCCGAAGAAGCCGCTACCACAGCGGAAGACCTCGACGGAAGCAGCGAGGCCGGTAACGTCTGCCTCGTCTTTTGCTGCCGTCGCTGGCGCCGGGCCCGCCATTGGAGAGCAGACCTCCTCGCCACCGTCTGAGCGCTCACTACCGCCCGCCTCCTTGGCATCAACGGCCACTGCCGCTTCTCCTCCTGTGGCTTCCCAAGCCATAGAGAAGTCAACTGCTGCGATCATCCCAGCTCCTGCGGCTCCGGCCACTTTACAGCAGCCCGCAGTCGGACTCGGTCGGGAAGAATCGCCGGATGAGGATATCTGGTCGACGATTTCCACCGTGTGCCGCTCCCTGCGACGCTACGTATCATCTACACAAGGCCAACTTCTCCTCTCTCTATTGGAGGAACTGGCGAGAGGGCAACAAAACCAACCCGCCAATGGCTGCTAGAGGCTGCATTGCTCTGGTCCAATGGAACGCCAACGGAGTAAAGGCGAAGACGGAGGAGCTCCGTGCGTTCCTGCAGGACAAAGGAGCCGTGCCAGCGGCCATCAATGAAACTCACCTGCAGCCTTCGGACATCTGGAAGCTTCCGGGATGGACGATCTACAGGGCCGATCGAGTAGCAGCCCCTGCGGCGCAGCAACACCACGTCGGCGGAGGTGCTGCTATCCTGGTGCACCACACTATCCAGCATCGTCTGCACCCGATCAAGTCCTTCCCGGGAATGGAGGCAGTTTCTCTGGACATCCGTACCAGCAGGGGATGGGTGAGGATCTCCTCGGCTTACTACCGGCCGACTGCACCATGGATCTCGGCCAACCTTTCGGAGCTCCTTGGGCCTGGTGATGGCCCTTCTGTGGTCTTGGGGGACCTCAACGCTAAACATGCCAGCTGGCACTCCAGGGTATCCAACCAGCGAGGGGCGCTGCTGAAGGACTTCGTCGACGAGGAAGGCCTCAGCGTACTTGCGCCTGCGGAGCCGACCTATCTGCCATCCAACGACGTCCTGGACATCGCAGTGGCGCGTAACCTAGGAGTGTCAGCGAGCATGTACTCGGTCTGTGCCCTTTCTTCGGACCACAACCCGACACTCCTCCTTCTAGGAGGGCTGCCGATGAAGGTCCCGCCTCGCCAGCGCCGCGACTTCGCCCGGACAGACTGGGAAGGCTTTCGCATCACCATCGCCGAACGCCTGCCGGTCCGGCCTGCTCCGCCCACAACTGCGAAGGAAGCGGACGAAATGGTCAACAGCCTCACGTCTGTCGTCCAGGAGGCCATGGAAATGCACATTCCCATGGTTCAGGTCCAACAGACCATCCGGATTGCGCTACCACCAGGCCTGAGGCGTACCATCACCTACCGCAACAGCGTCCGACGACGATGGCAACGGCACAGGACTCCAGATCTCCGACAGCAGCTGACTGCACTGAACTTCGAGGTCCAGCAGCTGCTTCGCGAGGTCCGAGGCGACGCTTGGGAGAAATACCTCTCCACCGTTTCCCTGGAGGATCACTCCGTGTGGAAGGTCTGCCGCCAGCTTCGAAGCGGCCAACGGCGAGATCCCCTCCTGACTTCAGGAGGTAGGTTTGCTGCAACACCAACCGAAAAGGCGAGGATGCTCGGGGAACACCTACGAGAGGCGTTCAGTCCCAACCCCTCTACTGCAGAGTCGGCGGAGGTCGAGGCAGAGATCGCCGAATCGCTGGCGGGATTGAGCAGGGAACCTATCGACCCGGATTCCCTTCCTTCCTACCTTCCGAAGGACGTCGTCAACGTCATCCGAGGCCTCAACCTCCGAAGGGCACCAGGCGATGACGACATTTCCAACATCGTCATCCGCCAGCTACCTGTCGCCGCTGTCGAGCTCCTTGCCAGCATCTTCACGGGCTGCGCCAGGATCTCGCACTTTCCTTCGCCCTGGAAGCGAGCGCAAGTATTTTGCCTCCCGAAGAAGCCTGGTGCCACGCTTGGTCCTAGTGACCTTCGTCCCATCTCTCTTCTTTCGGGCTTCGGCAAAATATTTGAGAGACTGCTGCTGCCTTCCCTGCAACAACACCTGCATGAGGGACAGCACCTGCCGCCGGAACAATTCGGCTTCCGGGAGGGTCACTCTACCACCCACCAACTGACCAGGGTGACGTCCTTCATCACCGACGCCTTCAACAGGAAACACGCGGTCGCTGGTGCCTTCTTCGACATCTCGAAGGCATTTGACCGCGTGTGGCACGAGGGCCTCCTGTTGAAGATGATTCGACTCCGGTTCCTGGTCTGGATTCTTCGTCTCGTCGAATCCTATCTCCGAGACCGGGACTTCAGGGTGAAGTGGCTCCAGGACAAATCGGAACTTCAGCGGGCACGTGCTGGAGTACCGCAAGGATCCGTCCTGGGGCCCATTCTCTTCAACATCTTCACCCACGACGTGCCACGAGACCGAGACCAGGGATGGAACCATCTATTGGCCCTGTATGCGGACGATGCGGCGATCCTCTGCCGCTCGTCCCAAAAATACGCAGCGGCTCTGGGCCTGCAGGAGGCCGTGGATGACATGGTCTCGTGGTACAGTCGGTGGCGGATCGCCGTCAACCCGCGAAAGACGAAGGCTATCGTCTTTCATCCAGGGTTGGGCGCTCCGCCCGGAGTCGACTTGTCGGTGGTGGGGGATATCATCCCCTGGGAGACGGAGGTGACCTACCTCGGGGTCCAGCTCGACAGGAAGCTGCTCTGGAGGTCACACGTCGAGAAGACGCGAGAGAAGGGATTTGCAGCCCTAAGGAGGATTCGCCCCCTCCTGACATCGAGGAGCCTGCCGGCGGATACGAAGCGGAGACTCTACCTCTCCTGCGTCCTGCCGACGATGACTTACGCCTCGCCTGTGTGGTCCGGAGCATCCAGGACGACGCTCAACCGCCTCCAGGTGGTACAAAATTCGGCGCTCCGGTCGGTACTCGGCTGCTCGCGATCAGATGGCAACGACCGGATTCACCGCCTCTCAGCCGTGGAGCCCCTTGATGTCCTGCTGCCCTCCATCGCAAGGGCATACTTCGAGAAGGCGGCTTACTCAGCCTACGACGAGGTCAGCCAGCTAGGGTCCATCCAGGTCCAGTGGTGGGATCGCCACAAACGTCCCATCGCCAGTTTGGATACCCTAGAATCCCTACCGCCGAACAAACGTCCTCGACTGGATAGGGACATAGTGTAGCAAGGGCTACAACAAACCACAGATTTTAAACAACGAGTGAAGATCACATAAGGGCACATTTAAGCATCAAGCGGGAAATGTGATAAATCTGACAGCATGAAGCAGTCAGAAACGACAATTGCAGTGAGAAGAGAAAGATTAAGGAAAAGATAGAAAAAATTAAAGTCTAATATTTTCACGCAGTTTCTTAAAATATGTATTAGTATTTAACCTATTTTGAATTTTTAGAAATATTACAGATATGGAGAAGGTCATGTGATGACCATATCAGATTTTTATATTAATTATACACATATTACTGATCGCATAGCGATTCGAATAGAGGAAAATGAATATTCCGCCAATTTTATCTTTCGCATGAATTTCCGTTGCAGCATAAAGATGCATTGGTAGTAAAGTTCTTTCAATAGATATAATGAAATTTTTTTTTACTATTATGGTCGATAATAAATGGAAAATCTCCACGTTTGTGTCTACGCTTTGAATTCAAAAGGATAGCATCCATCGACGTCACGTTTCAATTTTGCTTTATAACGGCGATAAAATATAAATCATAACTGCAATTCTGATTTAATTAAACCGTTGTAATACTTGAAACCCTAAATAGTAAATCTTTTTGCGCCATATTTCTTGTACTTTTCATTGTTTACAAGCGTACTCTCTTTATATATATTTTGGAACACGCTATTGTCTTTAAACCGACAACGATTGGGTTGCCATGGTAACGAAATTTTTTAGACCCAAAAAAAAAAGATATTTTGCGGTTAAAAGAGTTAGCTCTGTGGAAATTCGGTCTGTATTGGAAATTTTACCGTTGGAAAACGAAACTTCATATTTTTCCCGCTCTTGAATTACGTATTTTGGATTACGCTATTGCCTTTAACTCGACAACAATATGGTTGCCATGGAAACGAAATCTTTTCGACCAAAAAACGATATTTTGCGGTTAAAAGAGTTAGCTCTAGGGAAATTCAGTCCGTATTGGAAATTTTGCGGTCGGAAAATGAAACTTCATATTTTTTCCCGCTCTTGAATTACGTATATTGGATTACGGTGTTGTCTTAAACCGACAACAGTTGGGTTGCCATGGAAACGAAAATTTTATCGGTGAAAATGTTAGTTTTGGGGAAATTCGGTCAGTATCGGAAATTTTGCCGCTGGAAAATGGAAAGACATGCTTTATTCCGTTCCCGAAATTAAGTTATCGAACACTCACGACGACTTTAAATATTTTCTAAACGCAAACGAAAATTATTCTACACCATTTCCCACGTTATTTAAACGGCGAAAAGTTAAAAAGGAAAAAAATATTTTTTACGCTCAATTTCCACCAATTAGTTGCGTAAAATGTACCCAGCGAGAATTAATGTTCTCTTTTATATGTTAGATAAAATTGAAACTCTAGTAGACCTTAAAATGAATTCGCAAACATAAAAATAGAGTGTACGCTGCGTTTGTTAATGTTATTATAATCAACAAATCTATTTTCAGCTGTACATTTAATTGAAATTCAGCTGGAAATTCCATTACAAATACGTGTAAAATGGTGGTTATTTCAAACATGAAAATAATCTCCATTACATTCCTTGCTTGTTATTTTTATCGATTCTATGCAATGTAATGATGTTGGGAAACATTTTGGACACCAATTCATATTTACTTTCTCATTTACGTAGTATATTGAACAAGTATTGTTGGCGTGAAATAATTCGACTACGAGATTTTGATGGAAATACACGTTTTAGGTGTCCCCGAGTCCATAAAAATGGTTTTCGCCATGCCGTCTGCCTGTCGGACTGTTCGCCGATCTAGCGCCCAAACGCGAACATAAAATCGACTTATATTCCGTATTTGTGCAATATATCATCTTCTGCAGAAATCATTTTCATAAAAATGATATTGCTCTAAAATTAAGGGTAGTTTATTCCTGGTGATTTTTTAACAAATTTTATTTACTCAAAAACCGGCTGCAGAGAATTTGATTGAAATCGTGCCAGTTGTAGAGCCTGATGCCGCAAATAATACTAAGCAAGCCGTATATCTCTTGAACACTCTGTATGCCGTCCAGTGACATCACAATATACGCTAAGCTACCTTACCTAAGCTTTATGACGTCACGCCTCCTCCGCGATCCATTCAAACTATAACCACAGCCTTACTGTTAAACCAAATCGAATGATATCTCATATTTATGGATAATATCATTCATGAAAGGCATTCTGAAGAGATAAACGATATTGCGCAACAATTAAGGGTACTTTATTCTTGGATATTTTGAAACAAAAGTCGATTTACTCAAAAATGTCTCCAAGGATTTCGTTTGAAATGCATCCATACGTACAGTCTGATCTCACAAATAATACTATCTAATCCATATGGTCCAAAAAAGTTACTATATATCGTCCAGTGGCATTATTTCTGTACAAGACGCTCAGAGCACGCGTCAAGAGGGGGGAGTTAATTTCGGGGCTAAATGCGTAATGAGATCAAACGTATATGCTACGAATATGAGGAAGTTTGTGGAATGTATATTGCGTAGTTTTGCTTACTTTTCCTACTAATCTGAAATGAAAATAAATAAATTCGCGAACATTGGAACGCTCCTAAACGAGTTTTCGACGAATGCAACAAACAAGAGCCAAGTTGAACGCAAATTAAGCAAATGACGAGAAAGATATATATGCGGGGAGATTTCGACGCCACCTCCCGACGAGTATTGTTGACAATCGACGCTTAGTTACGTCTTAGTAACGCTCCATTTTCTTTTCTTAATTGTTGGTGCTTTGTGTGGCTATATCCAATATCAGAAAGCTATGGTTTGAGTTTATTTCTGTTCTTTGTAAAGCCTAACATTTTCTCGCAGTTTCATAATGTATTTATTATTATGTAACCTATTTGGAATTTTTAGAAATATTACAGATATGGAGAAAGTCATGGGGTGGCCACATATTGGAGGACTGTTAATCCCTCAGATGTTCCCTGTTAATTTCGTCTAATCCTGCTCTATACTTACCAATTTCTCTTCATTTGAATTTCCCTATTCCTCTTTCTCACTTTATCTTCTTTCTCATATTCTGTCACCTTCTCCATCTCCTCTCTCTTCCTTCCTATCATTTTATCCCTCTCTTCCTCTCTCTCATCTTCCCTCTTCCACTCTCTCTTCCTCTCTCTTCTTCTCTCTTCTTCTCTCTTCCTTCCTCTTCCTCTCTCTTCCTCTCTCTTCTATTCTCTTACCCCTCTTCCTTCCTCTCTTTTTATCCCTCTCTTCTTCTCTCTCATCTTCCCTCTTCCACTCTCTCTTCCTCTCTCTTCTTCTCTCTTCTTCTCTCTTCCTTCCTCTTCCTCTCTCTTCCTCTCTCTTCTATTCTCTTACCCCTCTTCCTTCCTCCATATTGTTTTCTTAATTGTTGGTGCTTTGTGGCTATATCCAATATCAGAAAGCTATGGTTTGAGTTTATTTCTGTTCTTTGTAAAGCCTAACATTTTCTCGCAGTTTCATAATGTATTTATTATTATGTAACCTATTTGGAATTTTTAGAAATATTACAGATATGGAGAAAGTCATGGGGTGGCCACATATTGGAGGACTGTTAATCCCTCAGATGTTCCCTGTTAATTTCGTCTAATCCTGCTCTATACTTACCAATTTCTCTTCATTTGAATTTCCCTATTCCTCTTTCTCACTTTATCTTCTTTCTCATATTCTGTCACCTTCTCCATCTCCTCTCTCTTCCTTCCTATCATTTTATCCCTCTCTTCCTCTCTCTCATCTTCCCTCTTCCACTCTCTCTTCCTCTCTCTTCTTCTCTCTTCTTCTCTCTTCCTTCCTCTTCCTCTCTCTTCCTCTCTCTTCTATTCTCTTACCCCTCTTCCTTCCTCTCTTTTTATCCCTCTCTTCTTCTCTCTCATCTTCCCTCTTCCACTCTCTCTTCCTCTCTCTTCTTCTCTCTTCTTCTCTCTTCCTTCCTCTTCCTCTCTCTTCCTCTCTCTTCTATTCTCTTACCCCTCTTCCTTCCTCCATATTGTTTTCTTAATTGTTGGTGCTTTGTGGCTATATCCAATATCAGAAAGCTATGGTTTGAGTTTATTTCTGTTCTTTGTAAAGCCTAACATTTTCTCGCAGTTTCATAATGTATTTATTATTATGTAACCTATTTGGAATTTTTAGAAATATTACAGATATGGAGAAAGTCATGTGGTGGCCTCATCAGATTTTTTTTATATTTGCTTTAATACTTGACAAAGTAAAAAATTACTGGAATAAAAGGTTTCAAAAATGTAATACTCTACAACTCTTGTCCGAAACATTCTCCCATATAATGCGATGTCTATGAACAGGTAACTTTCATCAGCAAGACACAGTTATGTTGAATTGTTAATTGTATAATCAACTGAATGGTTAGAATATTCAAATATGTACCTTGTTGTTTCAAACATTAAAATATGAACAAGTAATAATATTACTGTATATATATATATATATATATATATATATATATATATATATATATATATATATAATATATGGATGTCAACAAGGTGTTGGGATGAGGAAACCTGAAGTCGTCTGATTGGTGAGTGCTCACTGGGTTTCCTTACCCCAACACCTTGTTGACATCCATATATTCATTTTACCTTTCCTTTTCCGTAAGTTGTTATATATATATATATATATATATATATATATATATATATATATATATATCGAATAAGAATTGAAATTCGCTAATGTTAGTAATTTTTACAGATTCAAAAAAATTTTTCGAGAATGTTTACGAAGTAAAGTGATAAACTCTATTTTTACTTTCTCCATATACGAAGTACAAAGAATGTGGTTCTCGTGAAAAAATCGTATTCGAGATTTCAACGTAAATACATGTTTCAAGGAGATCTGAATACCTTTTGACTATTTCATCGATGATGCCTGTGGGTGTGTCTGTGACCGTAATTTTCTGTGCTCTTAACACAAAAACTATTAATCTGTTCAAAAGTTAAATTTTATATTTGACGTTATTTTTGGTAGAGTAAAGAACTGATTAGTTTTTAGGGAAAATCGGTGAACCGGAAGTGGGTGTTTACTCTTGTCATTTCTCCGTTTTATTTATATCTGCTTTAATATTTGCTAAATGTAAGAATGTACTGGAATAAAGGTTGTAGAATATTTAATTTTCTACAATCTTTGTTCGAAACGTTTTCCCATGTAATGCATTGCTGAAGGGATATTTTGAAAATTAAATCTTTTCGCTGCAACGACCGCACCACCTACCGGCGACTATTGTAAACTCTTTACTCTCCTTTTCATTTTACCTTAATTGTTGGAGCTTCTGTTCTGTACCCGGTATCAGAAGGTTACGGTTTGAATTTACTTCTGTTCTTTGTAAATTATAAATTTTTCTCGCCGTTCCTCGGATACATTTAATATCATTTAACCTATTGGGAATATTTAGAAGTATTGCAGGTATGGATATAGTCGTGTGTCTTGGCCAAATCAGATTTTTACTTTAATATTTGTTTGTAGCACTCACGTAATCTAACACGTCTTAGCTACACGATATCAGTAATTTAGAAACGATACATTGTTAATTCTGTTAGGATATCAATGGGGTTGGTCTAAATACCACGCTTGGGACACGGAAGGATCTCGAAAAGGCTTGGGACAGCGAGGGTTGAACGCGAAATAAAGGCGTCGTGCGTGATATTCTGCTCAATCCTTCCTTCACTTGTTTTATCGAGGTACGGGTAGGGATACGAAAAAAGTATCGATACTTTACTCACATCGGTAGTTTCCTTTCGATACCAAGCACTTTTCTACTCGATTCTTTTCGTTCGATTTTCTAGTGATATCGGTATTCTCGCTCCGATACTTTTGTGTTATCGATACTTTTCATTCGACATATCGTACGAGTAAAGGTGTCGATACTTGCGTTTCGATTTCGTATCCTTAGTAGGGATACGAAAAATGTATCGATACTTTACTCACGTCGGTAATTTTCTTTCGATACCAAGTACTCGATTCCTTTCTTTCGATTTTCTAGTGATATGGGTCCTTCCGGCCAGATACTTTTGTGGTATCGATACTTTTCATTCGACATATCGTACGAGTAAAGGTGTCGATACTTGCGTTTCGATTTCGTATCCTTAGTAGGGATACGAAAAATGTATCGATACTTTACTCACGTCGGTAATTTTCTTTCGATACCAAGTACTCGATTCCTTTCTTTCGATTTTCTAGTGATATGGGTCCTTCCGGCCAGATACTTTTGTGGTATCGATACTTTTCATTCGATATATCGTACGAGTAAGGTATCGATACTTTCGTTTCGATTTCGTATCCCTAGGTACGGGTCGTAGTCTTTCAATTCGATACGAATCCTCAAAATGCATATACTTCTGTGTCCGTTACGGACAAAACGGACAAGGACTTGAGGAAGGGGGGTGTCTTCTTATTTTGGGTCCGGATAAAAAATGAAACGAGAGAGGGGAGGAAGGATGAGGGAGAGAGAGGGGGGTAGAGGGAGGGGGGTAAGGGGAGGGAGAGAGGGAGGTAGAGAGAGAGAGAAATATAGGGATTTAAGCAGAGAATTCCGAATCAAAAAGGGGGAGATGGAGAAAAAGACGGCGAGTTGGTGGGACTTTGCGGACGAAAAGGGGGAGAGAAAGACGTTATCCTGAAGAGGAAGGGAGGGAGGGATAGAGGGAGGGAGGAGGAAGGGAGGGAGAGAGGGAATAAGTGTCCAGCTGTGGTCAGTGTGAATTCAGGAGGCCAGAAGGGATGTGGGAGAAAGGGGAAGGGGTCATTATGATGGAGATGCGTACTTCTGCAGAAGTAGAATAGCTCACACACACACACGAGGATGTGGCATCTCACACGCACTCTCACACACACCGGTTAAAAGACAAAAGGGTTCTCGGCAGGGGGGAGTAATGAGAAGAGAGGGTATTATTAGAAGATATGGATTCGTGAGAGAGGGAGAGAGATGGAGGGGGAAGAGGAAGGAGAGGGAAGGGGAGAGTGAGGGAGGGAGAGGAGGAAGAGAGAGAGTGAGGGAGAGAGAGAGGGAGGGATAGAAGAAGGGAGAGGGAGTGAGAGGAAAGAGAGGAGGGAGAGGGAGGGAGAGAGAGAGAAGAAGGGAGAGGGAGGGAGAGGAGAGAGAGGAGGAAGAGGAAGGGGTAGGGAGTGAAGAGGGAGAGAAAGAGAGAGACAGAAGGAGGGACATGGAAGGAGAGAGAGAGAGGGAGAGG
Source organism: Tanypteryx hageni (assembly GCA_028673005.1). Taxonomy (NCBI): domain Eukaryota; kingdom Metazoa; phylum Arthropoda; class Insecta; order Odonata; family Petaluridae; genus Tanypteryx; species Tanypteryx hageni. Next base: position 17,290,504 of record CM054119.1, on the reverse strand, counting down.
AGGGAGAAAGGAGAGTGAGTAAGGGAGATAGAAGAAGAGGAGGTAGAGGGAATGAGAGAGATAGAGAGGGATGGAGAGATGGAGGGAGAGGGAATGAGAGAGATGTAGGGAGAGGTGGAAGAGAGAAAGGGAGGGAGAGGGAATGAGAGAGATGTAGGGAGAAGAGGAAGAGAGAAAGGGAGGGAGAGGGAATGAGAGAGATGTAGGGAGAAGAGGAAGAGAGAGAGAGTGAGGGAGGGAGAGGAGGGAGAAAGGAAAGTGAGTGAGGGAGGTAGAAGGAGAGGAAGTAGAGGGAAGGAGAGAGATAGAGAGGGATGGGGAGATGGAGGGGGAGGGAGGTAGAGAGACAAGGAGAGAGAGAAAGAGGGAGAGGGAGGAGAGAGAGGTGAAAGAGAGAAAGGCAGGGAGAGAGATGGAGTGAGAGGAAGAAGAGAGAGAGAGGGAGGGAGGGAGAGAAGGAGAGAGTGAGGGAGAGAGAGAGAAAGGACATGGGAGGAGAGGAGGAAGAAAGGAGAGTGAGGGGGAGAGAGTGAGAGAGATAAAAGGAGAGGAGGTAGAACGAAGGAGAGAGAGAGAGAGGGAGAGGCGGGAGACGGAAGGAGAGACAGGGAGGGAGATGGAGGTAAAGAGAAAAGGTAGAGGGGAGGAGATAGGGGGAGAGAAGGAGGTAGGGGGATGGAATGAGGAAGAGGGAGTAGTCGGGAGGGGGTGGGGAGAGATATGGCGCGGCCAGGAGGAAATATATGAGAGAATATGAAGGCATTGATGAATAGTTTGGAATATAATGTGAAGAGTCAGGTGGAGTAGGCAAAAGGATAGAGAGGGTTTGGGCGGGAGGGAAAAGGGTTACAGAGAAATAAAAGGGTTGGAATTATAAGGGATGAAGGTAAAGATAGTGAGTAAATTGGTCGTAGGAGAGGGAGGATGAGGAGGAAGGGAGTGAGGGAAAGGGAGGACGGGAAGATGGCGAGAAATAACCGTATGAGGAAGAAGAAGGGATTGGAATTGGTAGAGGAGGTAACATTTAAATAGGAGCAAGAAGGACGTTAAGAGAGGAGAAGAGAGAGGGGAAAAATGAGAGCGAAGAAGATGGAGAGGAAGAGAGAGAGGGAGAGAGCGGGTAAAAGAAGGTAGAAAGGAAAATTGATGGAAAGAGGGAGGAAGACGGTTTTAAAGAGGAGGAAGAGAGAGAGAGGGAGTTTGCGAGAGGAGAAGGGAGTGGGGGAGAGTAAAAGCGTAGAAGAGAGAGGGATAGACAGGAGGAAGAGAGATGTTGAAAGAGAGAGGAAGAAAGATTTAAAGAGGAAGAAGAAAGACTGATTGTGAGAGGAGAAGGGAGAGAAAGAGTAAGAGCGAAGAATAGGGAGGAAGAGAGATAGGAAGGGGAGGAAAAAGACTGATGAGGAGAGATTGAAAGAGAGGGGAAGAAAGACGTAAAGAGAATGAAGATAGAGTTTATGAGAGAAAGAGGTAGAGGAAGAGAGATTGGAAGGGAAGGAAGAAAGACAATATGAGACGAGAAGAAGAGGGAGAGAAAGGAAGAGAGATTGGATGGAGGAGAGGAGAAAAGATATAAAGAGGGAAGAGGAAGAACGAATCAAAGAGGGGGCAAGTAGAGAGATAAATAGAGAGAGGAAAAGATAATGAAAGTGGGAGGAAGAAACGTTTAAAGAGGGCGATGAAGGACAGGGATTATGAATGGGGAAGAGAGAGAGAGAGAGGAGATGAGTAAGAGAGAAGAAGAGACAGCGAGAGGGGAGTGAGAGAGAGAGAGATAAAGAGAGCTGGGAAGGAGAGGAAGAAAGATTTGAATAGAAGGACGAGTGAGAGAGTATGAGAGTAGAAGAGAGAGTGGAATAGGTGTGGAGAATAGGAGATAGAGAGAGAGAGGAAGAGAGGTCGAAAGAGGGAGAGAAAGAATGATTTAAAGAAGAAAAGAGGGTTATTGAATGTAGGAGAAACGGGGAAAGAGGAAGAGAGAGAGAGGAACAGAGAGAGGAATACGGAGTTAGAGAGAGGAAGAGAGGTTGAAAGAGGGAGAAAGGAAGATATAAATAGGAGGAAGAATAAATGAGAAATTGCGAAAGGAGAATTGGGAGCAAGAGCTAAGGAGAGGTGCAAAGGTTTGTTTCCTTCATTCATTAAAATAGGTAAATATGGACCGAATTTCTCCGTCTTTGCTTCATTCGACGGCTAAAACTATAATATATCTTATTCTTGCAACCTTTAGATGTTACACGGAAGATTTTGACAGATACGTGCGTTTCTTTTCGAAGTTTCATTGCCTTTTCGTGCTGCTTCCGGGTGTTGCCAAGGCGACCCGCATTGTTGCCTCCGATTCAATTATCGTCCATTAATCCTTCAAATACACGAGAGAATTAAGTTATTTGCATCTCCCTTTTTATGAAGCATCGAAACATTGATAATTGAAGATTATTATTATTCAGCGAACTGCGTGTGGGCTGTGGGCATTTTTAACGATTGACCAAAAGAAAAAACATCTGCTTTTTTGTTTCGTTGCTGGAATGTTACCTTTTTTCGTAATGGAGAGGCAATTGAAACTCTTGTGTACTCTGACGTGAAGTACACCTTTCAAATGTACTTAATATCTCCAACCGAAAGTGTAAAATAATTTAACTTAAAAAATCATATCAGATGTAAGTCAGTTCTATAATTTTCAGCACTTTGTCATGTAATACATACGATTTTAACAAGCCAATATTAAAATAATAAGTATTTTTTTATCGTGCAGTAAGTATTGCCAATTTTCGCCGAAAATTATAATTTTTGCCTCTATTCTCGTCGCCGAACAAGTGCTGCCACGGTGACCGAGATAATAAACAATTGGAGTATAAAAGTTAGAAAAAATGGAATGAAAAAATTGGAATAAAAATTTGAATAGAAATTCGAATAAAAAAAATGGAATAAAAAATCGGGAAAATAAAAACAATACAGCACAATTGATGAGGTTTTAGTTTTTGAGAAATTAAAAAAAAAGTTTTTCATTCTATTTGTTTTTCGGGAGAAAATTTTCACAAGCTCGAATTTCTATTTTTAGATTTCTGTTGCCATCCCGTCATTTTTGAAGGGTCGTCGCTAGTTAAGACAATAAAAAGTAGCGTTACTATGACGTAACGAGGCGTAAAAGTGCTGACAATAGCCGTCGACAGATGGTGCGGTGGTAGCAGCTAGGAAATATATTTTTAAAATTCCTTTGAAACAATGCGTTATAGGGGAAAATGTTTCCATCAAAGTTTATGGATAATTAAATTTTCTACAACATTTATACCAATACATTTGTGCATTCATAAAATATTAAATCAAATGTAATAAACGGGTAAATGACAAGAATCAACATCCACTTCCGGTCTGCCGAATTCAGCTCAAATATAATGTGACTAAAATTATTGATAAACTCGTATTTTTAGGCAGTTCATTAATATTGCACCGTGATTTTTTGACCGGTGGTCGCAAGTAGGGACACGAAATCGAAACGAAAGCATCGATACCTTACTCATATGATATTTTGAATGAAAAGTATCGATACCACTAGAAAATCGAAAGGAAAGAATCGACTACAAAAGTACTTGGCATCGAAAGGAATTTACCGATGTGAGTGAAGTATCGATGCTTTTTTCGTATCTAAGGATACGAAATCGAAACGAAAGTATCGATACCTTACTCGTATGATATATCGGATGAAAAGTATCGATACCACAAAAGTATCGTGCTGAAAGTACCGATATCACTTGGAAAATCGAAAGAAAAGAATCGAGTTCTAAAGTACTTGGCATCGAAATGAATTTACCGATGTGAGTGAAGTATCGATACTTTTTTCGTATCTAAGGATACGAAATCGAAACGAAAGTATCGATACCTTACTCGTATGATATATCGGATGAAAAGTATCGATACCACAAAAGTATCGGACCGAAAGTACCGATATCACTCGGAAAATCGAAAGGAAAGAATCGAGTTCAAAAGTACTTGGCATCGAAATGAAATTACCGATGTGAGTAAAGCATCGATACTTTTTCCGTATCCCTAGTCGCGAGTTGGAGATTAAAATTCGAAACAAAAAAATTCCTAAATATCCTAGGTTACACGCCCGTGATTGTCCCTTGGATATGGTTAGTTAACTCTTTTCAATCCTTTCTTCAGAATTTCTCATTTCATTCTTCCCTCTCTGCCCTAGTTTCACCTTTATGTGAATTTCCCATTTCTTACCCTCATCCCTTTTTCCCATTTACTATCATTCATCTCTTTATTCCTACGTATCTTCCCGACACACCCACCCCTGTTCTTAAGCACGCACTCTCAATTCAAAACGAGATTGATAAAAACAACCTTGAGAAAGTCGGGATAAAAAAAACCGGAACAAAAAACGTGAATCGAAGTGGAGGAATTGAGCAAAAGATCGGAACGAAACGTCGAAAGAAAAAAAAATGGATCCAAATGTCGCAATAAAATTTGACGCAAAAACGTCGGAAAAAAACGTCGACATATAAAACTTTAAGAAAGTGGACCGAATAAATTGGAATGAAAAACTTGGAGCGAAACATATGGGTGAAAAATTGGATCGAGACATCGGGGGAAATAAATTGGCATAAAATTTTTGAAGCAAAAAAATTCGAACGAAAACCGAAATATACGAATTTGAAACGATAAAAAAAACCGGAAATAAAAATCCGAAACAAAAAAAATTTCGGAGTATCCTAGGTTACGCGCGCATGATTGTCGCTAGGATACGGCTTAATTTAATCTTGTCCCGTCTTTCCTCAAAACTGTTTATGTTATTATTCTTTTTTCTCTATCCTGAATTCACTTTCATCTGAAATTCCAACTTCTCCCTTTTTTATCCTACTTTCCGAAATGGAAATAGGCTTATGTTTTCGTCCTTGTGTCTGCCTGTCCGTTTCCTGTATTAACTTTTGAACCAGTCGGCTGATTTTCATGACACCTGGTGGAAATCTCTTGCTACCGGGTCCGAGCTCTCCCGAGGATAGTTTCGGTCGCGAAGATTGCGAGTCCCGGGTTCGATTCCAGGAGCACTATCCTTCCAATTTGATTTACCTCGGAAATCTGAAATCCATCGTGCGGGGTAATTTTCTCTCGCGCGTTAAAATATCTTAGAATTGTAATATCGGAGCGAGATTTAAACCTTTCTCTGAAGAAAGGAATGAAGATTCTAATTATTATAAAATTATTTTGTTTATCGATCTTATTACCTCGAATTTTGCGTAAATACTGGCTCGCTTTTGCGGTTTACGTCTCTCGTTTGCGAATGTGTCGGGATAGCAACTACCGTTGTTGAATTCTGATTCGGTATAGTCTAGTACAAAGGGGCACAGCTCAAAAGTCGACAAGAGCCAAAATCGACTTTGATTGGACCTATGCGGGCCACGTTATGAATGTTTTGTACGTAAAATATTTAAGTGCCTACTCTATTGCAGATTTAGTAATTACCGTGAAAACTTTCGCACGCAATTCTTATTCGACAATACCGAGTTGACGAACGAATATAATTTACTTAATGGAAGATTTTGCGCTGTTCTTATCTTGAGAGTGGTTGCTGTTCTTATAATGTCTCTTAAAACTCTGATCTGTGGGTGCAATGGAACATTAATTACGTAAGAGAGAACGTTTCTTTACACATAACAAATTTTACTTGTATTTTTTTCGGAAAAGGAAATCTCCAGCAGAGTTAAAACCTGAAGGGGCCACAAAAAATGTGTCGGCGGGCCGCATTTGGCCCGCGGGCCGTATGTTGTGTAGCCGCTGGTCTAGTATTGCGTGCGGGAACACGCCTGTAGTTTCTTTGTTATGCCCGTCCGTCTGTCTGCCCCCCTTATTAACTTTTGAACCAATAGACCGATTTTCACGACACCTGGTGGAAATCTCTTGATACTTGGGCCTAGCTCTTTTGAGGACAGTTTTTGTTGCGAATATTGAAACTCCCGGGTTCGATTACAGGAATTATCCTTACCTCGGGGTAACCTTGAATCGTGACCTGTCTTGGGACACCCACATAAGACGAGTGATAGTTGCGGCCAATAAGAAGTTGGCTTTTGTGAGTGGAATAGTCAGGAAAAGCACGGAAAAGGTGAGAGAATCCTGTTATTTATCGTTGGTTAGACCTCAAATGGAATACACAGCAGCGGTTTGGGATCCATATCAGAGGGGACTCATAAAGGATTTAGAAAAATACAGCGGCGAGCAGCTAGATTCGTGAAAAAGAATTACGATAAAAAACAGAGCGTTACGTTACTCATTGAAGAGTTGAGTTGGCCATCGTCGAAAGATCGTAGATTACAGGCGAGATTTAAACTTCTAGATAAATATAGGTCGGAGATATTCGTAAATGAAATGAAGGATATTATTCGACAACAAACGTATATCGGACGGAGGGATAATGAGGACAAGATTCGTGAAATAGATAGTAGGACGGATAGGTGTAAGGAGTCCTTTTTCCCTAGGACAATACGTGACCACAATAGATAACAGTGAATAATAATTAGTTAGGAACTTGGTGCGCGGCACCCCCTGCCATCTGCCGTCAAGGTGACTTGCAGGGTAATATGTAGATGTAGATGGACCATTTCATTTACATGGGATATCTGAAATCCATCGTGCAGGGTAATTTTCGCTCGCTCATTAAAATATCTCAGAATTGTAATATCCGGGCGAGTTTTATACCATTCTCTGAGGAAAGGAATGTAAATTATAATTTTTATCGTTAGAATTTATCTTATTGATTGTATTCCTTATAATTTCGCGTAAATACTGGCGTTTTTGCAGATTCTATCACTCATTACGAGTGTGTTGCCGTAGCAACAACGACTATTGTTGTACTCGGACACGGCGTATTTTAGGAAACACACGGGTTATTTCTGCCGCACAAATTGGTGTGATCAATTCAATCCTTCCGTTCGGATGAATTTGTGATATTTTATAACGTTAAAAAATTATGAAATTTGGAAACGCAAATAGCAACTAATCCCCGGCGATTTTTAATTCATTGAAGTCAATATAAGTAACTAATAAATGATTACGCCGAAAGTAGGCGTAAGATCATCATTTTACCTTTCATTCCCCTTCCTCTAGACCCGTCACAACACGCACCAGCGCTCTTACCGCACGCGTCCCACCCCTTATGTCTTACTTTGTTTTTCCATTTTCTCACCTGGAAATTGATTCTCATCAATTTCCCCCATCCCACTCCCTCCCTCCCTCTATCTCTCTCTCTCTTGCCCTCTACGAATGGCCTTTGACCGGCTGCGACGTTGTCGATTACTCCCCGGGCGATGTTGCCACATCTATCCCGCTTTTAACGCCCTATAAAAAAAAAACCCTTACTTCCCCCCCGCCTCCCCCCCACCGTCTCCCTCTTTCGTAAGTCCGCGGAAGATGAATTCGAGCGATAAGTCCTTATTGCGAGGTTAATTCCGAAGCTCATGCCTCTTCATCTCCTAGTCTGCCCTCCCATTCTTTCTTCTCTATCACTCCCTCTGTCTTCTTCTCCCCCTGCCTCTCATCTATACACCTGTATCTCTCTCTCTCGCCATACCTCTCGCTCATTCTATTTCATTCTACTTACCTTCCCCTAAATTTCTTTTTATTATCCGTCCTGTAACACTCATCTATCCGAACATCTCTCCTACCTCCCACTTTCTCCCTCTCGCTCTCTCTTCCTTTCTCTCCAACCCTCACTCCTCTCATCCCCTGTCTTCCTCCACTCTCTGACTTTCTTTCCCACCGTCCCTTCGACTCTTTCGCTCTTCTACCCCTCCCGACATCCCTCTTCTCTCTCCCTCTCCCTCTACCCCTCTCTCTCCC